>ML660213.1:2711391-2936743 GCA_007570785.1 Antilocapra americana
CACACACACACACACACACTGCGTGTCTGTGCCCCTCTTACAGCATGCTTCTGTCTCAAGTCTGTATTCTCAATATATAAACAGATCATTTGCTTTGCTACCCACTTCCAAATCTTAAAGTAATAACTTCTAGGAAAGAAGAAATAATAAAGAATGATTACACAACCTTATTTGGGCAAAAAGCTAACATATGGGTATCAAGGCCAAAAATATGGATTTGAAGATAAAACATATGGATGCCCATATGGAAAAAAAGGTTTCCTGGCCGGAAACTCTGCTGTTGCATTTTTTATGCCTATATGTGTGGTATTTTTTTTTTTTTTTGCCTTCTGCCAAATAACACTGTCTGCCGACAGATTCGAATGTTATAAATTCACACACAAATTTCACAAATGCTCCACTGTTATCAACTTTATTAGATTTTTTTTTATTCTCTTAATCCTTTCATCACTTACTAGCTCAACAAGCAATGGATTTTTAGTAAAACAGTGAGGCTTATTACAATCAATCCTGGGGCTGAATCTTTTCTTGATGCTTAACTAATGAAACTTATTTTTCTTCAAAACCTCAATAAAGAAAACCTTTCCCTTCACACACACATGTATGCTTATGCATGCACACACACACACAATAGGTGTGCCCTTATGATCCTGCCTCTGTTTTGGGTAGCCGTCAGACAGTTGGCATCAGACATTGATAGGTTCTATTCTGGAGAGTCATTCTCCACAGAAACGGCAAAACATGGTCAATTAAGACAGGGGTCCCCAACTTCCAGGCCACAGACAGGTACCTCTTGTCAGATCAGCGATGGTATTAGATTAGAAATAAAGTACAAAATAAATGCAATGCGCTAGAATCATCCTGAACCATCCCTTCCACTTCCATCCATGGAAAAATTGTCTGCCCTAAAATCAGTTCCTGGTGCCAAAAAAGTTGAGCATCACTGATAATAGATAAACTCTTAAGAAAGTTTCCATCTTTATCTCTTAAATTGTATTTATGGAGAACTTTCTTCTTTTAAGGGATAGAGGAAACAGAGGTATCAAGAGAAAACTGCAAACTTTTGAGAAAACATGTCCCTTAATGCGGTACCCTTAAGTCACTGGATTCTCTGTGAGCAGATATTTAAATCTGAAGTATCACATACTTTACAAAAGAAAACATTCTTTTGTGAAGAATGTTCAGTGTGCCTCTTTTGGCATGCAGATAACTAGAACATACGTTTAAATTTTAGTCTTAGGATACTTCTGGGGCAAATATCATATAGGATGTGCCCACCAAGAGCCCCTCCGACTGCAGGTCTGGCTGTTGCAGTTTCACAGGGGAGGGACATACTTTCTGATTTGGGGTCCCTGGAGCTCTAGGCTTCAAGAGCATCATCTTCTATCTTGAAGGTTCCTAAAGGGGTTTATATATCACCTCCAACAGGGGAATTAAAACTAGCTCTTATCCCACAGAAAGAATATCACGGGGGAGTTGATCTGCAGTATTTAAAGTTATAAGGTACTATTTAAGTTCTTTCCAGTCTCTTTTAGGAGGCAAAAGTGGATATTAGGGCTTTAAAGGACTTCAGATTATCCATACTTGAGTATGTTGCATTCTTTCTGAATCCACTTTTACCAGTGGTATCAAAGGCAAAGAAAATACGGAGAAACTAAATTCAGTAAAGGGTGAAGCAGGGGCAAGCTGATCTATCACAATCAACACAGCCCTGTCCTCATAACACTTTTACAGTATTCAGCTATTACAGCAATTATGGCTAGCACATCTGAATCATTAAAACATCCTCTCTACTTCCTGCCCAGTTTGGTGTATCTAGATCCAGAATAAAAGCCAACTCTTTAAGTTAATATAACATGATGTTTTAAGGTAATTTTCTTTTAACAAAAGATCGCAATTGTCCGTCATTAACCACATTCAGCATCTGCCTTCGAGAATACTGCCCAAATTCCTTAGCTGGGCATTGATGACTATTCACAAGTTAGTCTAAAGCTACTCTTCCTTGTGGCTCAGCGTTAAAGAATACATCTGCAATACAGGGGACAGAGGAGACTCAGGTTTGATCCCTGGGATGGGAATATCTCCTGGAGGAGGAAATTGCAACTCACTCCTGTATTCTTGCCTGGGAAATCCCATGGACAGAGAAGCCTGGTGGGTTACAGTCCATGGAGTCACAAAGAGTTGGATACGACTGAGCATGCACCCACGGGGCAACCCTTTCCAATTCTGATATTTTACACACACACACACACACACACACACACACACACCCCACATTCAACAAACTATTTGCTTTTTCTTGTAAAAACAAATACACATCTAGCTTCCAAGCCTGTGTTCCTTTGACTCTTTCCTCCTGTAATATTTCTTCCCATCCATTTCCCTTCTTTCAGTAGCACTGATTGCATAATCAATTTGCCAAGCAATGTCACAGATAACAGAAACATATTGGCAAACAAGCAGGAATAGCTCCTGAATTCAGGATGCTTACAATCTACTCCATATCGAAACCAACCCCAAGGCTCAGCAATAATTCCCCAGTGTCTTCCTGATGCTTCAGCTAGTAACTAGTAACTATCCCAATCTCTCCATCAAATCAGACTAAAATTCCACAGTGACCAATAGGGTGCCAGGGCCTGACATACAATGAACTTTCAAGATAAACCCTGAAGGGATGATGTTACAGTTAAAGAAATATTCAACTCCATTGTTTTTTTCAGCTGAGTATATCGTTTGTCCAAAGCAGGATGTCTGGCAAGTGGAAAGCCAGTAACAATCCTTATTTAATTGTGAATGTGAATGAAATGAAAGTGAAAGTCGTTCAGTTGTGTTCGACTCTTTGCGACCCCACAGACTATACAGAACATGGAATTCTCTAGGCCAGAATATTGAAGTGGGTAGCCTTTCCCTTCTCCAGGGGATCTTCCCAACCCACATCTCCCAGGTCTCCCACATTGCAGGCAGATTCTTGCATTGCAGGCGAATTCTCTACCAGCTGAGCCACAAGGAAGCCCAAGAATACTGGAGTGGGTGCCTATCCCTTCTCCAGCAATCTTCCCGACCGAGGAATCAAACCCAGGTCTCCAGCATTGTAGGCAGATTCTTTACCAACTGAGCTAAAAGTGAATGTGACTAGGACAGAGTTACTTTCCTCAAGGAGCTTACAATCACCAGAGAGTTGATCAAAAGAGACAAGAAATATGGAATGAAGGAGGTTGGGGGGAGGTTCAGGATGGGGGGGACACATGTACACCCATGGCTGATTCATGTCAATGTATGGCAAAAGCCACCACAATATGGTTAAGTAATTAGCCTCCAATTAAAATACATAAATTTAAAAAGAAAAAAAAAAAAGAAATACGGAATGAACTATCGGGAAAATGATGATGGCAAGGAAAGCTGATTGCTGTAAAGGAAAATAAATGTAAACATTGTCTGTTTTAGTGACTGCTCCTCAAAGGATAGGAAGGAAGCCTGCTTTGTGATTACTTAGGGAATACAATGCATCTAATTGGAAGAATCAAAACTAATCTGAAATTATTTTCTAAATGCAAAGTAATGTTCAATTCAATTAAAAGAGATGCTGTGATTTGGATCTGAGTCCATACAACACATTATTCAATGATTTTGGAAAGGCTTTTCCAAAATGCCTGTTGGCTTGAGTTTCTGGAAATGCTGACCCCCAGACCTGGAACAGAAGCAAGCGATTTTCGTAACATTTACACTGTGGATTTTGCCCACCCCTAATCCTGAGTTGCCGAATTGAGTATTCTGCTCTGATTTGATTATTACCTATGTTCTGCCTGACTGTGGATCATCTTGCAAAAGCTGTAACTAAGGGTCAGATTAGAAAATTTAGACTTCACAGTGAATTTCATTCACAGACTCAGGAACCACGGGGTACAGACATCTTAAAGCCAGTGGTCAATTTCTCTTTTAAAGGTCTTAACTCCCTGGGTCAGGTAATCTGTCCTGTAAATATTCTGAGAAAGCCTGAGTCAATGAGACACATGCAAAACAAACCAAGCCAGCCAGTCCGTGTAGTAGCCTGAGCGAATCACCTATATTTACACAGAGCCTCAATCAGATGCTTGAGTAGAGTGGCTGTGTTTATTTCCCTTGCTTGCCTATGATCTCTTTATTAAGTTTGCTGTCTTTACAGAGGAACTCACAGGCTATCATTTAAAGGCTTTCTCCTCCGCCCCCCTACCCCCAGCTTAAAATCTTATTTTTAGGAGGAAGAAAAGATGAGGGAGCTGGAGACTGGGGAAAGAGGCAGGAGGAGGGAGGAGAGAGCTATTACTTGCCAAATCTGCACATGTGCACCAGAGAACACGGTCAAGTGGTCAGAAGCAGCACTGATGTTAATTAGCAATGAAATGAGGAATGAACCAGCGTTAGCCCTGAGACTAATCAATGGGAAAATCACTCCAAGCAGCAGCTTAATGAAGTAGTATACAGCTGTTTATTTTTAGCCAGTTTATCCAGACCAAAAAAAAAAAAAAGAGAGAGAGAGAGAGAGAAATCTCCAGTAATTATTAGGAAAAATTCTTGCTAAAGTATATTTTTTCAAAGCCAGGGTACAGCTCTGATTTATGTATTTATAATATAAATCCTATTCTGTGTTGTTTGGTGTTGTTTAGTGGCTAAGTCATGTCCAACTGTTTGTGACCCCATGGACCGTAGCCCCACCAGGCTCCTCTGTTCATGGGATTTCCCAGGCAATAATGCTGCAGTGGGTTCCATTTCCTTCTCCACGGAAACTTCCTGAGCCAGGGATCAAACCCACATCTCTTACATCTTCTGCATTGGCAGGTGGATTCTTCACCACTGCTCCAAGTAATAGAAAAATAAAAACTTGCTAAAGTATGTTTTTTCAAAGCCAGGGTACAGCTCTGATTTATGTATTTATAAGTCTTATTTCTTATTTCTTTCAATTAATAGGACAAACCAAAAAATTAGATGGGTATAAACACCTATACCATATCAGAAATATACTTTTTAAAATCTTAACATAGATATTCATACTCATTTTGATTTGTAAAAAAACAAAGAGACAAAAAAAAAACACACCATTTTCCTGGAGATGTAAAACTGCTGCAATTTTTGTGTAAGTGGATTATGGAAAAAAATGCTATTAACAGGAAATAGGACTCTTCTCTCACTTCTTTGAAAGGTGAGGGAAATTATTTAGAAAATATTTTTGCCTGGTTTTGACTTTTAAAAAATATGACTGGCATCTACCTATGAGCAAGGCCACAAAGCCTAATAATTAAGATCTACTGGAGGTCTCTGATAGAAGTACATCGTGATATATATGGGGATCAAAAACTAGAAGGACAATTAGGAGGGGGAATCTATCATTTTATCAGGACAGTGAGAAAACAGAGTAGTCAGTTTAAACAGAGTAAGTCTCTCTTTGAGAATTTCTTCCCTGGCTCTAATTGAAAGATAAAATTTTCCTCTGAAGGATACAAATGTTCTTACTTTACTAAGTTCCAAATAAACAAAAGGGACTTCTCAAATGAGAAAATCTTATTCATCATTCTGGGAACAAATTTAGAGTGTACTTTCCTTCTAATGATGGAGATGTTACTAAAAGTCCAAACACTGACTCTAGCCAGACAGACGTGAATTAAAATATCATTTCATGGGGGGATGGTTGGGGGAAGGAAAAGGGAAAAAAGGAACCAAGAAGAGCTCCTCTGCCATGTCTCTTTTTCCCCTTCTTTTTTCTCTATCTTTTTCTTCTGTCTAGTAATTTGATAAGTGGTGGTACCCCCCATGATACAGGAAAATTATTGTTTGCAAAATATATCCAAGTAAAAATCAGGACTTAACTATAAAGGCCTATTAGGCTTCCTTTCCTTCTGTTTAACTAGAGTTTCAAAACCCTAAGTAAGAGATAGCGCCTCTTGTTTTACCCATTCTTCCAAGTCCAAGTGTCAACAATGACTTTGTTAATCCCTTATAGTCTTCAATGCGAAAGAGTATACAAATAATTTTTTTTTATATCATGCCAAGTCTAGTGAAATGAGCACATATTCTCCCATTCTCTTCCAAAGAGAGTCTATGCAAACCTTCACAAACACCTGAAAAAAATCAAGCTCTATTTCAACAGATCCAGGCTTAGGTTTGAGGCTATTAATTGGGAAGAAAGAGGAGCGCCCTTTACTGGAAGCATCTTCTGACACTTGGCCTGATCCTCACGGTTTGGGGCCACTGCAATTTTTTAAGCACACTTTCCATCCAATGAAGCATCTTGAGAAAACAAAAACAAAAAACAAAACAACAAACCGACCGCTAAATACAAACCTGGGAAACAACAGCCCTCAGGTAATCCCCTTTATAGGATGATTTGATAGCTCAAGAAAACAGAAACAAAACACCTATCCCTAGAACCCCAACAGCTGGTTGGGAAATTGCCGCAGATTGTTAGGGGGACCTGCAAACTAGAGATAGGCAATGAAAAGGTTAGAAATGATAGTTAAAAAAAGACAAATTACTCCAAAGACCATATTCTTTAAATCGCTGAAGCAAAACATGTTTATTCGATTTGTTTGTATGCCTATTACAAAAATGCTACTTTGGGATTCTAGGAACCCAGTCTGTCAATTTTTCAGTTTCTGCATTTTCATGGTTGCTTAGAGCTGTTTAATGCAAATACACTTCCAATAAGAGATTTCATGCCCCTAAATTACACCCAGTTAAAAGCGAATGAAAATGTAAGGTAAATAACTATAATCAGCCATATTAGCTTTCTCTTGGCACCTCTCACTTTCCAGGCATATTTAAAGACATCTCTGGGGCCCTATCCTTTTTAACAAGCAGCAGCGTATTTCCTGGAATATTACTTAAGATGCTGTGCAGTGAGCATTACACAGGTTAAAATGTTACCTAGAGACCTAGAAAGAATTGCGTCTGTTGCAAGAGCCATCTTTTTTGCCACATTTTGGAATGTCTGAGAAGATGAAAGGGCATTTGCTGTGGAGGGGATGAAAGGAGATGAGAAGAGTTTAAGTTTGTCTTTCATGTGTAACTTCATTGATCAGTCGTTGTGAAGAGCATGGAAGTTTGAAAAAAGTAACTCTGGGAAGAAATGAATGAGGGAGGGAAGGAAATGTACAAATGAGAAGGACCCTCTGGATTTGCCATACAAAGGAAACTCTTCGGAGTTAAACCTCTAAATTAACTCTTGGAAGGGAGCCTGTTTGATGCCCCTGACTATTTTTTGCTTTCACTTTTTTTTTTTTGCATCGATGGTTCTTAAACCTCAGCGTCCCTGAGGGTAACCTTGTGCACCGTTTAAAATGCAGAGTTCCGGGCCACCCTGAGAAATGTGGATTAAATAGCTCAGTGAAGGAGCTCAGGAATCTGTGTTTTAAAAAAACTGAAGTATAGTTGATTTACAATGTTGTGCTTGTTTCAGGAGTATGACAAAGAGATTCTGTTACATATATTCTTTTTTGGACTGCTTTCCATTGTAGGTTATTACAGTATATTGAATATAGTTCTCTGTGCTATACAACAGATCCTATTGCTTATCTATTTTATACGTTATTAGTATCTGTTATACCCAAATTCCAAATTTACCCCCCTGCCTTTTTCCTTTGGTAAGCATAGGTCTGTTTTCTATGTCTGTGAGTCTGCTTCTGTTTTGCAAATAAGTTCATCTGTATCATATTTTAGATTCTACCTCTAAGTGATATCATGATATTTATCTTTCTCTGTCTGATTTACTTCACTTAGTATGATAATCTCTAGGTTCATCCGTGTGGCTGCAAATGGCATTATTTCACTCTTTTTTTTATGGCTGAGTAACAGCGATCTGCATTTTTAACTAGCACTGCCAGGGTATTTGTGGATTACACTGAGAAAATAGCTCTATGATGTTAAGAACACACATATTTTTTAGATAGCATTGCCATTTCAAAAAGACTTCCCACCCATTCACATAGGCTTTTCCTGCAAAGCACACACTTATAAGCAAGCCTCAGAAGTATGATTAGCCAGGGGACAAAAGGGAGCAAGAGATTAGAAGAACAATCAATAAATGGCTCAAATATAGGAAAACACCTTGTTCATCTAAAATATAGGATGGTATTGTTCTGTGATCCTAGGGCTCAACTGCCTCAGTTCAGTTTTAGGAAAAGTGGTAATCATTGGCTTTTGTGCAAGGCACAATTTCTGAGGAACCCAGTCATTTAAAAAAGTGAGATCTCCCCTCTACTGACAGAGTAGTCATCATCTCCATATTATGGTACCCATGTAGTAGTGGGGCAGACAGGGAAAGAGCTGGGTCCAAGTTCAACCCATCCTGTCCTTTAGAGCTGGGGCAACCATGGGCAGGGCCGTGCTCATTGCCTGGCTCATTCTGCATCTGCACAATGAATATACATTGTAGGCAAAAGCAGACTTGTGCACCAGAAATACAAAGCAACCTCTTCACAGATGATGAGGGTAAAATGAGATGAGAAAGCGGTGTTCTTTAGTACAGAGCCTGAAATATGAGACATACAGACCAAATAAAATGGGGAAATAAGTTGTCAAATCAAGCATTAGAACTTAAGTCTTAGTGACTCAGTTTGGGGCACTAACTTCCTGACTCAACTGAGGAGAGTTGCCATTCATTTTAAGCTACTTAGGGAATCCTTAACACTGGGAAGCTGGAGATGAGGTTCGTCTCATATATTATTACTAATTCAGCTGGGAGGACTACAGTAGGTCCCCTGCATGCAAACCTTTAAGTCCCATACTTGGTGGAACGCGTGTCCCATCAGTGTCAGGGCCTGAGTGAAACCTCAGCTTGCTTTCTGTCTCCTATTGCTGACGATCCTTCAGCTCTACCATTTCACAGCTCCTCTCCTTCTCAAGGAGTGGAAGGGCACATGCTCTACTCTGGCAGGATCCTGAGTCACAGGCAGGGCTGGAAAGGATTTCTGAGCGTCTCAGGGAAAGTAGGAGGGCACTGCAGATTGGTTATTGGTAGATATGTTACTGCTGCTGCTGCTGCTAAGTCGCTTCAGTCGTGTCCAACTCTGTGCAACCCCATAGACGGCTCCTCCGTCCCTGGGATTCTCCAGGCAAGAACACTGGAGTGGGTTGCCATTTCCTTCTCCAATGCATGAAAGTGAAAAGTGAAAGTGAAGTCGCTCAGTCGTGTCTGACTCTTCGCGACCCCATGGACTGCAGCCCACCAGGCTCCTCCGTCCATGGGGTTTTCCAGGCAAGAGTACTGGAGTGGGGTGCCATCGCCTTCTCCAAGATATGTTACTAATCCCCTTAAATACACTAGGGACACTTTTAGGCAATGGATAGTTAGGAAACGTTATAGATAATGACAAGAAAGCTCCAAGGCTAAGAACCAAAGACACGTGAACTATAACCTAGACTTTCTTTCTCTGTAAGTACTTAATCACTTTCATTAATAGTATTTTCTGGGACATTTGGAATTTATTCTTCGAACTCTCAAAAGCACCACATTTTAAGATAGTGTTTAGGTTTGTCCATGTCCCTGAGCTGTGCTTTAAAAGGTATGAGTCCATGCTCTTATTTCCTTCCATTCCTTCAGCCACTGACTTTATCCATGAAAACAAAGACTTTGGGACAGGCTCAAAGGCAATGCTTTATCTTCTCAGGGCCACTGAAGATGAGGAAAAGAGATGCTCCATTTATTTTTCACAATTCTACAAGATCTAGAAGCTCATTTTGCAATTTCCATGGGAATGGACTGTCTTTTGACATTTCTCTCAGACTTGAGTGTACAAACACCCAAAGGGACTTATCAGCCACGATGAAAGTTTTAGGGGCTTTGTTTATGGTCTCTTCTGGGGTGCTCTGCTCCTCACTGAACACATAACATATACAGACGGCTGGCAGAAAACACTCTGGTGATGCTAACACTGAGATGCTTATGAAGAAAGACAGGGAAAGTCTGGCTGAAGCCCAAACAAAAGGTAGGTGGTAACTAACGTAGCAGAAGCCAATCAGCCCATCTAGTTGGTGAGTCTGGGAGGTACTGGTAGCCACACCAGCCCAGAAGATGGCTAGAGAACCCACTAGGTCTCTGAATGTGCAGCCATAACTCAACCCAGTAATGCTTTATGCCTACGACTTGTACATCAGAATTGCCCATCCCAATAGACCCAATGGGGGTTTTCTCTTCACCTCTTTGCTTTTATAAGTTGAACAATTTTGTCCTTTCTCTATGGTATCATGAAGCTGCTAAGGAAACCCATATTAGTTTTTTTTTTCACCCTTCAGAATCAAGAGCTTTGATCACCTCTTTATAAAAGATTTTAATAACAAGGCTTGTAGTAGCCCATAAATAAGCACTTGTTGCCCTTAACATGGACCTCAGTGGTCAGGAGCTTCATAGTACAGTCCATAGAGATGAACTAAGTTACCTCCAACAATAAACCACTCTTCCAGGGTGGTGATCCTCAAATCTGGAGTACTTAGAGCTTTGCCAAAGACAAACAATATAGTCTAACTATTCAGGTTTAGTACAGCATGCTTACAGCTTCCCTGTAGCTCAGATAGTAAAGAATCTGCCTGCAATGCAGGAGACCTGGGTTCGATCCCTGGGTAGGGAAGATCCTTTGGAGAAGGGAATGGCAACCCACTCCGTTATTCTTTCCTGGAGAATCCCATGGACAGAGGAGCCTGGTGGGCTATAGTACATGGGGTCACAAAGAGTTGGACACAACTGAGCAACCAACACTATTTCTACAGCATGCTTACTGTTTCCCCAGAAGGGAAAAGAAGGTATCACCCAGTTAGGCTGGTGTTCAGGTTGTGGGCATTCTGGAAAGCTCCCAGAGAAAACCAATAATGAGGTCAGTGCTCCCAGAAGCAGTAAGAGAATTGAGCAAAATTATATCAGGGTTGTGGGTGCATGAATGGTGTGTGTGTGCGGTGTGTGTGTTGCCCTCTGTAGTCTGATACTTTCAGTCTGGTTTGAGGGGAAAGAACTGTGACCGAGCATACAAGTTGTATCCTAATATACACACCATATTATTTCAAACCTTTACATGAAAACTTAGCTTCATGTTTCATCTCTTAGTCCCAGATCATAAGGACCTTGACACTTAAAGGAGTGGACCAAGGGTAGTTTTATGTAATAAAATTTTAAATCACAGCAGCTTGATCCTCTTTAGTTACACTAGGGGCTCACAGGTAATCATAATACATTTACTATGTCTGTATCTTTAAATTGCAAAGTGTACCCTGGAGAGAACTTGGGGATATGTAACCATATCCAGTTCTCAGGAATCTCAGATAATGACAATGAAGAGAAGCAGCAGAAGTTAGAGGTGCACTCAGAGTGTCACATTGCCAAGTGAAACAAGCTTCCAGAATATTCATGTAGGGAGCCCAGATTTCCTACTTCTTTATTTCTCGCTATCAAACAGGAAGCAACTAAGGTGAGGCAGAGAAGCCCTCTCAGACTCACTGCTGCTGTGTTTTGCTTCCTACTTCTGTGCCTTTGTTAGGAAAACATGATCGGAATTGAAAGAGCACATGGGATTGGGCTGGGAGAGGCAAGAAATGTAGCCACCTTGTTGTGCATCAGTAGAGGAGCAGAATCAGAGTGTCAGGAGCTAGGAGGACCCTTGTGAGCTGATGCAGTGCTCCAAGCAAAGCTAGAGTCACCCAAGTAGAATCCTTAATCCCCCTTCCTCCACTTTCTGGCATAGAGGATTCTCTGCTGGTTCCGAGAGGTTCTTTTCATTATAGAATTGGAGTCATCCCTCTTCTTGCTAAAATTTGAATGCATCCTCTTTAGTTAGCAGCAGAATCCTCATGAACCAGTCAGTGGTGAGGTGCCTACTGATACAGTTTCTACACTTGAAGTCCATGGGCATGATCTTCACAAGGTTCTTATCCCAACTGCTATTTCCTAAGCTTCTATTTTTGGAACTACCTCAATATCATCTTGTTTTATGGTCCAGGGTTGTTCTAACCTTGAAAATAAGGGTAATCATTTTTGCCTCCATGAAAAGGGATGAGGGAGAAACGTGAGTCTGCTCTGTGCCTCCTCCAGTATAACCATCTACAAACACCTCAGTATCGGACCCAATTCCAACTCCTAGAGCTCAGAGGTGAGTCGGTGATGGTTTCCATCTCTTCCAAGACATCAGCAGCTGAGAAAACATGAGAGTTTTTGAAGCAGTTTTGCAGCTCCATATTGCAAACAGATGGTGCTTAGTTATGAAGAACCCACCTGCCAATGCAGGAAATGTAGGAGACATGGGCCTGAATCCTGGGTCAGGAACATCCCCTGGAGGAGGGCCAGGCAACTGACTGCCTGGAGAGTCCCATAGACAGTATTCTTGCCTGGAGAGTCAGTCCATAGGCTCACAAAGAGTTGGACACTGCTGAAGCAACTTAGCACGCATGCATGCATGCATTGCAAACAATGCTACTGGCTGAAATTGCACTCAAGACAGAGAGCATTCCTCCTCCCAGGACGTGCTGAAATATTACATGGCTGCACAGGGAGCATGGGATCCTCCAGCCTTTTTGGTGAGTGTTCTCTATTATCATCTCATTTGACCCGAGGTCCCCAGTGATCACTGGCCATTGAAACTTCATTCTGTTTTCATGTTCCCACTTGTCCACAGAGGACAAGGCTGTCATTGTCTCATCCGGTGTTTATAAACAGCCTTTGTGTGAAGAGCATCATGTCCTGGTGGCTTTCATAGCCCAATCTGTAGGGAAACTCCTGGGTATAATTGCATGTATGTGTGTGTCTGCCTATTTGTGTATACGTGTACTCACATGTCTCTGAGCTCAGCAAAACATATCTAGAATTGTGCTACTGATTTTCTTATTGTGTATCCAAGGCCCATGTCAGCCAGCCTGCCTTGCCAATACAAAAGATGCTGTATTTGACACATCTCTGCCTCGGGCAATGTCCACAGCATGGAATTCTTCATGAAGCATCTTTTTTAAAAAATATATATATATTTACTTATTCACTTGGCTGCATCAGATCTTAGTTTCGCCATGCGGGATCCTTCACTGTAGCACATGAGCCATTTCATTGTGGCACACGGGTGCGGTAGTTATAACAGGCTCAGCAGTTGCAGCACACGTGGGCTTAGTTGCCCTGTGGCAGGCGGGATCTTAGTTCCTCAGCCAGGAGGAACCCCCATCCCCTGCACTGTAAAGTGGATTCTTATCCACTGGACCACCAGGCAAGTCCTACAAAGCGATTTTTCTGAAAGACTATGACTTCACACGCACTAAAGTCGATCTCTTTTTTAAGCTAAAAGGCACTTAGGCAAAGAGGTATGTGTGTGTGTGTGTGCACATGGGTGTGTGTGTGTGTGACCAGCTGCATTTGCATGTATATATGCGACTCTGTGTGTGTGTGTGTGTGTGTGTGTGTGTGTGTGTGCATATGGCAGGGCTATAGAGGAAACAATGGAAACATCAAGATTACAGGTTTGGAAGGATGGGCTTGGTCTTTGATTCCCCAGCTGTAAGGAATGGAGGGTGTGAAAGTGACTCAGAGCGGCAAGAGTCCCACACAGCTGGTCCCTGCTGGCCTGTATACTCAGAAGAGAGACTGAGCCTCCGGTGGAGAACTAGCCAGAGATGCAGACGAGACAAATTCATCTGAGAAAGTGAGATGTGCCTTGGGCATGAGCACAGTAGATGGCTGGGTTAAATTAAACGCCACTGATGTGCCATCTTTTCGTCTTTTCATACTGTTCATGAGGTTTGGGATGACATCACTGACTTGACAGACATGTGTTTGAACAAGCTCTAGGAGTTGGTGATGGACAGGGAAGCCTGGCGTGCTACAGTCCATGGGGTTGCAAAGAGTTGGACATGACTGAGCCACTAAAATGACAAGCCATCGACCCCTTCCACCCTCCACATTCAGATGATGCTCCCAGATACTGGTTGTTGCTTTATTAACAAGACAAGGGGTAACTCTGCACAAGATGCAGTTAAGTCCTCACTTGGACACTTGCACATTTGCCCAGAGCACAAGGAAAGAGCCCACGGTCTGGTGCAGAGCCTGGCTGCAGTCCTCTACTTGGGTGGATTACAAACCCCTTGGTGGCTCAGCTTCTTGTCTGCAAAACAAGGAAGGACGGTATTTGTGTCTACCTTGTGGGGGTCACTGTGAATATTAACGATGATTTCAATAAAGCACCCAGGAAAAAGTTGGCAGTTCTCAGGAAGTAGTAACTCTTTGGAAAATTCAAGAGAGGGCAAGAGTCTCAGAGTATTTATTGCAAATGCAACTACTCCTGGATCGCCAATTACATGTATTTCTTAATTCTCTAAAAGAGATAAAACAACAACCGCCATGCTCACAGATGACATTTTGCAATTTACATTCCTAAAACAACTCAGAGGATGCTGTGCATGCATGCATGCTAGGTTGTTTCAGTTGTGTCTGACTCTTTGTGAAGCTATGGACTGTAGTCCACCTGGCTCCTCTGTTCATACAATTCTCCAGGCAAGAATACTGGAGTGGGTTACCATGACCTCCTCTATGGTATCTCGCCACTCAGGGATTGAGCCTGCATTTCTTACGTCTCTTGCATTGGCAGGTGGGTTCTTTACCACTAGCACCACCTGGGAAGTACTCAGAGAATACTACCTCTGGATAAAATGGTTCTATCAGAGACAAGAAGCTAAGTCAAACCTTCTGTTCAACTTCATCCATGGGATATTCCAGATTCCATGGTAAATGCACTGCAAGATTACAAAAATTAAACCAAATCATTAAAAAAAAAAAGTATTTTTAGTGCCTGTTACAAACAGAAATGGCTTCTACTCTCAAAAAGATACTTATTTTTTTCCCCTCTTTTTTTTTTTAATCTCCTTACTGCTGGGACCTGCTGAGCTTAACAAAGTAAATTTGGCTTTACTTATCAGAACGAGCTCAGGAACCCCTAAGAGAAGGAGTGACCCAAACACCAGAGATGCTATGCTCTACAAGAAGCCCAGAAGACGGTTTAAAGTCCAGAAGATACTTCATGGCCAGCAGCTCCACAACTACTAGGCAGGCTTAGATTTTAGGAACAGAAATGGGTCATCTGCATTTTCTGTGGCTGCAAAACCCAGCCACTTCCTGGAAGTTTATGACAAGGCAGACATTCTGGGGCTCTAAGCGGTTTCTGGGATCTTAGCACTGAGCAGAGATATAAAGAGAATACACATAACAGAAAGCTACCCTCTTCTGAACTGCCCAAGGAAAATTCCTCACCCCAAATGAGATTAAGAGCTTGGTGCAGATAACTGTCTGTGACATCCATTTCAATGCCATCCCGCACAAAATGGGCATTTTATGTCATTCAAAGTAGAATCATTTCAGAATTCTTGTGAAAATCCAATATACACTGATTTTTTTCCCTTCATATTATGCATAAAGAAAGATTAGCCAAGCAAATTAAACATGCAAAGGCTATGGCAAGGAGTGTAGTTAAATGAACTTTACAGTTTTCAACATATCGTATGCAAACAGGCAATTCATCACGCCAGGGATGAACTGCAGTCTTTCCAAGGGGGGCTCATAGCTCAGTTGGTAAAGAATCCTCCTGCAATGCAGGAGACCTCAGTTTGATTCCTGGGTTGGGAAGATCTGCTGGAGAAGGGATAGGCTACCAAGTATTCTTGGGCTTCCCTTGTGGCTCAGCTGGTAAAGAATCTGCCTGCAAAATGGGAGGCCTGGGTTTGATCCCTGGGTTGGGAAGATCTCCTGGAGAAGGGAAAGGCTACCCACTCCAGTATTCTGGTCTGGAGAATTTCATGGACTGTATAATCCATGGGGTCACAAAGAGTCAGACACGACTGAGCAACTTTCACTATCAGGGCTCAATGTTACGGTCTCGCTAACCCACAACAAGAAGGCCAAATACTTCTTCACTCACTAGGCTCTGGCTATTTTAGTCTTTTTCCTGTTCCTTGAACCAGCCCAGCTCATGTCCATCCGACGGCCCTTGCTCCTGTCTGCAGAGAACATCCTGTCTTTGAATCTTTACAGGATGGGTTCCTTCTCATCACAATGCTCTTAGATCAAAGGTTACCCCTTAAAGTTCAACCCTTCTTTGACTGTCTAATCATTCTCCATCACACCTTCATTTTATCTCCTTCCTAACACTTACCACCATCTGAATTCTACATCATTCTCTTTGTATACTTAACTAATAATGGAACAACAGACTTGTAGGTCAGTGAATGCTTGGAGTTTGTCTTATTTCCATCATAGCCTCAGAATCTAGGGCTCCTAATAACATGTATTTATTAGTGGAAAATTATCTACAAAATATCTGTTTGTTTTAAAATATTCAGAAAGATTTCTCCTTAAAAAAAAACTGAGAAGCAGCACAGTATGTATTAGAGCACAATAAAACATTATACTAGGTTGGCCAATAAGTTCATCTGGGTTTTCCTGCAACTTTTCCATAGGATGGTACAGAAAATCCTGAATGAACTTTTTGGCCAACCCAATACTTTTATACATTTTACACTTCAAACTTTTTCTGGTTTCAATGGGCTACCTTCTCTCTGCTTTACAGTATATGTGTGCCCCACCTTCATTCCCTTTTATTTATTCAACTTGAAAGAGAAAACTCTAGATAAACACAGTAAACATGGCAAACTAAAATAAGAGTGCTGCTAATAGTTTCATATCCTTAGTATTGTTGTGAAGCAGCAGAATATTCTCTTGCGAAGTCTCAGTCCCCAGTCTAAGGTGAAGGGAAGACATAAGGGCTAAATTTGGCATGGGCTCTCTCAGTCCATAGGAACCTCCAGCATCCATGATCTACCTGGGACTCTGGCATGGCACACAGGGTTGGGAAGTACGATCTTACCTGAACAGCAGAGCTCTCCTACAACCAGGATGGAGGATGCTTCCTGCCTTCCACCACCTGCAACACTAGCCAACTTTCCTCAACAACTCCATAAATTCCAAGACACATTAACATCTTGGAAACGCAAGACCCATTTGCTGAAAACATGCTTCTCAAAATGAAGACATGATATCACACATGAGTGATAGACTTGAACGAAGGTCCAGGATAGGGGACTAGACCCAGAAGACAGAAAGGAAAGATCCAGAGAATTCTTGCCATATCTTTGTTGTATCACCGGCTACCAGAGAACTCATGTGGAACTTCCACTCTGGAAGAAGTAGCTAGGACACATAGAGTGTTTCCTTTTTTGCTTTTTTTTTTTTTTTTTTTACATTTAGAGATAAGGAGTGTTTTCCCAAATAAAGAAATGAGATAAAGCAGAAGTTCATGCACTGCATCTGGAAATATCTCCAAATGTTCTTTGCTCACATTTGTAACTGTCCACATATGTATATGCCTGTGTGTATGTGGAAGTATGTATGTTGATGGGAGATTGTGTCTATGTGTGCCACTGAGGAGCACTGAAAAAGTGGAGGTAGGACCTGTCATATTGGGAGAGACTCCAAGAGTCAGGACATTCTGAGTAGGTAATATTCCATGTTGTAAACTGCTCGTGCAGCAGGACCAAGGAAGAGGCATAGCCTGGGCACCGGCTGTTACTGACTCTGGGAAAATGAAAAGACAGCATCTCTGCACCTGTTCACCTGATGGTGAAGGAAGGAAAAGACATTACCGAGTGACAGGAGACAAAAAACCAAAATCCACTTCAGCAACTCATCCCACAGCTGGTGATTAATCTCACACTCCCTCAGCCTGATCCCCATTAACCAGATAATTAATAATTTCTTTAGGGATTCCGGCTCGGCAACTGTTTTATCAACCCACACAGCATCAGGGAAACACTGCATTGGTGATCAAACGTCTGGAACCAGGAAATGTCTGGAAAGTCACAGTGAGGGCTTTGCAACCATTTGTGAGCTTCTTTCAAAATGAGCAAGTACAGGGCAAGTGGTCCAGTCTCATTTTTCATTGCTACTGTTGGCCACCCGGCAGTGCCGAGGACCAGCCATCCCCCCAGCCCCACGGCCAGGAGAAGACCCCTCTGCACTGGGACATCTCACAGATTTGGAATTGCAAGGACTTCCCTACTATGTATACAAAGCAGAATAGACCATAAACTCTGGGCATACGTCTTTTAAAGAGTGCATAATCTGAGAGCTCTCAAATCAAAACTTTCCAGTAAGTATTTAATCAGAACCATGCTAGTGGACATATTTCTTGTTCTTGCTGGCTCTCATTGATATGCATCTCATGCAGGAAGGTACAAAGAATCAAGAGCACCCTTTCTGAGTCTCCTGTGTACATTTATCCTTCTTCTCTCATGTTAAAACTTGTTCCATGGGGACAAGCAACTCCTCTTTTTTATATGTATTTTTATTAAGACTTTAAGACTGTGAATAAAATCCCAGGGAGAATAATAAATCATAAGGATTGCTATTAAAAAGGCTCACCATTAAAATTCCAATGGATTCATTTTCTCTCCTAATGAGAAGAACACTACCATGAAAATATTATACATTTCTCTTAACTCCATCCAGAAAGCAATTTGGAAGGAAAAGAAACAAGGGTTTAATCCATCCTCGTCAGAAATCACAATGGGCTTGCAGGCAGAGAACCTGGGTTGAGACCTGCCACAGTCACACTGGGTTTTGGTATTATCTCCTTGAGCTTTTCTCATGGGATGCTATAATTTGCAGCCAAACAACACACCAAGTGAAGTTTGCCATGAGAATGCCAAAATGTCCTGTTTGCATCTGGCAATCCAAGATGCCAGGGTGTTCACCTTATATAGACCCAAAAGGGATACTTCCCTCAGGCTTCAGGGCCAGGATAACCTGGACTCCTTCTACAAGTGGCTTACACAGCTGAGGCAAAACTTCAGACTGACAGCATCTGGGCTGGAAGGAAGCTTAGAGCCAAACCAATGGTCTATTTCTAGCAAATTTGCAGGAACATAACACAGGCATCTACCCACAACACACATTCCAGTTTAATCCTGCTACAACAGCCTGGTTTTTCTTTTACTCTGACTTTCACACATGTTTAGATTTTATTGTATGTCCTTAGGAGAATGCCCTCAAATCATTTTTGTAATAAAATAGTAGGTAACAAATTTTGTAGACAAAAACAGAGTGAGCAAAAGAAACACAGACTGTAAAAACTTTGGCTAAATGTAGCATCACTAAGTATAATGTTAGAATAAACTCGAAGGATTGTGGATTTGTATGACCTGATTGGGTACCCCCCCGAGCCCAGGGCACGGTGGTGTGCCATAGAATTATCCCCACAGAAATCTGTGAAATCCCTATGGCATAAAGTTTACTCTGATTTGAGTTTTGAGGAACAGTTTTTGATATTAAAATATAGATCATGGAGCAAAATGCAAATTTCACATGCACAGGAAACATAAGGCAAAGACTTAAAAAAAAAACCCCACAAATATTTTGGTTGTTACTGGGCATTTCAGACTAGATCTCTGCTGTTGTGTGATGAATATGTGTGTCCCTGGCAAAGGCATATGTTGAAATCCTCACCCCAATGTAAGTGTATTCAGAGGTGGGGCCTTTGGGAGGTAATTAGGTCATAGGGATGGAGCACTCAAGAGGATTAGTGTCCTTATAAAGGAGAATCCAGAGAGGTCTCTCACCCCTTTCCACTAGGAGTGGATACAGAAAAAGGATGGTCATCTGTGAATCAGGAAATGTGCCTTCACCAGACACAAAATCGACCAGAGCCTTGGTCTTGGATTCCCTGGCCTCCATAAATAAATTTAAATTTACTAAATTCAGTTCAGTTCAGTTCTGTCACTCAGTCATGTCCAAATCTTTGTGACCCCATGAACTGCAGCACACCAGGCCTCCCTGTCCATCACCAACTCCCGGAGTCTACCTAAACCCATGTTCATTGAGTCGGTGATGCCATCCAGCCATCTCATCCTCTGTCGTCCCCTTCTCCTCCTGCCCCCAATCCTTTCCAGCATTAGGGTCTTTTCGAATGAGTCAACTCTCCACATGAGGTGGCCAAAATACTGGAGTTTCAGCTTCAACATCAGTCCTTCCGATGAACGAACACCCAGGACTGATCTCCTTTAGGATGGACTGGTTGGATCTCCTTGCAGATTAAATGTATTTAAATAAGTGTGAGCAGTAAATGTTTGCCTTTTTTTAAGCCACTCAGCCTATGATAGCAGGTCTTCTGTGACAGCAGCCCAAAGTGACTAAGATACTCAGAAACCACACAAACATGTTTCTGGACCTCTGCTTTCAAAGTCCAAGGGTAGAAATTTTCAGAAACTTTCAACTGGATCACATTAGAAATAAGGAAAAGGAGGCCCAGTCCCTTGAGTCTGCACAGCCTTAGGCTAAAATGAGTATTTTCACTGACTACCATGGAGATCCAATGATAGAACATATGTGAAGAATATCACAATCTATAAAGCACTGGAAGCTATGAAGTCTCAATCAAGAACACACATGATCCAGATTCACAAAAATCCAGTTTTGACCAATAACTCTGCCCCTTGTGTGTTTTTGTGTTAGTCACTCAGTCGTGTCTGACTCTTGTGATCCCATGGACTGCAGTCCACCAGGCTCCTCTGTCTGTGTAATTCTCCAGGCAAGAATACTGGAGTGGGTTGCCATTCCCTTTTCCTAGGGATCTTCCTGACCCCAAGATTGAACCTGGGTTTCCTACATTGCAAGCAGATTCTTTACTGTCTGAGCCACCAGCGAAGCCCAACTCTGTAACTTCAGTTCAGTTCAGTCGCTCAGTCATGTCCGACTTTTTGCGACTCCATGGACTGCAGTACACCAGGCTTTCCTGTCCATCACCAACTCCCAGAGTTTACTCAGACTCATGTCCATTGAGTCAGTGATGCCATCCAACCATCTCATTCTTTAAGCTACTCTGTAGCTTACCCAGGTCTAAGACAGGAAGCACACAGAGTCACCAGGGCGGGGTGGTGGTGGTGGTGGTGGTTTGAATTATCCAACCATGGGTAACACTCAGTTCCCAGAGGTTGAAACTAGACTGGTAAGATCCAAAACTATACTCTCCATTCCTGGAGGATAAGGACTGTACCCAGTTATTTTTGACTTCCTAGAACCAAATATAATGCTTCCCCAAGCGTTCAATACACGAGGGGGGCTTCCTTGGGGTTCAGATGGTAAAGTATCTGCCTGTAATGCAGGAGACCCTGCTTCCCTGGGATTGTAGAGAGTCAGACACAACTGAGAGATGAAAGCTTTCAACTGTTAATAGAACAACTATTGGTTGAAAAGAGGTCTGGGAATAGACACATACCATTAGACTAAAAGCGCCTAAATGTTGCAGGTTTACTTCAAAACCAGATTAGCCCCATCAACAGCAATCAAAACGAACAAACAAAAACAAGGACAAGCCAGAAACATAAATGTGGTACAGTAAAAACACCACTGGATTTTGAGTCATAAGATCTGGCTTCAACTCTGATTCTTTTTAGCTGTGTAGACTTAAAGGGGCAATCCCCTCCACATGCAGGCTATGTCCTCCCTGTTTTGTCCTCTTTAAAACAGAATAATAACACTATCATTACTAAATAGCACTATTATTAGGGTTTCCCAGGTGGCACTAATGGTAAACAATCCTCCTGCCAATGCAGGAAACACCAGAGACACAGGTTCAGTCCCTGGGTTGGGAAGATCCCCTGGAGAAGGGCATGGCAACCCACTCTAGTATTCTTGCCTGGAGAATCCCATGGACAGAGGAGCCTGGAGGGCTACAGTTCATGGGGCTGCAGAGAGTCAGACATGACTGCACATACTACTTTTATTAATAATTAATAATCTCATTTATATTAATAAAATCAAACTCTGCTGTGAGGAATGAGTTAATATGAATTGGAGAAAAATTTGTGAAAGTATAAAGAACTAAAAAGTATTAGTTACTACCTATTATTACACTATCACATAGAAATAAAAAGCCTGTCTGAAACACGCGCACACATACACACACACACACACCCATTGTAGATTTTTCTCTCTCCCAAATGGCTTGATTCCAAAGCAAACTAAACCAAGATTTTACAAACTAGAAACAGTATTTTAAAATAACTACACACCATTTCAGCCACTAATTATTTTTAGGATTTTACTATATGCAGCTAATTGAAAATGCTCAGTCCTTTCCATTCATTAGTTTTATTACAAGCACTCCAATGAATAAAAAGAAAATCCATCATTACCACCTTCCTTGAAACTTTCACAGTCTTGTCACAAAGGCCTGGCCCTTACAAAAACAATCCACATTCATTCAGCACAAGTCACAGGACTGAACAGACGATGAAATTTTGGCATTCCTAATACATAGGGTACCAACGAGTAAGTTTCACAGAACACTATTCTACTCCTGATGTCAAGAAACCAGGCAGACAATGCACTGCTTGTTATGGTGAGGTGTATTATACATCACTGACCGCACAGAGGCTCTATTTGACCCGGAGCAAACCAGTGTGTGAACTGAGGCACTCCTCCACAGGACTGTAACTTTGTTAGAAACTCACAGATGCATATTATAGAAAATGGAGCCCTGGAAAAAAAAAGATAAGCTACAAAGATATTTACTAAGAAAATTATGAGACTGTAGGCACATCCACATTAAGAAGCATATATCATGGACTACCCTGGCGGCCCAGTGGTTAAGAATCCACCTGCCAATGCAGGGGATATGGGTTCGATCCCTGGTCCGGGAAGATTTCACATGCCTTGGGGCAAGTAAGGCCATGCACTGTGACTACTGAAGCCTGTGTCCTGAGCTGGTGCTCTGTAATAAGAGAAGCCACGGCCATGAGAAGTTCACACACTGCAACTAGAGAGTAGCCTCTGCTCACTGCAACTAAATAAAGACCATGTGGAACACAGAAAATCCAGCACAGCCAAAAATAAAGAAAGGAATAATTAATACAAAGAAGCACATACCAAAGCACCCTTAACTATAACCTTTGATGTAAGTGGTAGCTCCATACATCTGTTGCTTTATTAGCAATCACTATTTATTGAATGCTTTTTATGAACAGTGTACTTATTATATACTCAACATTCATTAACCAATATAAATCATCTTATCTAGCAAGTTCTGTAATCATCATTTTACAGGTGGGAAAAAAACTAGAAAAAATATACCCATAGACCCAGAGTCTTACATGGGCACAAGTGGGATGCAAACCTAGGCCTGCACAAGTTCAAGGCCTATGCCATTTCTGCACGTGTTTATTTTTAAAAAATACATGGAGAGTACACACAAATCCAAGTCAACCTCTTTTATATCTGTCTCCCCGAGACATAACTGTAATTATATTCACACAATGGTGGTTTAGTCACTAAGTTGTATCCTACTCTTTTGTGACCCCATGGACTGTAGCCCACCAGGCTCCTCTGTCCATGGAATTTTCCAGGCAAGAATACTAGAGTGGGCTGCCATTTCCTTCTCCAGAGGATCTTTCTGACTAAGGGGTTGAACCTGTGTCTCCTACATTGCAGGTGGTCTCCTGCATTGCAGGCAGAATCTTTACTGATTGAGCCACTAAGAAAGCCCTTAATGGAAAACAAAATTATATTAAATGAGCACCTGCTACATGTTCAGTTCTAGATCATTGATGCTACTATAATAACTTTTTAAAATTATAGTATAACTATAGAAGTATAGAAATAAACCATACAAGTAAAGTTGATTTATAATGTCATGTTAGTTTCAGGTGTATAGCACAGTGATTCAAATACACACACACACACACACACACACACACATAGATTCTTTTTCCTTATAGGCTATTACAAAATATTGAGTATAATTCCTGTGCTATACAGCAGATCCTTGTTGTTTATCTATTTTATATATAGTAGTGTGTATCTGTTAACTTAACCTCCTAATAACCATAAATTTGTTTTTTTTAATAACTGTGAGTCTGTTTCTGTTTTGGAAATAAGTTCATTTGTTTCTTTGTTTTTTTTTTCCCACATATAAGTGACATCATATGATATCTGTCTTTCTCTGTCTGCCTTATATTACTCCGTACGACAATCTCTAGGTCCATCTCTGTTGCTACAAGCAGTACTGTTTCATTCTCTTTTATGGCTGGGTGGTATTCCATTGTACATGTGCTACATCTTCTTTAATAATTATTAAAAATCATAAGGTGTGCCCATAGAAAATACTGGTATGGTATTTTTCTATATATGTAGTCTTCATATTCATATATTTTTTTTACTCAGATCAAAGGAAAGTATACAGAGTATTATATTCAGTATTTAGGTTTCTTTTTTTTTTCTAATGTACCATAACTGCTCCACTTGGTCAGGAGATTGTGCCTTTGGAGTCAGGAGACCAGGGTTCAAGCACTGACTGTATTTCAAGCTGACTCATTCAGTAGCCATGAGAATCACTCAAGCATGTTGAGTCTGTTAACTATCTCTTTTTTCTCTTTTTAAAATTTTACTGATTTATTTTTGGCTGTGCTTGGTCTTCGTTGCCGTGCAGCTTTCCTCTAGTTGCGGTGAATGAGGGCTGCTCTCTAGTTGCAGTGTGTGGGCTTCTCATTGCAGCGGCTTCTCTTGCTGTAGAACACAGCTCCAGGGCACGTGGACTTCAGTAGCTGCGGCTTCTCAGCTTTAGCGTGCAGCTCAACAGTTGCGGTGCACGGGCTTAGTCACTCCACGGCATGTGGGATCTTCCCAGACCAGGGATTGAACCTGTGTCTCCTGCATTGACAGGCAGATCCTTTACCACTGAGGCACCAGGGAAGCACTGTTAACTATTTTTAAGATGGAAATAAAAACATCTCTCTGTCAACTTTAAAGGGCAATTGTGACTATCAAATAATATAGTACAGGTGATAAGTACTTTATAATGTATCTCAAAATTATAAACCTTGAGGAAGCTTTAATGTAAGCATTAGTGGCATGATTTTTGCCCTGTTGGGACTTCGAAAGGACTACAGTTCTATCCTAAAGAATGAGGAAAGTGAAGATTTTAGTGGCTCAGTCGTGTCTGACGCTCTGCGACACGATGGACCACAGCCCACCAAGCTCCTCTTTCCATGGAGTTCTCCAGGCAAAAATACTGGAGTGGGGAGCCATTCCCTTTCCAGGGGATCTTCCTGACCCAGGGATTGAACCCAGGCCTCCGGCATTGCAGGCAGATTCTTTGCCATCTGAGACAGCAGGGATGAGGAGAAAGAAAAAATAAAGACACAAGGCACTGTACTCTAATCGCAGTCAACAACAAGGCTACATCTTCAAACAGAAAATGACAACATGGAAAGCAGCAAAAAAGTTCATTCTGGTAAGTCTTGATTAAGAAAAATCAATTTCAAGTCCTTAAAAATCACAACTCTCCCTGCCATTTTTAAAAACTACACTGCCTTCCCATACTGCTATTGCCATGAGCTCTGCTATCATCAGAGGATAAAATGAGTCTCTTGGCAGGTGAAAGCTTGAGTTCTAATCTCAGCTCTGTCACAGGGGATTAATAAACAAATATTTGTAATGTTTTCTGAAGAGGAAAATTCTCGGATTTTTTGTTAGTATTAGCAGCATATCCCTATGTGTACTTGGCCCTAACACTGCATGGCGTATTTAATATTGATTATTATATGAGCTTCGTTGCACTAATGAAATAAAACGTTTCTTGTAAAAATGCTCACTCCTCTCCCCACAATAATTTAAACACAAGGCTGAGAGGTCATCTCTCTAACCATTAGCGGTCCTGCAATTTTCTAAAACTTTTAGCTTTTCTCAGAAGCGAATGGTTCCATAGAATGTCTCAGCAAGAAAAAGGCTTTGACCATGTAAACACATCTAACTGTCAGCTGAAATCATGAGAAAACGGAACTGTACATTTTGTAGAAGGGCTCACTTAGCTAGTGGTGAGAAAGGCTTGACTGGGGGCACATTAACCCTGAATACTTCCTCTACAAAACCAGAAGGATGTTCAATGCCAGCGTTCTTGGTGCTCAAGTTAACAGTATGGCAGCAGTGACCCCATGTGCCCCTCCTGTTAGGCACTGGAGGACACACAAGGTTCAACAGATAAATAAGTGACAGGGAACGTACCATTCACCCTCTCCCCACCCAGAAACCCTAGTCCTAAAACAAGGTCCAAAGGTCAGGAGCAATTTATTTCCACCAAAAAGAAGCCACCTGCAATGCAGGAGACTCAGAAGACATGGGTTAGATCCCTGTGTCGGGAAGATGCCCCTGGAGGAGGGCATGGCAACCCACTCCTGTATTCTTGTCCCATGGACAGAGGAGCCGGGTGGGCTACAGTCCATGGGGGTCACAAAGCGTCAGACAAGACTTAAGTGATTGAGCATGTGCGCACACACTGTTTCTTAGACCTTCATTCAAAGATCCAAATAGAAGGTGAAGAAATTGGAGGCAGAAGAGGAGAACCACTTGTGTGTGACAAACTATGTGGATTTCAAATTTCCATCAGTAAACACGGGAGGTCCCTCAGAATTTGCTCCATTTGCTGGGTCTAGCTTAGTCTGGCTGCCGGAGGCAGGCACCACTTCTCACAGACCTACAATGGGAACCTAGGGTTGCTAGTGACCCAGGAAGCTTCTGGTTCACCGTTTCAGGGGGAGGCTTGAAAAGACAGGCAACACAAAGCGGCAGGGTCCTTTAGGCTCTGCTTCTGGAAGAAGGCCAAGAACAAGGCTGCTCCCTGCCCTCTTATCCCTCGGTTGGCATGCAGAGGTCACCGTAGGCTGTTACCTGTAGGATGTCACACGTTGGACTAAAACATTCTACTGTCCTCAAGGAGGTGGATGAGGTGGAGAAGAAAGAAGGGAGGACGTGCTTTTCAACATGCAGATTGCGTTAGAACAGAAATCAGCTTAACCACTATTCAGTCCCAAACAGCCAATATAGCTTTACCAAAAAAAAAAAAAAAAAACCTGGAAGTGTGTACTTGATTACAAAGAGAATCTGAACTACTGTGATTGTACTATACACACAGGATGCCCGGGTAGTCTACTTAAGATAATTTCCAAAGGAGGATTGGGAAAAACCCACACTAACAACACTAGTACATCATGGCAATGCTGAGAAAAGACCTAGTAATGGCTATTTTGGCAAAGCAGGAACTTGCCGTGTAGATGAAGTGCTGATGATGCTCATCTTTACTCCCTTTACCTTCACAAGTTTCGGAAGGAAGCAGCCAGGGGTATGCCCTGTGCTGGTTCATATCCAAACTCCGTGAGATCTTGTGAGCTATTCATCAGGGGCAGAAGATGGTTATTTTCCTTTATATCACACTTTTCAGAACTTTTAGTGATTTGTGGTCCTGTGTGTGTGTGTGTGTGTGTGTGTGTGTGTGTGTGTGTGTGTGTGTGAGCGTGCGCGCGTGCACACATGCCCACCCACCTCCCTCTTCCTTTCAGGCTCCATTCAAACGTTAACCTTTGATGTAACATTTTTGCTCCTCATCAGAATGGAAAGGATGAGCTTCAGAGAAGCAATTGAGTGGAGAGAATAAAAAAGATGACATCACTTCAAACGTGGACTTGCCAGAAAAGGATCCTTTTAAGCGCTCCCCTGTGTGACCAGCCAGGGACCCTCAACTCTCCCTGACCCGCTGCATGCTGCCCGTTTCATATCTTTTGATCACCATTTGTTTTATGTCACCGTTCATAACATCCCCCGTGTGTATATGTGTGTGTTGCACCTGTATACTTTTTAAAGCTCCTGTCCGTGTTCACTTTATAAACTCCCAAGTGAAAGAGAGGAATTCATTAGCATCTGCTATTAGTTTGATAATTCTCAATAAAGTCAATACAAACATTTACATGGCATTTGCCCAGCAAGAGTATCAGGAGCAAGAATTTGGGGCCATCTGCTCATGTTCTTTCTGATACATGCACTAAAAGGCACACATAGCAAAACTGGCCCTAGGGATGGGTCTGACGCACTGGTATGTTTCCCTTTTTCTCTAAAACACAATTCAAACGTCTTCTTTTTCCTTTTTCACAAGACATGAATGTCAGATGCAAAACCACTTTGAGGGTTGCTCAAATATCACTGGATTCCTTCCGTCCCCCCTTCCCCATCAACTTGTGAGCTCATGGTGAGAAACAAATATCCATTAAAGCCAGAGTGACCTGTGTTTGAATCCTACTCAGCCACTACTTTGATCTGCCTTTGCTATGTAACTAACGACTCAAAGTTCCATGACTGCAAGCAACCACCAATGTATTCTCACAGCTCTGCAGTCTGACGGGCTTCAGCGGGACCGTTCTTCTGTTGCTCCCGCCAGTGGTCATTCCCGTGGATGTGATCAGCTGGCCTGGTGGCTAGGGGCTGGCCTCAGCTGGGGTGACGGGCTAGCTGTATCTCAAGGTCTCTTGCTGTCAGGCCCACAAAAGTGGCAGCTGCCAGGCCTGCTTAAGGCTAAAGTCTGGAACTGGAACCATCTGGTCAGTCCAGATTTGTGGAGGGGGAGGTGGTCCACAGGGCAAGAAACTACACACAGCGTGAATACAGAAAGGGTGAGTCGCTGGGAGACACCCACGTAGCTGACTGCGGTAGCCAGCTACCATAATCACTTAACAAGGCACTTCCTCTCTTCATTTTGCTGTGTCTTATTGTATCATCAATTTCCCTGTCCATTAAAAGAGAATAATAATATCCCAATGGACTTCCCAGGTGGCACAGTGGTAAAGAATCTACCTGCCAATGCAGGAGACTCAAGAGACAGAGATTTGCTCCCTGGGTCAGAAAGATCTCCTGGAGCAGGAAAAGGCGACCCACTCCAGTATCTTGCAAGGATAATCCCATGGACCGAGGAGCCTGGTGGGCTACAGTCCATGAGGTCACAAAGAGTGGGACACAACTGAGTGACTGAGCGCACACACGCGCACAATAATATCACTATATTTATGGAGATCTAGCAGTTAAACATGACAATGGATGTAAAGTGGTAAGCACAGTGACTGACACACAGTAAATAAACTCTGTGAAAAGCCTCTTTAGTGTTTCTGCAAATACTTGGAATACCCAGAGATTTGAGAGCCCAGACCTACCACTGGGTACCCCTTCCTCGAGAGTAGAGTCACATCAGCCTTCCAAGAAGTCACCTTGGTACCTAGAAAAGAGCTGGGCATTCATCAAGTACCGGCAATAAGTGTTTGCTGACTAACTCTGTGATCAAATGAATTGGTATACACTGTCTCCCAACCTCACTTCCACAACACAAGGACAGATTGAGCTACTTCTCAAGAATTCCTTATACGCAAAGGAAAAGTTATCAAATTCAATGTCATGAGCAGTCATAGAAGTCTGGAGTTCATCTTCACCTCTTTTTAAATATAGTATATATAGCAAATTTCCCAAAAATATTTTGCCAGATTTTTCCCTGCCTCCATTTTAGAACTATAAGAACTATGTAATCCATATGTCGACGATTCATTTTTACCCAGTTCATCAAAATGCTGTTTTTGTTTTAAATGTCAAAATGCCTTTTATGACTTTATTTATGAGCCCTTGAAAGTTGTTATTTTTAAATGAGGGTAGAACATGGTTTGCCAAGTTTAAAATCTACATAGGCATTTGTAATTGTGTGCCAAAATATCAGTTTCTGGGAGAGTTCATTTTGTTTACTCTTGGAAAAATTCATATTTTCAGATACAGAATTTTAAAGGTCGTGTACTTCATTTAAAATATCCTAATTTTAAAAGTACTAATGAATGCAATCAGCTATGTGCACACAGAGAGTTTGGAAAAGTAGTGTACCACCTATTGTCCCTTCAAAGGAAAACCTTACTGTCTCTGTCATCTCGTTCTACTTCAATTTCATATCCTGATGAATAAAAAAATGAGACTGCCATTGCCACCTATTTGTAAGGGTAAAACAGCATCCAAATTTTCATCCCCACAGTTCTAAACTGTGCCCCCTTTTCTACACAGACATATCATATGCTCATGTTACTTCTGACATTCAAACTTCATCAAACTCTCTTCCTGTCTTCTTCTTATCTCTATCAGAGTTTAAATTTTTCACTAGGCAATTGTTTAAAAAAATGACAGTAATTAAAGGGACCTCTCTATAACTCAAATTCCTGTGAGAAGCTAATTGTAACCTGAATTAAAATAAAATAAATATATACCATAAAGCTGAGTGTTGGCTAAAAGAAATCTGTAAAACCCAATGTTATATAATTCTTAAAGTCCTGTATTTTAAAAAAGGCAACCTGGGGGAAAAAGAAAAGGCAATCTGAAAGCCAGGAAGGTCTGTGACCTTAGACCAATCAAACTCTAATTTAATTTACAAATCTGTAACATGAAGATAATGAAGGCTATATTTCTCCCATCACAGACTTATGATGAATAGCAAGTATATAACATTTCATAAACCACAAAACTATTTAATGGTAATAATAAATACCAAGTATGAGCTGTGGTGGGCTTACAGACGGGAAAGAACCCACTGGCAATGCAGGAGAGCTGCATTCAATTCCTGGGTCAGAAAGATCCCCTGGAGAAGAGATAGGCTACCCACTCCAGTATTCTTGGGCTTCCCTGGTGGCTCAGGTGGTTAAGAATCTGCCTGAGTTGCAAGAGACCTACGTTCGACCCCTGGGTTGGGAAGATCCTCTGGAGGAGGGCAAGGCACCCCAGCATTGCCTGGAGAATCCTCAGGGACAGAGTAGCCTGGCGGTTTGCAGTCCATGGGGTTGCAAAGAGTTGGACATAACTAAGCAACTAAGCACAGCACAGCAGCATGAGCAGTGGCATATTTTTATCTCAGTTTCAAATAGAAACTGGTGCACATTCACTGTCTTCTCTAACATTTCCATGCCAGAGGAAAACATTTATATTGAACCACTAAAGAAACAATGGGGAATGAGCCTGATGGAGCTCCGAAGAGTACAAGTGAGAGGTCTGTGTGCTTACTTGTCCCAGCGCCCAGGGTGTGCCGATTCCAAGTCACCTGCTAAGCAAAGGATGGTATCCTGAGCCTCCGTAGGGTAAACGTCATCCATGTGACACCAACACTTTTACCTTCAGCTTATCACAACGTCAATCAATCCAGGAGCAGCATTTCTGGCTTTGAACTGAAAAGCACCCTAGTTCCCAGCCTTTGGCTAGGAGACCAACCACACAGCTAGACCTCTCTGCTCAGGTTGAAAAGCAGCTTGGAAATCTGAACACCAACCAGAGTAAATCTGTTGCTAGGTTAACAATGTTTTCTAGTAAACAAAGTCTGCTTCCTTAATAACTTACACACCAGAATACATTCTTTTTATTCCTCTCTTTAAAATGCAAGGAGAGAAAACAACCAGGCTGTGGCATAGCTTGGCCTCATCTCTCGAAATCAGACAAAAGTAGTTCCCATTGCACACCAGAACCCGTCTTGCATGGACGAGAAATATCATGTTTTTATACCACCCCAGAGCTGACCCGGGTGTTAATTTGAATTTTAAGCAGAATCGAGCTTTTCCGTGGGTCCGTCCCACCTGTCAGCATATGGTTATATAACAAGATAATTACTTTCTCTTATTTCAAAATGCCAGGTACCCAAGGAAGACTTCCATGGCAAATGAAGACAGTGCTTGTATTAAATTTTATTCTAATAAGTCTAAGGCTGAGCCTCACTGGCATCTTGTTATGTTATTCACAGAAATGTTGGCAGATGCCACATCCACCCTACAAAGAGGAAGAACTAGAGTGCATGAGAACTTCAGAAATCTATTCAGGGAAAAGTTTGGCAGGAAGCAAGATGAAGTTGTGTATCATTCATTTACATAGCTGTGCGTTCTGGGTAAGAAAAAGTACAAGGTCAAATTCAAGGTAATTTAGAGAAGGAAAAGAGCAATGATGTGCTTGTGCTATAAAATTATTGCTTATTTAGTCCATCAAAATTCTGGAGATTTTAGATGTAAAAAGTCATGTCCAGGTTACCAAAGGGGAAAGGTGGGGTGGGGGGAGATATAAATTAGGAGTTTGGGATTAACATATATATACGTTGGGCTTCCCTGATGGCTCAGACGGTAAAGAATCCACCAGCAATGTAGGAGATGCTGTTTTGAACCCTGAGTCAGGAAGATCCCCTGAAGAAGGGAATGACTACCCACTCCAGTATTCTTACCTAGAGAATTGCATGGACAGAGGAGTCTGGTGGGCTACAGTCCATAGGGTCACAGATAGTCGGACATGACTGAGCAACTAACACTTTCTATACATACTACTATATATAAAATAGATCAACAACAAGGACCTACTACTATACAAGGAATGTTACTTAACATTCTCTAATAACCCAAACGGGAAAAGAATCTCCAAAAAAATAGATATATGTATAGCTGAATCACTTTGCTGTACACTTGAAACTAGCACAGCATTGTAAATCAACTACACTCCAATATTAAATAAAAATAAAACAACACATGTAACTCACACAAAAAAGGCAGGTCTAGAATTTGGCCTCACCCCCAGCAAGTCATGGCTTCTCACATGAAAGAGCATTGATTAGTTAGTTATTTCTTACAAACAGATTTGATCAAGATAACTTGTACCAAAGTTGCGCAGAAGACCTCGGAAACGGAGAACTCTGGTTGTGTTTGAGAGTGGATGTGTGTGTACGTTTGTCTATAGGTACAGCTCTGTGCCTGCATCTCTCTGGCCATGACCTTTCACATTCATCATAAGGATTAATTTAGGATATTTAACGATGCCTATTCACTTTTCCAATTCACCAAGAAAGAAGCGACCTTTACTGATATCCAATGAGATCAATATAACCGACTGGTGGTTTATGGGACTTGGAAAAGAAGTTCCTGAAGATAAATGAAATATAAGGACAGTTTCCACGTGACGACTTTTATGCAGCCTTGAGTCATTTATTGCACTGCTCCCTCCCGCAACTACAGGCTTTCCATACCCGCCCATTTGGTAATTGGAAATCTACCCCAAAAGATCTGTCTGGAGATCAGAGGAAGAGGTTCAAAGAGGGAGCCTTACAGAAAGGTCACGATCACAGGTATCTACTCAGGGCCAGCAGCATACAATGTCTCATTCCCTGTATATGTGGACGGAATGCAACTTTGTGTCTGGAGTTACAAACGCCTAAGACTCAGCAGGATGCCGTGAGTAGGGCATGAGATTTGGAGTCAGGCCCACAGGACTAGATTCAAATTCTAGACCTGACCCTTCTTGCTTCTTCTGTGCTGTTGAGCAGTTTACAGACTTTGCTATGTTCTGCTGTCTTGTCTGGAAACTGAATTTAGTGCTGCAAATGGGATCCGAAGCGGTCCTGTTACTCATGATTTTGAATCCAGATTTTATATATATAACATCGTTGACAAGATTTTTACCTCTGATAAGTAAGAAAGGCATTTGGAGATTTCTCTGATAGTCCAGTGGTTAAGAATCTGCCTGCTAATGCAGGGAACATGGGTTTGATCCTTGGTCCCGGAAGATTCCACATGCCACAGGGCAACTAAGCCCCTGTACCACAACCACTGAAGCTCGGGTACTTTAGGGCCCAGCAGCCATGACTACTGAGTCTGTGATGCAACCACCAAAGTCCATGCGCCCCAGAGCCCATGCTCAGCAACAAGAGAAGCCACCACCAGCTTCGCTGGTGGAGAAGCCACCAGCTCTCTGCAACTAGGCAAAGCCTGTGTGAAGCAACAGAGACTCAGTGCAACCAAAATAAATAATATTTTTTTGAAAAGAAAGGCACTGCACAGACACCAGGCACGTCTTCCATCAGGAGGTGGATTGCAGTAGTCTCTTGGACTACAGCACACGCTGTCTGCATATTAGTCACACTGTTGAGTTCTTGCAACTATGTAACTGAATTTTACTCTGTAGTCTGCGTTCCATCGGCAAAATGAGGAAACGCTCCCATCTCTCAGGGTTTGAAAATGTAAGACAGATTCTCACTCCTCTGTCTAAACTCCCCTCACCCTGGGGCTTCCCATTTTCTGCCAGGTAAGAGGTAAAGCCCTTAGGAGGGGCTGATATATACCTCATAGCTCCCCTGCTTTCTCCCTAGAGCCCTGACTATCCCCTTAGACCATTGCATTAAAAAAAAAAAAAAAAAGATGTACTGTGTTTACTGTCTTAACTCCTTTCACAGGAATAAAAATTTCACTTGGGCAGGAATTTGTATTGATTTTATTCCCTGCTGTATCTCTACCGCTGAGTCTGGTACTAGGGATGCTCCATAAATATTTATGGATAAATAGATTTGTTGTAAGGTATCAGATAGTGTGGGGGTTCCCAGGTGGAACTCCACCTGCCAATGCAGGAGATACCAGAGACACGGGCTCGATGACTGGTTGGGAAGATCCCCTGGAGGAGGGCATGACAACCCACTCTAGTATTCTTGCCTGGAGAAATCCATGGACAGAGGAGCCTGGTGGGCTATGTACAGTCCACAGGGTAACAAAGAGTCAGACACAACGGAAGCGACTTAACCACATGAGATTGTGTGTTATCTCTAAAGCTCCCAGTGCAGTGCCTGGCATGTGGTGAGAACTTAAATGACAACTATTGGTTCTTGAGGGTGTCTAACTGTGGGTAAGACGGTAATCATTGGAACTGTGAGGGTGCATGTACTTCTTGGCCAGTCAATAGTTCACCTAACCCCTGGGTTACCCCGGGGTACTGGAAGGCTACTGCGCTATTGTTGGGCCTTGCCATGACTCGTCTGTGGGTCCTGGGCACACTAGTTTCTGCATCTGTAAAAGAAATACAATAATATCTACCTTCCAGGGGAGAAAGATGGTTAAACAAACAAACAAACAAAAACCCTGCTTGTCAATTGCTTTGCTATCTGGGATGAAGTGTCCATAGCATGATTTAAAATATTCGATAAGAATAAAAATAGGAAAACCCATAGCTTCTTACATCTGATGATTTTTCTCCCCAAAAAAGGCATCTTTCAGCCAGCACTCACACATCGCACCTAAGAGGGTTTCAGCCACAGTCTTTTTTTTATTTTTCCTTCTGGTTAACATTAAGCAGTGATGAGGGAAACACAGTCAGATGTTCCTGGGGATATCTGAGGATTAGGTTTGCCAGTTGGGGCACGTCATTCCTTTCACCAGGGTAGTAAAATACAGGGAAGAATAGATACTAGTCTCCTGCTCATTAACTGGGTAGAATTACTGCAGCAAGAAGGTTAACAATTACCCAAGTAATTAACGCTTCCTTGACTTTCATACTCTAATCCTATAGATGCAGGATTTCAGCTCTGGTCCCAGAGTCCATGGAAGATGAGAGTAGAATGGGATTGAATGGGACTGGCTTTGGAGAGAGGGCCTGGGAAGCCAGGGTAGTTTCTCTGGGTTCCTCACCACTTCCGGATGAGACACAACCACAACAGAGAAGCACTGGCAGCCAGTGCTCTAGTTTCTGGAACCATCCGGTGCCACGCAGGTATATGACGCCCGATCTTCCCTAAGTCCCCACTCCCACCCCTCACGCCCGCACGCAGTATATTTGGTGTCACTGTTTATTAAAGATAACTAATGCCCTAAGTCTTTATTTACTTCTGTTTATTGCTATTTTAGCAGGAGTCACTGGAGAGCAGCTATGCTTCTGGTCCACTCGGGTTCTTTAATCACTGTTAGTAGGTAAAATCATCTGTGACAACTAATCCAAAAAGCAGATTATATTTATTTTGGCTACAGTGGCTTGCAATTCGTTAAAATCAACAAAGCCTTTTCATTAGCCCCCTGCTGATGTCCTAAAAACAGACATTTCAAGGGTCTCAAAGCGCTGAGCTACACATATGCAGTCACACTAATTCTGACAGATTCTCAGTGCCATTCTTAACACGAAATCTTATTAAACTCACAAACAAGAAACAGAACCCTTCTGCTTTCATACAAAGGCTTAATTAACATGCCTAAACTCCAAAATCAAAATCCTAGCCGCAAAGCTCCCTGAATGTGGGAGCAAAACAAACACAAAGAGACTGTATCATTAGTTAAGCAAGACTTACCAAAAATTGGGACTTTTTTTTTTTTTAATAATATGGGAAAGGATTAGAAATCAGAACCATGGTGCCTATTTCTAAACAGTTCTGCACTGGCATTCTGGCCTTCAAATCTGGGGTGGTGATTAACTGGACTGTTGATGGAGGCAGCAAATCCAGGGAGGAGAGGATCAAGGTCCTATTTCAGGGGCTTGCCAGAGGTTAGAAACAGTTGCATCTTGTTTAAGTCAGCATCAGTGCAACAATGTTCTACACATCTTCCCTCTCCCACCTTTGCTCCTGCGAACACCCTCACTGCTGCCTTTTCCAGGTGCCTTTCTTTTCCTTAGTACCGTCCGGCTGTCCATCGCAGAGAAAGAGTCCTGAATGCTGAATTGGATTTTAAGGCTCAGTGTCAGAGATGGGGGCGTTCCAGGAAAGATGCTCACGGCGGTGACTCAGCCCTCACTGTGCCACTAGGGAAGCAGCCATAATTAATGAATATATCAAAAGGTCTACTCAAGGAGCAAAGAAGGTAGACAATGATTTATGTTTACCTAAGGGGTAGATTATTTAGCTTTGCAAGAGCCTTCAGAAATTAGGAAGCCCAGGAATATTTAGAGATGGTGTGGTAGCTCTCCAATCCTGTAGAGAAATTCAAGGAACAGGAAGCAGATCCAAAAACAAAGGGCAAGGGGACTTTGCCCTCTGCCGAGGGTGAGCTGCTCTCTCCGGTGATTCTCCCCTCCATGGCTCTGATTGGAAGGCTGCTGTGTGTGGTCCGTGTTCTGCCATGACCGCCGCTGCAGTGGAACGACTTGTTTGCCCTCCCAGCATAATCCTGAATGTTGTCAAGGACAATTACCAGATGATACTTCAAGCAAGTCTCTGTTCTAACGTGGATTTCCGCCGGTACAATGGGGAAACCAAAAGCAGGCCTTGAGAGGAATGGCTCGTTTGGGTCTTCAATTCACAAGGGATGAAAGCAATGGGACCAGAAGGTCTAGTTCATCTCCACGAGGGCCTCTGTCCAGCTGCCCCTTCAGGCAGGACCTCACCTTCCTCCGGTTCATTCCATGAGCCAAAGAGCTGTCTGTTAGAGCAGATTATAACATCCAGCCTAGAAGGAAAAGCTACATACAAAGCTTCTCTCCAATCAGAGTTCTGTCCTCAGGAAAAGGGGAGCCACCTCTGACAGACAAGTTATCAGTTGGGCTCTCCATAATTAAAACTATTGCTGCCATGGTAATCCAAACAGTGTTGCAAATACAAGAAAGGCTAGTATCATGGCTTTGGGGGGACTGTTGATATAGTTGGCAGCCCCAGCTTGGGTAATATTGATGGCAGGGCAAAAATGCGAGTTAGACAAACAGCAGAGCAACATCCAGCAAGGTGAGAGAATCTAAAACTCAGTTAAGTATCCAAGATACTGGTTTCAATTGTTCCTTGGTCCCCGGCCTGCCTTATTCACTAGGTAATAAAAGCACACTGTCTTCCTTATGTATATTTACGACCAGCAGCTTTCTGCAGCACACCCCAAAGCTTCCTGATTTTCCTCTCTATCATTTACCACTATCTAGAGGATTATACCCAAGAAGATTTCCAGGTCATCACAACAGGTCACTTTTCTAAGCCACCTTATCAGGGAATAGGAACCACATGCAGTTCTCATGCAGAAAAACAAAGAATCCACTTGGTTTTGTGACTTAAACAGGATGGCGAAACAGCCTTTATCACTGTTGTCATATAAAACATGTCGAGACAAGCAATACAGCGGCAGTCACCCTGGGGAGTATTTCAACTTTATACCTCCTAAGGTTATTCTCAAATAAAACAGCACACACCCTTCAGTTTTTGTTTGGAGTTTTTTCTTTTTAAAACAGGCTCCCTTCTCTTCCTGGTTCCTTCAAAATGAGCCTGCTGTTCAGCGTTCACGATCTCCTCAGGACAAAACAACCCGAGTCAAGCCAGAGCCGAAAGCCACACAAACAACTGCCCACTCCCCTAGACAACCCCAAGATCCGGCACACCTCTGCCAGCCAGAAGCAGGAATGAATGGGCCAGTGTTTTCCAGCCTGGCAAGACCCAAAGAAGCATCTAGAGCACTTGTTAAAACACAGAACGCCAGCCTCTTAGCCTGGAGACTCTGCTTTAGCAGGTCTGGGCACACTGGGGCAACGCCGATACAGACGGACCTGGCCATATGCTCTGCGGGACACATTCCACACTCAGCACTGAATCAAAGGGCTTCCCATGTGGCTCAGTGGTAAAGAATCTGCCTGCCAAGCAGGAGACTCGGGGTTTGATCCCTGGGTCCGGAAGATGCCCTGGAGAAGGAAATGGCAAGCCACGCCAGTGTTCTTGCCTGGAGAATCCCATGGACAGAAGCTTGAAGGGCTGTCAGAAAAGAGTCAGACACGACTGAGCGACTAAATGGTAGAGAAGCAAATCCAGAGGGAAAGAGCCTGAGGAAGCAGAGAATTTGTTCCGGGGCCCATTCTGCTACACAACCAGCTACTTCAACACAATCAGCTTCCCTCCCAGGAAGACTGAGTATGTGTGTGCGCGTGCGCTCAGTCACGTCCGACTCTTTGTGACCCCCATGGACTGCAGTCTGCCAAGCTCCTCTGTTCATGGGATTTTCCCAGCAAGAATACTGGAGTGCGTTGCCATGACCTCCTCCAGGAGATCTTCATGACCCAGGGACTGAATGTGTCTCCTGCATTGCAGGTAGATTTTTTTTTTTATCACTGGAGCCACCAGGGAAGCCCCAAGGGTGGAAAAAATCACTCCACGTATGTTCTTGTGGTTCTAACACACCTTGAATCCTAATATCAAACAGCATGGTCATGTTAATGTGGCAGAAAAAGTAGAGGCAGAGTTCTGCTGGGCTTTTAATTAGATTTTTCAATGAAATATAATAGGAGAGAAGCTAGCCATTTCAGACTCAGGAAAATGAACTGGTTACTTATATACTGATAGATTTGCAGTGGCGGGTAGGGGGGCGCGTCTTGATGGGACATTGCACAGGGAGCAATAGTTTAGGAATACGGGTGGAAAAAAAACATATCATGTTTCACTTAAGGCTGGGACAGTAGCTCGAGATGTTGAAAGAAGCAAATAGTATGTTCCCTGGGGGATCTGAAGGTAGCGGTGTGGGTGACAAAAAGCCTGGAGGATTGAGGTCGAGACGAGGGCTTTCATCTGGTCAAATGCGTTGTAGATCCAGTACACTGTCACTAAGCTAGGTCCTTCTGCAAAAAGAACAGCTCAACACAGCCCCCATTACTATATTTCACGGGCACTCTGCCTCACTAGAGTTCAACCTGGGGGGGATTAGCGTCTAGAGAGAAAGTCTCAAATAAGCTTTTACTAAAAGACTGGACGCTCAGCTAAGGCAACTGCTTCTTTTTAATTCCGAAAGCCGCCTCAGCCATAACCCAATAGTTCTGCCCTCTGATAACTGAGTAAAATCTAATACTGTTCCTGAAATTTTATAGACATGCCTCTCTTCCTAAGGACATGAATAGTGTATATATACTCTTCAAAGACTTGATTTTTCTCTTTTGCAGCAAAATGGCAAGCGCCTATGGGAGCGCGGTGCCTGCGGCAATGTTTCTTTCTGCTTAGAAGCCACCTGCTAATCACCTGCAAGTAATGACAGACTACAAGGGAGGCGGCCCCTCACCCCCTTGAAGGGCAAGGGTTAACTGGAAACAAAGTGAGGGAGGTTTTCTGGGCCTGAGGGGGCCTCCGCAAAGTGACCAGTGAGAACCTCCCCAAGGATGGATTCAAGGGTTTGAGAAGCCACCGTTCAAGATCAGAGGCAACTTGAAATGGACCAACGAAGTGGACTTCTGAAGCAGAAGGAAAAAAATTACACTTCCAGAAAGGTAACACAGCCTCAGAGCTGGCAACGTCTTGGAGAGTTCCCTGCTCTGCCTCTAGGCTGAGAGGTTGAGCTTGATGGGCATGGCACATAACGGGCCCTTCTCATCAGGCTGCTTTCAGAAACCTGGCACCCTCTCACTCTACTGTGAGGCTAGTGCTACAGTGGGTACCAGCAACACCACACGGACCCACAAGATAATTAAGGAGAACACTAGTTTCAAACAGGATGCAAGAAAAATCCAGCTCTTCCCGCCGGGGTACAGTGGCCCCTCCGTATTTGCAGAGGATTGGCTCCAGGACCAGGCTTGTGTGTGTGTGTGTGTGTGTGTGTGTGTGTGCGCACGTGCACGCGCACACACACACACACACACACACACACATATATGTATGGTCTTCCCTGGTGGCCCAGTGGTAAAAAGTCTGCCTACAATGTAGGAGACGTGAGTCTGCTCCCTGAGTCAGGAAGAAAGAAAGAAATGGCAACCCCACTGCAGTATTCTTGCCTGGGAAATCCCATGGACAGAGGAGCCTGGCGGGATATAGTCCACGGGGTCACAAAAGTTGAACATGACATATGTGTGTGTGTGTGTGTGTGTGTGTGTGTGTGTGTGTATTTATAAAGAGAGAGAGAGGCATGCATAGTATTGATTAGCCAGAAAGTTTGTTCGGGTTTTTCCATAACACCTTATGGAAAAATCCAAACAGATTTTTTGAGCAACCCAGTATGTGCAAAAGACCTACACACACCCTCCCATATACTTTAAATCATCTCTACTCATAATACCCAATACAATGTAAATGCTCTGCAAACAATTGCAAATACACAGAAACACACAGTAAATGCTATTTAAATAGTGCCTTTGCGCAGCAAGTTCAAGTTTTGCTTTTATGAACTTCCTGGAATTTGGGGGAACATTTTTATCTGCAGTTGGCTGAATCTGCAGATGCAAAACCCATGGATACAGAGGCTGACTGTACTTTAACCCAAGAGAACTCAGAGCAGACAATTCAAAGGGCATTAAAGGCTTAGAAAACTGTAACCAAGAAGTTGTTAAGGGAAAAGAGTTTAATCCCATTCTGATCTTGAACTGAGAAAGAATTTAGGCATGTGAGGGATTTTGATGGAATGAGTATGAATAATTCTTCTCCAGCGACTGAAGTCAAGAAAAGATTTCTGAACTTGTTGGGTTGAACATGAGGGATTGTGGTGGCTGTGGGCTCACTGTCTTCAGATTGTCATTAACTACAGATCATATTCATTGATCTCTTTCCTTCATGAAGATTGTGGATGGCTTTGAATTAATACATGATTTGCTCTCCTCCACCATTGCATCTTACCTCTGTGCCCTGTGGAAAGGCATTACACTGTGCTGGAATTCCCATTTTTCCTCCATCCTTCTCTCACCTCTTTCCCCCAGTTTTTCCTTTCAAAGGAAACTTCCTTTGCTGCCCCTTTGCATTCATTCTGTTCTTTGATCTTGGTAACAATGGAAAGGGAAAAATGAGTCTCTCTCAAACCTCCTTCTCAAACTTTACTATCATTTGAAACCTGTGGTATCCATCTCCATCACCCTCTTCACATCAAGGCTTCTATGGTCCAACTGAAACATTTCTTCTCCCTCTGGTTTAAATCTCCATGTTCTTGGATATTTTTGTAGGTTCTGCCATGCATATTATGATTTCCTTCATCTATCCTTCCTCCCCTGCTTGTAACCACTACACTCTGTACCACTGACCATCCCACAGGCTACCAGATTACATGACGGAGGATGCATAACTGCGCTCTGTGAAAACAACCCAAATGTCCATCAATGAATGAATGGAAAAACAAAATATGGTACAGACATACAATGAAATATTATTCAGTTTTAAAAGGTGTAAGATTCTGATATATGCTACAGCATGGATAAACTCTGAAAACATTATGCTGAGTGAAATATATCAGACAATGTTATAGAATTCCACCTACATGAAGTATTAAGAGTAACCAAATTTATAGGGTTGGAAAATAGAGTGGTAAATGCTAGGGGCTGGAGGTAGGTGGGTATGGAGAATTAATGTTTAATGAATACAGAGTTTGAAGTGAGGAAAAGTTCTAGGAATGGGTGGTAGAGATGATGATTACACAGCAAAATGAATGGACTTGATGTCACTGAAATGTACACTAGAAATGGTTAAGACACGAGGAAAACTTTAACCCTGGTTTCCCAAACCAGCATGGGAATGTTCAAGTCACACTGGAGTCAAGTTTGATTATACTTAGTTTCAGAAGAGGGCTCAGTCAACAATTGATGGTGAAAATATATTACCTAAATGTACATTTCTTCCTGCCATCACTCACGTAAGAGATGTTTACCGGGCACTCACGTAAGAGATGTTTACCGGGCAACTTCTCTGTGGCTGGTACAGTCCTAGAAGATGCGACTGAATAGAATTCACAATCTAGAAGAGCAAAGGGACAGTCAAGAAGGAACAACTTGTCCCACAAATGTTAAAAATAGGAGAGAAACGCTTGGAAGCATGTCAGGAAGGCCTTTCAAACTAGTGATAGGCCTTTAAGAATGTTTTTAAGCTGAGACCTATGGTTTAAAGGAGTTAGGCAAAGAAGCAAAGGCTGTTCCAGACCAAGAGAGCTGTAGACATGAATGAGAAACAACATACGCCTTCGGAGATTGGCTTGGTTGGAGTTTAGAGAGAGAACAGAGACACGGGCAGAGAGTGGACTGTGGAGGCGGGCAGGGGAGGGGGGAGTCCATCTGGGAGACGACATGAAGCATTTTAGGCATTTTTTTCCCTAAAGACTAAATGAGACGATTACAACAGACGGCCCTTCCCAGCTGAAGATGCTATTCAACTGAGAAGGTGTTAAATCTGTGATCTCTTTCCAAGCCTCATCTCTGATGCCCTTATCCTCCTAATGTCCTCAGAGAAACCATGTCTGACTCCCTTCATGCTAAAGCCCTCCTCAACACTTCCCGCCCACACACATCACCCTGACCTCACTCAAATTATTAGGCACCACATGGTTTCCTTGGACATCTTTCCTCTCAAAGACCAGGGTCAACGTTCTCACCACTGTCCTCAGTCATAGACACACTGCCAAGTTTATTATGTAATCTTCCTTTCTGACTCACATCCCTTCTGAAGAACCTCTCTGACTCACTTCTCCCATGGAGCAGGCATCCTTCTTTTTCGCCTGTATCTTTAAACTCTCTGCTCACCCTTTTCTTCTGCTTTAGATAGTCTCAAGTCTCTTCTGTTATCCACATCACTCTTTGGTCACCAGAGGTGAAGGAAGATGTGGACGTGGCTCATTATCCATTCATTCCATCTAAATTCAACTTGGCCGTCCACCAAGAATACCAGGTGATTCATTTACTGGTCCTCCGGGCATTCCTGGCCTCACTTCCTTTTGAGGTCTCTTTAAAATTCCTCTCTCCTCAAGCTCCTAATCCCTATCTTCAGGAAATGCCTTTCCATTCTGACTATTCCATGGGCACTCTTACCCCTCATCTGTCCTTGCCTTTTGTGGTCCACAGGTCTGTTTGTACAGATGGCTTGATTTCCTTAGCCTTTTTTTAAAGGAGGATGAAACTGAAACTTCCCTGTGTTAAAGGCCTGAGAACTGCCAAGAAGGGTAAGACATGGTTCTTGCCCTTCTGAAAGTTTTATCTATATTTACAACTATATTTACATGGGGCTTCCCAGGTAGTTCAGTGGTAAAGAACCCGCCTGCCAATGCAGGAGACTCGGGTTGGATCCTGGGTTAGGAAGATCCCCTGCAAGAGGGCATGGCAACCCACTCCACTATGCTCGCCTGAAGAATCCCCCTGGGCAGAGGAGCCTGGCAGGCTATATGGTCCATGGGATCACAAAGAGTCAGACACAACTGAAACACTTTGTTGTTTTAGGATGAGTCTTAAATGGTACCAGTGTACGTTTCCATATCCAGGGGTCTTCTAGCGGAAGAGATCAGGGAAGGCTGCAGCAGGAAGGAGGTGAAGTTTAGGCTGAGCCTTTAGGGATAAGTGGGATCCTGGTAAGCCTGACAGAGTGATATGGGGCATCCCAAGCAGAAGGGATGGCAAGTGTGAAACATGTGGGTGGAGCATACAAATAGTTATACTTTTTTTTTTTTTGAGATATCCTTGATAATGGAATATTGCATGAGTTCCAGGTGTACAACATAATGATTTGATTTTTGTATATATTGTAAAATGTAGTTATGCTTTCTAATGTGAAGATCAGAAGAACATGATGGTGCGATGGAACTAGAAGTGTGTGGTGAGATAATGCGGTGGAGGTTCATCTGCCCAGCTAGGCAGGAAGGACCTTGTTACAGATAACAGGATGGTATTCTAGAGTGGTCCTCAGTGAAGCTTGAAAGTTGAGAGGTTGAAGGTCAAGTTCAGTTAGGAGGAACGTGTCACCAGCTGGTCCCAAATTAAGGCACACAGAGATGAAAGATGAAATGCACAATCCTTTTCATCTTCAAACAAGGAGCACTCAGCCCCTATTCCAATCCCTAATACTTTGGAGGGGGAGGGGCTTCTATCTTTCTTGATTTATTATTTACTTTGTTTAATCCCATTCTTAGAGTTTCCTTCAGCTTAAAACTCCTTATTTCTCATAAAAGTAATAATCAGTTTTTTGTGTGTAAATTTTAAAGAATTAAGAAAACTCATTCTCCCCTCATATTAAAAATGCTTTATCTTGACCCACCCTGAGAAACCATGGGGGCTTCTCTTTCCCTGCTCTGTAAAGCTTCCTGACTTTTCAACGTTTTCAAGTCTCTTTGACTTGCCATTTCCCTCAGCTGGAAGCCCTCCCTACCTCCCTGGCCTCGGCCTTAAGGGTTCAGCTCAGATGTCAACCCCTTGGGAAGCCCAGACATACCCTTCCCTCTCCTCTGCCAGTGTTCTAAGAAGCCACCTCTGGGGACCCATGGCACTCGGTTATCCCTCAGAACACCAAGCGGATAACATGAAAATACCCATTTTCTGCAGCTGTCTTCCTGACTAGTCTCAAGGGGAGGTGGGGAGAAGGGATAGTAAGGGAGTTGGGAATGGACACATACACACTGCTGTATTTAAAATGGATAGCCAACAAGGTCCTACTGTATAGCATAGGGAACTCTGCTCAGTGATATGTGGCCGCCAAAAGCAAAATAAAAAGGTAAAATATGGGAGAATGGCATTGAAACATGTTAATTATCATATGTCTAATCAATCGCCAGCCCAGGATTGATGCTCGGGGCTGGTGCTTCGAGATTTCCCAGGGGGAGGGAGGAGGGAGGGAGGTTCTGGAGGGGGAGCATATGTAAACCCATGGCGATATCATGTCATTGTATGGCAAAACTAATAAAAAAAAATCAAACAGAGATTTCTGCAACACATTCAAGAGAAAAGGGGGTTAATATTCTTAGTGTGAAAAGAGTGATAACAAATAAGGAAAATGATGATGATTTCAATACAAAGAGAATATGAAAACGCAAATTCACTAAAAAAGATATAAATGACCAGTAAACATCACAACAGATGCTTAGCTTCATTCACAATTTTTAAAATATAAATTGAAACGACTCTAAAACACCACTTCTCAACAGTAAATTGGCAAAAACATTCAAAGTCTGATAGAACCGTGGCTAACTGGGAAACTGATCTTCGTCCAATGTTGGTGGATGTGTTAACTTATACAATGTTTATATTGGTTTATAACACATAAGTTTCATATGTATAATTTATGTAACTTTTTAACGATCCACTGACAGTTTCTTATAAAACTGAAAATGCAGATACACTTGGCCTCAACAATCCTATTCTAGATATCTATACTACAGGAATAAAAGCAGAAGAATAAAAAATTACATAGCATTACTAAAAACTAAGAAAATGTAAAAGGGTTGACTGCATATCACTAAGAGAATGGCTATATATGTTATGATATGTCCATCTAAGGGGGTACTTTTAATAAATACATACTTGTTAAAGAGAACATATGTTAAGTAAACTTCAGACCTATATGTCTCATCGTTGAGTTGAAAATGAAACTAGTTAGATCAGAATTTCTATAAACATTAGAATTTGCAGAAAAAGCTATTAAAAAACCATGAAGAGGGACTGCTGGGTGTGCATGGCAAAAGATGATTGTGCTTCTGTCTTTTTTCCCTTCAAAAAACACTTTTTAACTTTGCCATATGTCTCTTTATCCTCAGCCCTTAGCAGTCCTCATGGAAGATTTACTGAGTAGTAAATGCAGGTTAAAGAGATTCCTTTCCCCATTATCATGAACTCTTAGAAATCCACCAGGTCTGTGCATCTGAAGTCATCACCTGACCACACATCTTAAGGGCAACCCAAAATTAATAGCACCCAGCCCCCTTCACACGTAAAGCAATTCAATGTTGACAACAAATTATTCTACCACCATTATAAAGTCTCACGGAAGCCCTTGGCATTGTGAATCAGCTGCTCCCTCCCCAAACTCCCCTTATCTTCCTGACACTGTCTTTTATGCTTCCTGTCCTCCCTCTCTCTTTCTGCTTGCTCATTCTCTCATTCACTGCCTCTTTGTTTGTTTGCATGTTTTTCTCCTGAAGTTTAGTTCTCCCTAAGACTCTTCTCTCTCTGCTTCATTCCTGTGATGATTCACCTTTCCCCAAGACCACATCCGAGTGTTGTCTGTCTCTGAATCGGGCACCATTAATTTTCCAGGCTGATTTGCTATGGGATCCTCATGTTTTTGATTCCCTACAACTCAAATCCTATCTGCAATTGAAAGAGTCTCTATCTCCCTCCTAAATGACCCCACTCTTGGTCAAGTTTCTCAAAGATTCTCCAGGTGGTGGGGTTACGCTGGTTGTCATTTTCTCCACCAAGTGACAGAATAGCCTGGCAAACTCTAAAGCAGGACTTGTGAGTCGCTCAGCCATGTCCGACTCTCTTGTGACCCCATGGACTGTAGCCAGCCAGGCTCCTCTGTACATTAGATTTCCCAGGCAAGAATACTGGAGTGAGTTTCCATTTCCTTCTCCAGGGGATCTTCCCAACCCAGGGATCAAATCCGCATCTCTAGCATTGGCAGGCGGGTTCTTTACCACTGAGCCACCAGGGAAGCCCCAGAGTGGGACTGTCTGCCCTCAAGTCCAATCTCCTCTACTCAACCAAACTTTTCAATGTCTCTGTACTTCAATTTCCCTATCTTTAAAATGGGATAATACCAACTATTTTATGAGGCTGTAAACAAGATTTCATGATTTATTCTATTCAAAGCACTCAAAAGTGCTCTAGAAAGCATTATGGAAATACAAGTTATTATTCTATTTTCCAAATTTTCCATAGTGAACATCCACCAGGCTCCTCTGTCCATGGAACTCTCCAGGCAATAACACTGGAGTAGGTAGCCATTCCCTTCTCTAGGAGATCGTCCCGACTCAAGGATTGAACCTGAGTCTCCCACATTGCAGGCCGATTCTTTACCATCTGAGCCACCAGAGAAACCCATAATAATAATAGAAAGTATTAAAGATATTCATTAGTTCCCAAAGATTTCTAAATCAACTGTAAACCCTTTGCCTACCTTAATGCCCTGCTCTCCAGGAAGATGAACCTATTCTCCGTATGTAACTCAATCTTCTGACTTTTTTTCCATTCAACACTTCCCAGTTCTTTAGCTCCCTCCCCAAACAGTGTCTGCCTGGGGAATTTTAAGAACTGGCTCTCAAAAGAGTAAAAATGCCTCAGTTTTTATCATTCACCAATATAAATATTCCCTTCCTGACTGATTTCAAGCCACCAACATGGCATCATGAAGTATGTAGTTAGGAAGAAATGGGCACCATTAGATAGTATTTCCATCATTCAAATACAACAGGCAGACCTCAAGAGCACAGAAAATAGTGATTTATGGGGGAAGATTATTAGGAAGCAATAAGTTCTATTTATTACTTTTGTTTTTAAGATCACTGACTTACTTTAAGTTTATATAATTTAATTCTTCATAATATTTCATGAAAGATGGCTTATGAAATTTCTAGAAATTTGATGCTTGGCTGTCTTGGGTTGAGAAGGCTCCAGAATACCATGAAACACCCTGCTCCCCTACCTCAAGCATCCTCCCATTGACTCCAGCTTTGTCTTCCTGAACTGGTTCTCCTTGCCTCCTCCACTGACCTCTGGGCTACCCATACTAGAATACAGGATGACAGCATCTCACTGGACCTCCTTTTCCCAATGCCATTAAGCATTTTTACGGGATATTAATTATATTTACCATCCCAGCATGCATATTTTATTACCTTTTTTACTATTTTGCATATCATCCTTTCTCCCACTTCCAAATTAGATCATATTTGTTTTACACCAGTGATTATCAACTACAGAAAAGGAGGGGTCTGCATCTTTGAGAATCAGTTGAGAACCTAGGTACCTTTACAAGCCTCTCCTTCTCCCAGCCAAAGGATGCTGAAATTTCACCCCCAATGTCTATCTTACTTAGGTTAGAGACCACTATTTTATATTTGCAAATCTTAGCCCAACAAATGCCTGGCACATAGTAAGCACTCAGTAATTACTTGTAGATTGGAGAGATCAGATATTCCAGAAGAAAAAATAAATCCTATTGATGAATTTAAAAGTCAGCTATCTGTCAAGGTAGGGTTTTGGTTTCGTATAGAAAGAAATAACAGTACAGTCCTGGTAGTTATATTTGGATGTAATAGTGAGAAAACAGGTTACAACTCAGGATATTCTTTCTTATAAAGGCAGTGAAACTTCTTTCAACAGAAACCTAAAGCATAAGCCCATTACTACTAACAAGGTAAAGTGGTGGGTGACTTTATGAATGTAAAAATGACTGGAAATTCCTGCTGTCACATTCTTGGAAACCTTGGGGACCTGTAAATGCACACACACACATATGTGCCCACACACAGACATGCGTATAAACATACATGCACTTATTGCAAGAGCATTTTTAAACACCAGGTGTGATGGCTACGAACTAACTCCATTAGAAATGATAGTACTGAAAGATCAAATTGTTTTATTCCTATTTTGAACTATCATAATTAACTTGTCTCTCATGAACTTCAACAGCAACAATAATGACAAAAGCAAGAGAAAGCTAATGGCCTTCATGTTCGCATGGAAATTTTGGTTAACATTAAAATAGTCCAAGATGAGCACCAGCGGTAAAACAAAAAAGCTACCATTGAGAATGAAAATTGCCATATCACATCATTTTCTGAAGGAGAGATCTCAGATTACCCTGCATCCAAGTCTACATGGATTCCTTGGGCAGATACCCAGAGAAACTTCAGGAGAGGCATTCTCAAGCCATCCTGAAACCGTCACCCTGTGAATAAGTAAATCTTTCTCTTTCTTTGGCACTTACATTTGCCCCAAGGCAGTCTGTTTAGTAAAGGAAAAAAAAAAAAACCCTCAAAATTTGGATCCCACTTTGCCAGCAGTAAGCTCTCTGCTAATTCTGTCATAAATAAATCGCATTGACAAAGACATTAAAGATGGAAACAATAAAAACAGTCAGGAAGGGCAGCAAAAAAGATTGCCGTGATGGTCTGTCTCAGTTTGCAATAAAAAAAAAAAAGGTATTAAAATACCAACGTTACAAAAATAGACTTGGACAATTATCTTCTTCACAGGGAGGGGGAAACTGCTCCCAAACCTCCTAAGATGGGTGTCTTCAAGGTTTCATTGATTAGTTGATAAGTTTGCTGGTGAATGATGAGTCGATTAGTCAGAAGGGTTTGAATTAGTTACCAGAGCTGCGTCTTCCATGAATAAAATGCAGTAGCGTCCTCTCTCCCACCCTCTGTGACAGATGATATCTGTTTTCTCCTGTGAGTTTGAATTTAAGAGCCACTGAAGCTCAGCCACAGTATATTCTGGCTCAAATGAGCTGAAAATTGCATTCAATTTGAATTTCAAAAATGGAGGGGAAGAAGGGGGGAAAAAAAACCCTCAGCACCCATCAAGTCTCCACACTTTTCAACTATTTCCTGCTGCTTAGTTGCATTCCGACAGGCTGGGGACCTGAAACCAGGATGTACTGCAGGGGGTAAGAGCATCGCTGGATTCCTGCCCAGTCTGAGTTTAAAAATAAACTTTTAATAGTCAGGATCAAAGCAAACCTCACTTTTACGCACATGCATAATGCAGAATTCGACCCAGCGAAGAAATAGATTTATCTTTTCCAAACTCAAATTGACCTGCTTTTTTTTCCCTTATGTACTTTGGAGGTGATAAAGGTGAAGGTGTTTTCCCTGGGAAACTCTAGAAAAGCAAATTCTTCTCTAAATTAAAATTAATTCCTCCTCAGCTCACATAAGACCCTCATTCCCTGTTGCTTGATTTTCCCCCTTCTCCTGCCTTGCATTACAAAGCAGGTGCATTCTTGAAAAGTTGAGTGAGTGGACATTGATTTTTTTCAAATCAAATCATATTTTAAATGCTCTAAGAGAGTTAGTTATTTAAAGGAATCTCGTGATAAATTATTTTATAAAGCCAAGCTATTTTGAGAGTGCAGATACGCACCCCTTCATGCAAAGACACGGTCAGCATGCATTTGAGACTATATCCAGTTTTCTTAAAGCTGGGCATACCCACAGTTTTGAAGAAACACAGATTGAAGTATCAGCAATAATTAAAACTAAATTGCTATTACCCAAAATGACAGATAACATCCCAGAATCATGTAACTGAATGATTTGGGGCCAGAACTCCAATTCATGATTGTTGGAGCTGAAGGAACACAGAGAACATCAGATTCATTTCAACGCACTTCACACATGGAAGTGTATTCTACCACTGCCTAAATCACGCTGCAAATGAAGCAACTTGGGTGCAATGAAAAATGTAATTCAGTTTCTGAAGTCCATTTTCCACATGGAAACAGGAATTGTTGAATGCTGTTCAGATAATCCAATGACTCCAGAGGGTTCAATCCCAGGCAGGATGGAAAACATGGTTTCTAGCATCCTTGCTCTGCCTGGGGGATGGGGGGTGGGGTGGGGGTGGAGGGTAGGTACCGGATGACTCACTGATCCCACCCTGGAGAACCATGCACAGCAGTGGTTTGCCTCCTTTCCTGAGTTGTGAACCTGTTTGAGCATCTGATGGAAACACTGACCCTTTCCAATTTAAGAACCCCTCCATCGAACTATGATCCTCGTAAGTCATTACCACAGGGTTCATGGATCCAGGACCAATTGAGTAACTGATGAAAGTCTAGAAAAGTAGGCATTACATGCTTTTCCTTCAAAAACAGAGTGAAGAAGATTTAACATCTAGATATATTTGGAAAGAACTAGGCATCCAACTGGTACCTGACAGCATACAAGAACTTTTACTGAGTTTACAGAGAGCAGAATTGAGAAGGCTTCCTATCTGAAGTACAGGACACGACCAAGAGGACGGTAATACTTTAAGTACTCGCGCACTGCCAAAAAGAAAAAGGAAGAAATACTCTGACCCTGACAGCTGCAGCTTAATGGTCAATACAGGGAATCAAGAGAAACACAGCAAAACTTTTCAAAAAGAACCATGTGATCATTGTAACACGTACTCCTTAAAGTCCCATTTGTCAGAATATCCCATAAAATAAAACCTGTGAAAAGCCTGAAAACAATGTTCTTGCATTTTAAAAGACAGAATGAGGGAAACATGGGTGACTCTTCACATACTAATGAAATCCTCTCCAGGACCACAGGGACAAAGATGTGAAGAGGCCACTTAACTCTTGTTCCGTGGCTTTAAAGGATCATTCATGTCTCCTAATTTTTTAGGGAACAGCTTACCTTTCAAACTGCAACAATGTTAGCGTAGAATTTTTTCCTTACATCTTCATAATGTAATATTGTTTCATTGATGAACCAGTGAATTGTCAGCTCTATTCATTTATGTGGCGTGAGCAAGGATCCAACCCAAAAAAGGAGAAAAAAAAAAAGTGAGGTCAATTTCCTTGGTTGCTGCATTTAATAAAATCTCCCAGGCAAGAGAGTTAAGCACACATTAATAGCTATGACTTAGCCGCCTTCTGCAAGTCTTTGATTTTCCTATACATACTCAGGGCTGTATTAACACTAGCACTAAGGGACAGTCCTCATGGCTTGTTTTAAGTTTTCTTCCTTCTCAGCTTTATCAGATTTATTAATCTTCCGCTTCCCTCTTATTTATAGCGCATGCTCTGGTTAAGGTTTGAAAGCATTTTCCATTATAACACCCATTTATAACTTTCAGAAAAAAAAAATCTTCTATCACAGGGCTCAAGGGACTTTCTACTCATTTCACATTGGTCTGAAAATAAACAAGTTTCTCCAAATGGTGGGGGTGGTTCTTATTTCTCCTATTCTCAAAATGAGACAAAAGGAAGCAGGTTGAGAAGGACAGGTTTCCTGATGGAAAAACTAGAAGCTTCGGGTACTTTTTTTGGTTCTGTTTGTTTGGTAGCACTCTGCAACATATGGGGTCTTAGAATCCCAACTAGGAATCAAACCCACTCTCCGTGCTTTGGAAGCGTGGAGTCCCAGCCACAGGCCCACCAGGGATCCCGAAGCCTCGGTTTTAAATAAGTCCACTGTGCATTTACCAAACGTGCTCTTTTTCAAAATCTTGTTTTTCCATAGAATGTTTACCAAAGGAAATGATTAGATTGAAACTAATCAAAAGATTGAAACTAATCTTGTAAAATTGCCAATGTTTTACTGATCCTGACCTACAAAAATGGCAATTCCATAGGATCTAACCTAACAGATTTCATATCTATACCCTCATATAAAAGAAAACTATTCCGAGCAAGACATTGATCACTGGGGTACCCAAGGGGATTCTGTGCTGGACTTGGGGCCCAGGGGAGGGAGAAGAAAAAAATGTTGTGACCAACAGAGAACCGAAGGGTCCTAACAATTTGTTTGGTGCAGGTTCTTGTGCAGTTTGTTCAATAAAAGATGTGGGAAAACTCATTAATTCTGTGGCACCAGGCCATTCCCATCACACCCCTTGAGGCATGAATGTGGTAACTGTAGACTTCGGGGAGTGAGCACTTCAAAGAGATGCCTGTGTTGTGATTAGAACATTCTCAGAGGGGCTCTAAATCGTATTCACTCAAGATACCCTTCAAACCCACAGCTTTTTGCCTTTTCTTTAAAGAATGAAGTTAAAAGTAAAATGCTTGACAATTAAACAAGATTGAGGTTTCAATTTCAACTTTGCCTTAATACCCCAAGACTACAAGAAGCAATTGGAACCAAACTTTGATCATTTGCTTTCACGCTGAAGAGGAACTGTTAAAGCACTCGAGAAACAAAGGGATCATTTGAAAAGTTTTTGCGTGAGGGAGGGCTGATGATCAACGAAGCCGGAAACCAAGGAGGCTTCTGGCATAGAATGGAATTTGATAGGGTTTAGAATCAAGAAAGGGAGACACTAACCAACAGAGAAAGACAAATATCATATGATATCACCTAAGTGTGGAATCTAAATAATATAGTACAAATGAACTTACTTCCAAAACAGAAATAGACACACAGACATAGAAAACAAACATTATGGTTACCAAAGGGGATAGTGGTGGGGGAGGAGTGTTGTTAAATTAGGAGTTTGGGATTTTATATATAAAATAGGTAAAAAACAAGATCCTACTGTATAGAACAGGGAACTGTACTCAACATCTTCTAATAACGGAAAAGAATCTGAAAACATTCAGTTTTGTTTGTATATATAACTGAATCACTTTTCTATATGCTTAAAGGTAACATAACATTAGGAATTAACTATATTTCAATAAAAAAATAACCACCCTCCTAAAAGAGATGCTCTGCAAATGAAAATAGGAGGGTATATTTGATATACTTAACTAATGAGAAAGAAGGCTAAATGAGTTGCATGTGAGAATCTAACCCTATTTATTTTCTAGGACTGTGCACATAGGAAGCCTGTTAAAAACCTGCAATTTGTACAAATATAATGAAGCATTAAGAGAGAGTTCACTCAAGTGACACTACAGGGTAAGATGCCCTAGGGAATCTAATTTAGGTTGTTTATTATTATTATAAAGAAAGCCTAGGATTCCAGAAGTACAAAAGAAGGATTTGAATGGACAAAAATCCTTCTGGGGCTGTCATCAGATAATAAGTTACTGTCCAGGTAATCATGCCAATGGTCAGAACCAATGTGGTTGTGATTTCAAGTTCACATTAAAAATACATAACTGGTCAAAGCCTATCTCTGAAATCAATGAAAATTCAAACTAACATTTACACTGTAGTTACAGTCTTGGGAACAGCTTCTCCTTGTGACCTCACTTGCAGCACTTATCTCTGAGCAGAGGCATTCAACTCAGGATCTTCTTACTGTGACCAGCCCCACTTGCAGGGGCCGCCCAGGTCAGTGGGCAGTGGGACGCTGGTCTCAGAGTCTTGGGGAGGAAGAGTTACTGCCTTATTCACTACACTCCCCTTCAGTGCACAAGACCTTGGGAGTTGTTGCAGGAAGAGGAAAGACAATGCCTAGTGCTTCTAGAATTCCTGATAGAAGAATTTGGATTCTTCTGGGTCCAAAGGGACATGAACTAATTGTCTATGGCCAATTGGGGTCTTGTTATTTGGAGGTTCTTGAAAGGTAGGGGTGAAGGAGGAATTAGAACCTAGCTCTTTGATCACTTTTCCCCCTCCCCCAGTTTTTGCATACCTTTTGCCATAAATCTCTCATGCCCCCCTTCAGACTCTGTCCCATTCAGGAACTGGTAATGAGGGAAGATGGATGGGCATTGGAAGGGTATGTGGAATTTAGTCGTATTACCTCAATGGTCTCCTCTTACTAGAGAATGCAATATACATATCCCCAGATCAATTTCATTCTAAATGGTGACAACCAACCCAGGTGGGAGATTTCTTCTGTACCACAGATAATGTACTAACGGATAGAAAACAACACTGTTGTAGACCTGAAGAAGCTGTGAATGAGATTTTTGTGGGTAATCTAGAAACTCACTACCATGTAGCTCATCGTTTTACTCATCTGCAAATAGTCTGAATCACAAACAACCAGTTTTAAAATGGAGAGTGGGACACTGCTGTTTTATAAACTAGGGATTGCCTATCCTCCATTCATTATTGAGACTGGACATATGAAGTCACACAAAAAAATTCATTCTAGAATGAACAACTGCAAGATACACGCACAGAGGTTTCTGCTTTGCACAACTTCGCTGGACATTCTTTCACAAAGATTACAATGTGATGGTTCCACACCACCATGACTGCGCAATGAGGGGCTGGAGGAGAAAGCATCTGAATTTTTTCCCCCTAACCCAGAGTTTATTTTTAAAGCAAAGCCAGAGAATCAAGTTACCAGTTTCCCATCACTCATAATCACTCACCCCAAGGCAAGAGAACTTACACCACCTCACTCCCCACAACCAGCAGCCTCTGAGTATTAACCTTCTTAGGAAGACGGAGAATTACCTCTCTGCCTTCTAACAGATATTTCAATACAAAGAGAAGCTATGAAGCACATAATGTTCATAAATCATGGTGCCACTACAGGGGAGCCCAATAATGGCTATCCTTGAGGAAAAGTACATTTGCAGTTCCAAAACCTAAGGAGTATGTCTTACGAGGACTTGCCTGTAAAAAAGCAATGACAAACCTAAACAGTGTATAAAAAAGCAGAGATATCAGTTTGCTGACAAAAGTCTGTATAGTCCAACTATGGTTTTTCCAGTAGTCATGTACGGATGTGAGGGTTGGACCATAAAAAAGGCTAAGAACAGAAGAATTGATGTTTTTGAACTGTGGTGCTGGAGAAGACTCCTCAGAATCCCTTGTCCAGCAAGGAGATCAAACCAGTCAATCCTGAAGATCAACATTGAATAGTCATTGGAAGGACTGATGCTGAAGCTGATGCTCTAGTACTTTGGCCACCTGATGAGAGGAGATGACTAACTGGAAAAGACCCTGATGCTGGGAAAGACGAGGGCAGGAGAAGGGGATGACAGAGGATGAGATGGTTGGATGGTACCACCAACTCAACGGACATGAGTTTGAGCAAGCTTTGGGAGACAGTGAAGGACAGGGAAGCCTGGCATGTTGCAGTCCGTGGAGTCACAGAGTTGGACGCAACTGAGTGACTGAACAACAACACCTGTAACATACTTACAGATACCAAAGTCTGGGCATCATACACTTTCTAAATGTAAATGGATGGCAGAAGTTTTTTAAAAGGGAGAATAACAATAGTTCCTTTGACTCAACTGAATATAACTTTAGTACACTGTCAGTAGCAGATGATAAGCAGAATAAATTCCAAAGCTTTCTAGACTCCCTGCCATATGTTGTTCACATGGTTATAAATAAGTGTGATTATTTGAAGATTTGTTTCAAGATTTCAAAAAAGGCAATCAGAAAAGATTATCCTTAGGACTTCCCTGGTGGTCCAGTGGCTAAGACTCCACGCTCCCAATGTAGGGAACCTGGGTTTGATTCTTGGTCAGGGAACTAGATACCATATGCCACAGCTAAGACATAGTGCAGTCAAATAAATAAATAAACATTTAAAAAAGAGAAAAGATTATCCTGGGAAGGCATAGAATGTACATCTTTGGGGACAAAGATGACTTCAGTCCCCCAACCCCCCCCCACCATCAAGTTTGCTATAAGAGAAACAGGGAACAATATAGTCAACATGGTATTTTAAAATGACCCTTGAAAGGAACAGTAGGCCAGAGACTGGTATAGTTTTGAGAATGGATAATAGCCCATCAATGTAGATATAGCTTTTTCACTGATGGATACAATGTAAGGCTTTCCTCCAGTAAAGCCGAACTCCAGCTTATTTAGATCTCCCAGTAGTTGCCACCGTACAGTTAGTTTTCCTAAATCCAATAATACTGGCCATCTTCTGATGTCATTTCTGAAGGAGAAAGCTCCTCCATAAGAAGGACATGCTATTTTAAAAATAAGTGGCCAAGATCCTTGATTCTAGCACATTTCCAACCATTTTTCTTCCACTTTAACCCTGGAAACATGAAAAGTCAGAAAGGGAAAGGAACAAGGACAAGTAGCAAGAGAGAATAAAGGTGAAAAAATAAGAGAAAAGAAAAATAATGGAAGGAAAGAAGAAGGTTAAACGTGAGTGAGCACACAGTTCACTCACTCAAACTTGGGAGTACTCTTAACGCAGTGAAATTCAAATAGAGGGCAACTTCCCCTTGGTTTATCACCCCTTTCTCTGAAGAATGCAAGAATGCCTCTGCTGGCAGAGATCCTGGAGATGGTCTGCTCCAAAGCCCTCATGTCATCAGTGAGGAAAATGAGGCCCTGCAAGGGAAAGTAACTTCAAAGTCCGGGCAGGGAAGCCATGTTCACTGTGGACCAGCCTAAGGGTCTCCCAACCATAGCCATAGGAAAGCAATAAAGGCTCTTCCGAGTCATGCACGCATGCTGCCGCTCAGTCAGGTCCGACTATTTCAGACTCCATGGACTGTAGCCCACTGGGCTTATCTGTCCATGGAACTTCCCAGGCAAGAATATTGGGGTGGGTTGCCATTTCCTCTTCCAGGAGATCTTCCCAATCCAAGAATCAAACCCACATCTCTTGCGTCTCCTGCATTGCAGGTGGATTCTTTACCACCTGGGAAGCCCTTTCTGAATCACACACAATCACTGATGATCCCAGGCGTGAAGTAAGATGGAGATGCCTTTCTCTCACTGCGGGGAAAACACATCAGCTCACAGAATTTAAATGCACAGCAAGAGCTGGAATTGGGTAAGGCCACAGCTGACCCAGCCTTGGGGGTAATCTGACCCTTGGAGACAGCACACTCTGAATTTAGAAAGCTCCAAGTCCAATTTCTTACATTCCCAACAAACTGTCTCTGGTGATGACTATGCCGTAACATTTCTGATGATTAATTAAGAGACTTTCATTACATCACTTGGCTTATAATTAACAGCTCCCCCTGTCTTTAATAAAATGGATAGCAGGATATAAAATAAACAAGGGAGACCAAGTGGTAGGTAAACCCTACACCCAGATGATATCACCTTCCTCTGCCATCACGATGGAGGTGAAGAAGCAAAAGGCTATGGAAAAACATGAGTGAGGTGTCCTGAAGAGGGAGATGGGGGGAGAAGGCAGGCATTTGCTCAATCAGTACCTATTTTCAGAATTTCCTTCAAGCTGGCTCGGACTGAGAGTCATCAATTATTTAAAAGATGTAACATGATGCTTCCTTTGTTGAGGCAAATCTGCAAGCAGACCCCGAGAGAAAATAAAAAATGAATTAGGCAGAATGTATTAGTCTGCTTGAAGAAAACAAAGATTTAGCTATTGGGACTCACTCTTTTTAGAAACAGTTCAATTTTGTCTCCAAAATTCACAACCTTTTTTTCTCCCTCTCCTTACCTATTTATTTATTATTTTCTACAGTAAATTACACCAAAGGGGGCATGAATCATTTCCTAAACTTCTCCTTTCTTTTCAGATTCAGCTTGATGTATTGTCTTCATTTAAATTACAAATACACTAATCTGAAACACTGTTTACCAAGCAGCATTTTAAATGAAAGATACAAGAAATTGCATCACTCACATTTTAAAAATGACTTTAGACTCCGGACCTCATAAAAAACAGCCGACAGTGTTCTCTGTCTTGGCTGCTATATTTCAGTCCAGCTAATGAAATTCAATTAGCGAGCTTTGTACTTAGGACATTATGATTCTGTTGGTTGGTCTGATCAAAACTGGTGTGCCAAGCCCTAGTTCTGTTTTCTGGCAGATCACAGTTAAAAGAAAAATTCAATAGCGTAGATTGGCATGGGGAAAGTTAGTTTCAGAGGAACTCACTTCTCACCATCATTAAAAAAATATGGGAGGAGGAGAGCTCTTCCCTAAAGGGTTTTATTATTTACTAATCAAATGGATTAACTCTTTGAAAAACCTCAGTACCTAAGTATGTCATTATCAGTGTCAGTTTTTCAAAAAACAACTGACCTAAAATAAACCAGTAACCAACTAGAATCAATAAATCACAGATTTAATCTGTTTTTAGGTTTGGATCTGCCTGAGCTTGTGTTTCAAACAAAAAGTACAAACACCGGACTCTTAGTGATGTCTTTATGTTAATCTTGATTTTGTTCAGTTGTTAAGTAGTATCTGACTCTTTGTGACCCAATGGATGGTAGTCCACCATGTTCCTCTGTCCACGGCATTTTTTCCAGGCAAGAATCCTGGAGTGGGTTGCCATTTCCTTCTCCAGGGGATCTTCCTTAGCCAGGGATTGAACCCATGTCCCCTACATTGACAGGTGGATTCTTTACCACTGAGTCACCAGGGAAGCCCAATGTCTTTTATAGGCCTTCCCAATTAAACAAAGCAATAAGCAACAAACAGGAAACCCTGAGCCTTTACACTGAAGATTCAGATTATACCATGAGTTCACGTCTTGAACTGAAAGAATTTAACACTTGAAAACAGATACACACTTAGCAAAAACCCCTGGGCTGAAGCCTAGTACATTACACATCTTGATCCTCTACCTGGGCCACTGGCCTTTGATGCAAGGGCACACCTGCATGGATCAGGTCGAATGGCAAGACGCAACCTAACTCATCATTATATTGCCTGATTCTTTGGACAGCAAAAGCACACAAGCAAAAATGGAAATTTCAGATGGACATATAGCCATCAGTCTGTTAGTAACAATCCTAATTAACCAGCCAATTGAGACCTGAGCATCTATTTCACTTTCTAAGTTGTTTTCTTAAAACACAAACCAGATCATACCAGTTCTTTCCTTCTCTCACAGGGAAAAACACCCCTAATCAACTTGTGATAAACAGAAACCAAGAGAGCCATCCTTGGCATCTCTTCTGTGTCATCATCATTATCTATTCCATATCCAAATCTTTCTCTCTTTCTGGAAAACAATTATGGGAACAACCATCTGAAATTCCAGAAGTGGAATCTGACTTCTTGGATCGCTCCTTAGAAAGTTGTTCTAGAGGCTTTTGGTTTTACCCAAGAGTGACCCATGACTGAGTACAGATACTCAGCCTGGGCTTCCTGTACCCTTGGTGCTATTTTTCTCTGACTCAAAAATTGTACATCCCCCATCTGTTCTTGATAGGAATATATCATAAAGATATTTTTTGATGATAAATCCATTTGGAAGTAAACTTTTTCTTGTGTCAAATGCAAAAGGGAAAATGCACATTCACTTCCTTCCCACAAACGGGCTGCCTCTGATGTGTTTTCTCAGAATTCATTAGTAAAATGCCTTGCTAGACTGTTTTGCTCCAACTTGCTAGAGCAGCATCTCTGCCTCTCTTCTCAAATCCACATGGAGTGACTTCACGTTGGTAGCTAGAAACCACACACAGCAGGAGTATTTACATCAAGGAAATCACCAAATGTCACAACTCAGGTGTTTTTACACCAGGGTTACCAAAGGGACAAGGTGAGAGGAGGGATGAATTAGGAGCCTGGGATTAACATATACACACTACTGTATATAAAATGGGCTTCCCAAGTGGCTCAGTGGTAAAGAATCTGCTTGTCAATACTGAAGATGTGGATTCAATCCCTGCCTGGGCAAGATCCTCTGGAGAAGGAAATGGCAACCCACTCCAGTATTCTCGCCTGGGAAATCCCATGGACAGAGGAGCCTGGTGGGCTACAGTCCATGGGGTCGCAGAATCAGACACAATTTAATGACTAAACAACAGTATATAAAATAGATAATCAACAAGGACCTACTGGGAAGCACAGGGAAATCTACTCAATACTCTATAATAACCTATACAGGAAAAAAGGATCTGACAAAAAAAATGGGTTTATGCACAACGGAGTCACTTTGCTGTACACCTGAAACTAACACAATATTGTAAATCAATTATACTCCAATATAAAATTTTTTTAAAAATCAGGTATTTTTTTCATCCCCTTCCCTCATAGACAGTTTACCAGCACATCACTGGAAAAGGCTTTAATTCACTGTTTTTTTTCTTTGCAAATAAAAGGTACTCTAGAGTGATTTGCATCGACACTCACCCTTTTTCTTCTCTTTCCCTCTTTTGGGGGGAAGCTAGCCAGAAATTCACCACCTCTTATTCCTTGGCACCAGGTTTGACCATCTTTCCCAGATATTCTTGCAGGTAGGTGTGGTCAGGTGATTGAGTTTCCCTCCATGGAGACTAAAAGTGATAAAAGCCTCTCCATACTTGGGCTGTAAGCCACCCCCCCAAATACATTCCATTGTTCTTCCCTTTTCACACGCTTCTGTACATGCTATGGGCAAACCTGGATGCCACTCATCGAAGAAAGAGAGCAGTAGGATAAGAAGTCAACCTTCAAATCCCTTCTGGAAAGAGACTTACCCCAATCGGGAATACCCATTGTGAACTTCAAATGGGAGAAAACAGTAAAGTTTTTTTGTTTGAACAATGTACTATTTGAGAGTTTGATTCACCAGTCACCATGACTATAACTGAGTACTCTTTGTCCTCTTGTTTCCTATCTTTCCTCTATCTTTCCTCCCCCAGCTGATGTGATAAATCCATGGATGAGGACTGATCAAGAGTGCCAAGACTGAACTAGGAGTCCTAATATATAACAGTGATTTCTCACGTAGAGTTTTTATTTCACTTAGGCATTTCGAGTTCTATGTGTTATTCATTTCAATAGTCATTAGCCAGAAACCTGTGTTATTTCCACATGCTTGTGGTACCGCGTGCAGCTCATTCTTTCTCCCTTTAGTGATGTCATCTAAATGACACGTTCCAATATAGAATCATTTCCACATCAGAACTATACGAGGAATTCAATCCATGTGCCCTATGTCTTGTCAAGGAAATTAACTGTAAAGGCAGTATCAATATGATACAATTAAAGTGAGGGATCTTAACATATTTAATTTCCCCCTGACTGGCTTTCTTCACTCACTGTGAACAAAAAGTATGAATTCATTATTTGCAAATAGTCTGGATTGCTTAACATATTCTAGAAGGAACTAAGAGTACACATACATGTACTTAAGCATGCATGTTTCTGTGGCTATCGGGGGCAAAAATAATAATAGAGGTACAGATAAGAAAGCATTCTAAGTTGTCAACTTAGGCTTAATGGAACTTTAAATGTATTTTTAGTCCATATTTATGTATTTTAAGGTTTTCTCTTTCTATAACACTCAAGGTAAAGAAAAATAAAAAGGGAGAGAGGGAGAGAAAGATGGAAAAACAAAAAAAAATTGTTTTAATCTCTCCATATTATTTACTATATAAAGCATTACACATTTTCCTCCTCACAAGCCTGCATAAAGAGTCTATTTGGGAGTGTTTGGAATTGTTGTGTTTTAAAAAATTTAACAATCATAGCTCTGAAGCTTAATCACTTGTATGTGTTACAAGACCAGATGGTTCAAGTGGGTGTTTGTTTACAAGCTCTTTGTATAAGGTTTTTTAGCTACTTCTTAGTCCAAAGCTGGATATTTCAACTAACCAAGAAGGCAATGAGGAGTGAGAAGCCACTGGACTTCACAGATCCCTGGACTATTAGACTTCACTCCACCATTGTCCTGTGTGCCTGTACAAGGAAGGGTTTAGGGCCTAAGAAACAATAACATTTGCAGCCAAGCTCTGAGTTCCTCATGGAACTTGGACAGGCTCTAGAGGAAGAAGGCATCTACCCTGGGCTCAGCACTGCTGGCTTCTGGCAGTGGACCAATCAGAGAAGAATAGAGCACGCCCTGCCTTCCTAACATCTTTAGCTACCTTGAAGCTCTAGAATTTAAGATATTTCCTGTTTTAACTGGATTCGAGAACTGAGTTGTTTGACCAGTCTCATCCTCCTCCAGCTTTCTCCTTCCTGATGTGGATGAAAGGAGAGAAAGACAACTTTCTTGGTGGCTGCCCCATTCTCTGTTTCCTCTGTACTAACCACACAGCCAATACTGGCAAACGTGCAAAGGATGCAGGTTTATTTACTGAAAAATAAGTCCAATAACATTAAAGGTTCCTTAAAAAAGAATGAAAAGTTTCATCAAGGAACAAACTTTATTGGCTTTGAAAAGATGAAAATGTACTTCTTGTTTTCTGGATGACAAAATCCGCTTATAGTTCACTGTCTACTCTGGGGCTCACCTTCTCTCAACAGAAAGAAGGCAGTCAATACTTGCTTATTTTCATTCTTAATAAGATTAATGATGTTCAGCACAGTTAGCCCACCTACAGTTAATATCTTACAACATGAGCTATCTGTACTTCATGGATTCCCCAAACTGGTATCCTTCCTGTGACCACTCAATCAGTTCCAAGAAATAAGATATTAGAGCAAAAGGGGCAAGAGATGTATAGGGATATCTTAGCATTTCAGTGAACTTCTATCCTCTTGTACAACCCACTCCAGTGTTCTTAACTGGAGAATTCCATGGACAGAGGAGCCTGGTAGGCTACAGTCAATGGAGTCACAGAGTTGGACACGACTGAGTGACTAACCCTTTCACTTTCACTTTAGGATAAAGAATGCACACCATTTATTATTCATTCTCCAAAGAGCCACACAATATTTTGCACATAGCTGGTGTTCCAGAAAAGGATATTGAATGAATGAAGGAATAAATTACTAGCATTGATTATTCTCTTTCAATCTTAATGAATGCAAAGCTTGCTTTAATATATGTCATTAGCCTTGTCAAAGTAAAGTTAGGAACACCTAGATAAATGAGTATATTTATGACATGTGACTGTCTTGCCTTCTGAAGACAACTCTTAAGAAAGAGGATTTTCCCCAAACAAAAAGAACCAACTGATATTTCAGAAGAGAATATGAAGTATGATTTTTCTCTCAACACTTAATAATCATTTGCTTTAAAAACTAACAGAAAAAAAACAAACACTGAATCAGGGATGTCTAAGTGATCTTAGAAATAGGATCATCTGTCCCTATAACATGACAGCATGAATCAAACAAATATGTTCCAGATTCTTCCATGTATGTATCCCGACTCTGGAGCCCAGACAAAAACCTGTCAATAAACTGTGAAATCGGGGGGAAATAAATCTGCTTTATTGACCATGTCAAAGCCTTTGACTGTGTGGATCACAATAAACTGTGGAAAATTCTGAAAGAAATGGGAATACCAGACCATCTGACCTGTCTCTTGAGAAACCTGTATGCAGCTCAGGAAGCAACAGTTAGAACTAGACATGGAACAACAGACTGGTTCCAAATAGGAAACGGAGTACATCAAGGCTGTATATTGTCACCCTGCTTATTTAACTTCTATGCAGAGTACATCATGAGAAACACTGGGCTGGGAAGAAGCACAAGCTGGAATCATGATTGCCAGGAGAAATATCAATAATCTCAGATATGCAGATGATACTACATTTATGGCAGAAAGTGAAGAGGAACTAAAAAGCCTCTTGATGAGAGTGAAAGAGAAGAATGAAAAAGTTGGCTTAAAGCTCAACATTCAGAAAACTAAGATCATGTCATCTAGTCCCATCACTTCATGGGAAATAGATGGGGAAACATTGGAAACAGTATCAGACTTAATTTTTGGGGCTCCAAAATCACTGCAGATGGTGATTGCAGCCATGAAATTAAAAGATGCTTACTCCTTGGAAGGAAAGTTATGACCAACCTAGATAGTATATTGAAAAGCAGAGACATTACTTTACCAACAAAGGTCTGTCTAGTCAAGCTATGGTTTTCCCAGTGGTTCATGTATGGATATGAGAGTTGGACGGTGAAGAAAGCTGAGTGCCAAAGAACTGATGCTTTTGAACGGTGGCATTGGAGAAGACTCTTGAGAGTCCCCTGGACTGTAAGGAGATCCAACCAGTCCATCCTAAAGAAGATTAGTCCTGGGTGTTCATTGGAAGGACTGATGTTGAAGCTGAAACTCCAATACTTTGGCCACCTCATCGAAGAGTTGACTCACTGGAAAATACCCTAATGCTGGGAAGATTGAGGGCAGGAGGAGAAGGCAATGACAGAGGATGAGGTGGCTGAATGGCATCACCGACTGGATTGACATAGGTTTGGGTGGACTCCGGGAGTAGGTGATGGACAGGAAGGCCTGGCGTGCTGCGGTTCATCAGTACTGATACTGATACTGACTGTGGACAATGATTATTTATTCTTATTTGCGACATAAAAGGAATGGGCACTTGAAATAAGAACGTTTAAAATCAAGATGGGATTTTTCAAAATGCATCACTTCCTAATTATGCTACTATATAGTTATCTGATCTATGTTTTTCAAAAAGATTATGTCTGTTGTATCTGGGTAGCAGAAATACTAAATAACAGTGTACTACTATGATTATAACATACAAGTATCTAGGTAGGATATTTTACACTACAGAAATTGGCAGACTCTACAGTTTAGGATTTGATTTATTGTTTGGTTTACTGTCTTGTCTTCAGAAATGATGGATAAAATGTAAATAAAGTAAATTAAATTAATAAAATAAAATGTCCTTTCACATTAAAAAAAAGATATGATTTTCTTTTCATCATATTCTTCTAAAAAACCCTGGGAAAATCTAGCTAGGCTTCTGCACACATAGAACTACTCCTCCTCTGCAGACTGAAGGAGAGCAGAACCAGCAGTAGCTATGAAATATCACTGGTGGTCACTATTTATGTTTTATGTACTGTCAGCAGCAACATGGTCATTTAGCATCAGACACAGTTATCCAGGCACTTAGATGATGCAGCAAGTGTCAATACTGATGCTACTATTTATAGCCCAATAAACTATCCTTTGAACAATATTAGTAACATTAAGCTTAGGTAGTACTCAAAGTACTAATGCCTTAATATAGATATATTGCTATAAGCACAGTTTACAGCACAGAACATAAACACAAATCCAGTGACACTAATAAATCACTTTCTTGACTGCTTAAAAATGTACTGCCAAAATGGGCTTTATGCATTACACAATGGAGCAGAAGGCAGCGATATATATTTAAATTTTCCATTTTTAAGCTGTCACTCAAAAACTTTTCATCCTTTTTTTAGCTTATTGATCTTACCGGCTTGTGATAACTGCTTCAACTGCTTGGTTGAGCTGTTTTTAGCTTCCGCTTCTTTTTAATAAGAGCTAAATCAGGAATCATAAAATGCTACTAATTTAGCATTTTTCAATAGAGATGGAAGTTACAAACAGCATGAAAATAGTGCGATTCTCATGTCTTATTGCCCTAGAATCCCAGATTTAATTACCATGTGGTATACTATAATGAAGGGGATAGTGGTGTTATGTATTGGTATATACACACTGAAAATAAAACTTGTACTAAATATGCTAAAATAGTTGCTCCAGGTTTCCTGATCCTTTCAATTAAATATTTTTGCACATGAATGAATTATATGTGTGTGAATATATATAGGTTATTTATTGTTGTTGTATATAGAATAGATTCTGTGCTATTATTTCCTTTCTTTTTTGTTCATTTACAAAGAAAGCTCCATTCTTAAGGTTTTCGCTCTTCCTTACCTTACAATATATTGTATTGGTCAAAAAGTTCATTCAGGTTTTTTCCATGAGATCTTATGGAAAAACCCAAATGATCTTCTTGGCTAACCCAACACATCTGGCATAAAAACAACCAAAATATCATCAGCAGAACAGCTGAACTGATTAGCTAGTTACTCGGTCAACCAGCTTGCATCATCACCCTCCTGACCGTGCATGCTCTTCAGCTTGGAGCGGCAAACTGTTAACCACAGTCAGAAACCTTCTCAAGGCTGAGTTTGGATCAGAACCTTGTCCTGTCAGATCCGTGTCTGCTCTCAAAGGAGACTGTCTCTGAGCTCTTCAACAAATTGTGGTTTGCTTCTCCTCTCACTGCTAGCCCCAAAGTTCAAGGCTCACTATGGAAGAGAGAGCTGTCCTCAGCTCATTGCCCCTATTTTGCAAAAGTGGCATGGAATGTGGAAGCCACAGCCCCCTAAGGCCCGATCCATAATAAATATCCCTGTGACCAGCGTACTGTGTGGTTGTGGTCGTGGCTCTGAGTACAGCCCTGAATCTCACCCACTCAGATAGGACAGAGCACTGGATTTGCTCACAGCGCAAATTCCATCACACCTTCCCCGATGTCCTCCCCAGACGGGGTGATAGTAGCAACCATTCAACAGCCATGAAGTTTATTCTCAGAGGCAAGAACAGCTGGAATTTTAGTCACTATTGTCATACTGAGCTTCTGAGAGAATCCTGAGAGCATGTAAAATAGTCAAATTCGTTTAAAAAGTACAGATGAGGGAAGGGAAGGCTTTTCTTTGAGTGTATTTAAAATCATTAAAACTCTCCCATAAATATTTCTTGCTCACTTGACAGCTCCTAAAGTCAATAATGTTAGGCTGCCTGCATCATTTCAAACTGAGCCCCCAATTCGTTCCTGACACAGCTTTGGTGCCAGCTTCTAGCACGTGGCCACCACCAAGAGTCACCATTTTTCAACAGAACTCACCATTCTGTTTCCGTATCCTTTGTTTCCACAAATGCTACTGCTTCGTTGAACATGTCTCACAATCACACACATTGCCCCCTCTGGTTTGTGTACCATCTGTGTATGTAAATGTCTGTGGGTGGGTGCATACCCAACCGAAGGGGCACATTTTCATTCCTCTTCCACATCAATATGGTGATGAATTTCCCGCTTACAGCTTTTCTGACAGCTGGACGAAATGGTAGCTCCAGTGACCAGGGATGTCCTGGCTTCTCCTTGCAGAAAGGTATTCAGTGCACGTAATAATTATCCATCCATCTTGTTCACACTAAAGGCATGGCAATGCAATTTTAGCCTTATAATCAAGACCATATGACAAAAAACCAAGGCCATTAGGGACCAATTTTGAGGATTCTCTGCAAGACCATGATTTTCCAACTGCACTTACATATGCTGAATAGTTACCTCTGCACGACCGCACCTGCTCTCATTTATGGAGCCCCTCTGTTTTCCAAAGCTATTCTTAATAATGAAATAGGGTAAAGTTTTAAAGGCTGGTGGACTTTTTTTTCCTTCATTAATTTTTTTTTTCATTTCCTAAAGCACAGTGTGAAAACGCTGAGCGTGAGGTTTCTGCTCACACCACTGACCATATTTCAGGGTCTGCTTTTCTCTTTTTCACTTTCCCTTCTGCTCTGCCTCCTCCATCCTTCCTCTCCGCCCTGCCTCTGAACTGAAGCCTGATCCTCCTGGCCGATAGTTGCTCCACATGGACTTCTGACCACCCCACTTCAGGTTCAGTGACATAATAATAATGATGTCTCTGAGAGGACATGATGTCATCATAAATCTAGGAGCTGTCCCAGCAAAGACTCCACTCGTAAAGTAGAAAGATGGCCAGAGTTACTTTGAAATAATATAAAACATGGCTCAAATATTCTTTCATGTCTTTTTAAAAAATGTTTAGAGTAATGATTAAAGCCATGCCCTTTGATAGATAAAGCTATAAATACTAAAAGCAATAATATGGTCCAGAACTAATGATTTATCAGTTTGAGGAGCAATGGGGAAAAATAATCATTCGACTAGTAAGAAAGAACACGTTATAAAGCCTCCACAAAATAAAAAATGGCCAAGACACTAGATTTTACTACCGTTACTTTGGACTATCTATGTATAGACTCTGCTCAATCCTATTTTTTAATCATTCAAGGGACAAGAGATGATCTCTAAACATCAATTAATTGTCACCTTGGTTCTCTAGCTCATAAAAGGGCATCATATTATCTCATCTCTGGACATTTTTCTAAAATTACAAGATAATGGACATTTTAATGCAAGTCCATCACTAATTTTTTTTAAATTGTAAGACAGCATGGATAAATAACCATAAGCAATAACTCAGTATAATAACATTGAAAAAAAAAAAAAACAAACTCCATACGGTCCCTCTCCATGGAAATAGTCATACATTGCAGATGGCCACGTTTGGGAAAGTTCTGTGAAGATACACGACGAAAAATTCTTACCTCTGCATCGAGGCCATCAAAACCAATCTGTTTGTTTTGTACAATGCTCTGGAAATACAATTGTTATCCCTACTTCTCATTGCTTAATTTAACACAATGAATCTTGGCCTGTTGTTTGTAAATAAGGGCAGAAAGTATTGTGCAATTTCCAATATAATGCACTAAAAGTTTCTAATGACTTGATCAAGGCATGTGGCAACAAGGGCACCTTATATAAAAGGAGTCAATGATCTTGGCTTGAGCATTCCACCGGTTGAACAAAGTTCTGATTATCTAATCAGGTTCTAAATATGTGCAGATAATGTATCACCTATAAGAGGGTATAGTTCGTGTTAAAATATAAGCTGTTTCGTCAGTGAAGGTACTTGCCAGCTGACAGGCAGAGGAGTGAGTTATGACATCTCAGTAGTGATCCCAACCTGAGTATGTGTGGAGTTAGCTGTTCTCTGATTGTCACCTCACTGGGACTATTTGCATTGGCAGCAGCACATGGAGTTGGTTCTCCCTTAAATGTGCATCTCTTAAAATGTCTTCAAAAAAGCCTGCTCAGTGGTGCTGCTCTGGAAATAAAGCCATTATGTACCTAGAAGCTAACTTGTCACATGCTTGACAATAAAGTTACAGACAATAGAAAGGGCCAAATCTTTCAGAAGAAATCATACAATTTTGAAAGCTACCAAAGGTGAGTGTGAACAATTCCTGTGTCACTCATATGCCACTTATCTATCAAAAGCATTAAATCAAGGAATAAACAAAACCAAACTTTAAAGTAGAAGAGAAAAAACAAAAAACAGGTGGAAGCCTAGTATTTTGCAATAATCTTAAAATTATACTTTTAACCATAAAGGTGATAAAGAATTCAAGATGATGAAGACAAATTATGAAAAGCATTGTATCACTGTGATGTCAGATGAACAATGGATAAAAGTCATTCCAAAAACTCTAGAAGTGGAAAAGGCTCTGTTGGATTTGTATATCTTGGCTCAGCTTTGGAAATACCTCTTTAATTTTGCTCTCTTCCTCACTTGTAATTAAATACCTCCTCCAAGTCTCTTCTGTTGATTCTTCTTCATTTCCTCATCCCTGAATTGTTAAAGAAGCTAAAACCTCGGGCCTCCTTTCTAAGCTACATTCACTGTCTACGTGGTCACAGCTAGCCTTTATAATTTTAAATACCATACATATGCTGACAGATCACAAATGCATAACTATAGCCAAAATGTTTCCTCTGAACTTCAGCCTCATCGATCCATCTTCCTACTTCCTAAACAATTCATCTGGACGTCTATTACGCATCTCAAAAGGAACATTTCCAAAGTGAGGACTGATTATCCTCGAATGACCGAGCACCCACCATCTCTGAGCATTCCTGCTGTTCCCTCTGTGGGAAGTTTCTTGTTCCCAGTATCTGCCTACCCATTTCCTCACTTTTTTAGTAACTTCTGGAATATTCTGAATAAAAAGCAACCACATCTTCCCAATTCTCTGTTCTACTTATCCAGTTTTATTTTTTCCATAATATTTAGCACTAAGATGTGATATTCTTAATTGAAGTATAGTTAATTTACAATGTTGTATCAGCTTCCAGATAGAGCAAAATGATTCAGTTATATATATCAGTTCAGTTCAGTCACTCAGTCGTGACCGACTCTTTGTGACCCCATGAATCGCAGCACGCCAGGCCTCCCTGTCCATCACCAACTCCCGGAGTCTACCCAAACCCATGTCCATTGAGTCGGTGATGCCATCCAGCCATCTCATCCTCTGTCATCCCCTTCTCCTCCTGCCCTCAATCCTTCCCAGCATCAGGGTCTTTTCCAATGAGTCAACTCTTCGCATGAGGTGGCCAAAGTATTGGAGTTTCAGCTTCAACATCAGTCCTTCCAATGAACACTCAGGACTGATCTCCTTTAGGATGGACTGGTTGGATCTCCTTGCTGTCCAAGGGACTCTCAAGAGTCTTCCAATGCCACCGTTCAAAAGCATCAATTCTTTGGTGCTCAGCTTTCTTCACCGTCCAACTCTCACATCTATACATGACCACTGGAAAAATCATAGCCTTGACTAGGTGGACCTTTGTTGGCAAAGTAATGTTTCTGCTTTTCAAAATGCTATCCAGGTTGGTCCTAATTTTCCTTCCAAGGAGTAAGCATCTTTTAATTTCATGGCTGCAATCACCATCTGCAGTGATTTTGGAGTCCAAAAAATTAAAGTCTGACACTGTTTCCACTGTTTCCCCATCTATTTGCCATGAAGTGATGGGACCAGATGCCATGATCTTAGTTTTCTGAATGTATATATATGTATATATGTGTGTGTATATATATATTCTTTTTTATATTCTTTTTCATTATAGTTCACTACAAGATACTGAATATAGTTTCCTGTGCTATACAGTAAGTCTTTGTTATTTATCTATTTTATATATAGTAATGTGTATCTGCTAATCCAAAATTTCTAATTTATCTCTACTCCTTATCTTTCCCCTTTGGTAATAAGCTTAATTTTGATGTTTAAGAGTCCATTTCTGTCTTGTAAATAAGTTCCTTTGTACCGTATTTTAGATTCCACACATAAGTGGTATCATACATCTGTCTTTCTCTGTCTGATGTACTTTACTTAGTATTATGATCTCTAGTTCCATCCATGTTGCTGCAAACGGCATTGTTTCATTCTTTTGCACGGGTCAGTAGTCTTTCATTGTGTGTGTAAACATATATAAACTTACTTTTTACTCACTTTGCTTCCTTTCTTTCCTTCCTTCATCCTGTTTTCTTTTCACCTTTCCTTATTTCTCTCTGTCTCCATTTCCATTTGTTTTTTTCCTTACTTCCCTCCCTCTTCCTTCCTTCCTTTCTTTCATTATTTATCTCCCAGCTCTATCAAAACAGAGAACCTCTGTTCACTGCTATATGTCCATTCATTCCACAAGTGTGCTGTTCATTATCATACTCCCAGATCCTAGAACAAATTTTTTTTTTAATTTTCTTTACTTTATTGTGTTGGTTTTGCCATACAATGACATGAAACCGCCCTGGGTTTACATATGCTCCCCCTTCAGAACCCCCTAGAACAAATTTTTAACTGTCAAAAGTATTGAGAAGCCTATACATTTGAACTGTTTGCAAATTTAAACAAGAGAATTTTTAGTCTTCTACTGTATTTCCTTTAAAAAAACTATAATTTTATATTTAAAAAGAAAAAAGAAACTTAAAACTAGGATTCCAAACAGAACCTAAAATCCATGACATGCTTAAAAAAAAATGAGGCTTAATAATGCACAAACAAAATAGACTCTCTAGAACAAAATGAAAAATTATACGTAGACACAGATAGATTCTATTAAGCAGAGTAATGATAAAATGGGTAAATGAATCTTTGCTGACTTCTAGCCTTGGGTCAGGAAATGTTAATCCTAACAAGAACCGCAGGAGGGAAAATTCCCACTTTACAGATTAGGAAATTAAGTGTTTGATCAACTTGCTACATTTATATAGCTAATCCCAAAGCCAGGATTTAAACTGTATTATATTGTATCAGTTTGCCTAAATATACATATACATGGTGTGGGTATAAATTTAAGGTAAATTAGAAACAGAACAATACAGAAAGAAGCCTGGAATACAAAGAAGAGAAAATGTCACAATTATAGTCTCTTGGAGTCTTAAAATTTTTAATATGCATATGCTTTTATAAAACTATCACAATGTATGCATTTTTATAACACTTAAATATTATTTTTGTGATAGTTATTATAAAATACGTATCATATAAGTAAATTATGAAACATAGTAATAAAATGAACCTTCATGAATCCCCTATCCAGCTTAAGTAACAAGCATTGCCAAAACTGGTAAAGTTATCCAGGAACCTTTTTTAATTGCACACAGCTCCATTCCTTACCAGGAAGTAACACTATCTTGAATTGTGTGCATACCATTCCTTTTGTTTCCCCTGGAAATTTTACCACAGGGATCTGTCCTTAAATAACATAATTTACTTCTATCTGATATTTCAAGATGGTGTCATGGGCCATATAGTCCTTTCTGGTTGTTGCTTTCTCATTAAATATTATTTTTCTATGATTTGTCTGTGTCAATACACATAGCTGTGGTTCATTGATTCCATTGCTCTGCTGCTGCTGCTGCTGCTGCTAAGTCGCTTCAGTCGTGTCTGACCCTGTGTGACCCCCATAGACAGCATCCCACCAGGCTCCCCGTCCCTGGGATTCTCCAGGCAAGAACACTGGAGTGGGGTGCCATTTCCTTCTCCAATGCATGAGAATGAAAAGTGAAAGTGAAGTCGTTCAGTCGTGTCCAACTCCATTGCTCTATCATATTCCAATTTATGAATATACCCAATTTACTTGTCCAGCCTTCTGCTAACTTCTGTAGACATCAAAACATATTACAAAGCTTCCATGAGATAATGTGTTCTTTATAAGAGGACAGACAAATTAATCAATAAAGTCAAATAAATCTTAGAAACAGGATCACACCAGACGCAAACCTGGTATCTAACAAAAGTAAATTGCAGATCTGCAGGGAAAAGATGAACTACAGTAAATGGTGCTGAGATCATTGATTGCCTTTAAAAGGAATCCTTCCTTAAACTGTCTATACACAATTGTGAATTTCAGATGAGTTACAAATTGTGAAAAGCAAACCTCTAAAATGTCAAGAAGACAGTATAAGAGAATATCTTCATGACTTTCAGTTGGAAAAAACTATTGTTTGACAACACAAAAAGTGTCAACCATCAAGAAAGACTGATAAATACTATCTAACTGAAAGTGAGAAGATCTTTTCATCAAAGGATATCATAAAGAAAATAAATGGAGAAGTCATGATTCTCAGAAGATATTTAAGATTCATTTATCTATTTCTTATTAAGGATTTCTTTTTTTAATTATAGTCCAACCTTCTCTGAAATAGTCACTAATTAAATACCTTCCTTTTATAGGTTCTTTGTTTCTTTCTAGTGCTTTGAAAATTAGGGACTCCATAAACAATGCTGACTAACAGATTTTTATTTTAGGCTGTTTTCTGCTGCAGTATGTGTAAAATTTTACCTTGCTTTAAACAAAGGCTACTAACTATAGGTGGCATTGTTGTAGCATAGATCATGTTCTCAATTACCTGTATGACAGCAAAGAATGATACTAGTAAAACTTCATTTAAGTTTTTTAATTCAATTGAACCAGAAGGTCATTGACACTTCAGTAATTGCTATTGAAAACCATTTGGCTAAAAGAGAAAAACACACACATAGATACACACAAAATAAATTGTGACATAATCTGTACTACAGATTATTCATTGTAAATGGATTGTCTAGTTCTTGTTACAAGATCATTATTGCAATTATTTTACCTAATAAATTTCTTAATGATTCTGAAACAATGGTCGAACGTGACATAATTTATACAAGCCAACTAAAGAAAAATTGGCAGTGCTTTCTTATTTTATGGACCACAAATAGAAAGTCCAGTTTTTAAGCTGTGTTCTAGCTCTAAACTATGGAATAAACACAAAGGGATAAAAGGAACAAGAGAGGAAATGGTTTGCAAGAAGCTGGGGGAACAGCCCTCTTGCTGTAGATGGGCGGCATGCAGTGTGAGGCCCTGTGCCTTCCAAGTGCCGCTGTGTGTGGATGACCAGGCTGTTCCCTCCCAATCAGAGATGTCTGGGAATGTCTTTGACTTTTCCTGATTTCCTCTCTGTTTTCATTCCAAGAAGACAGGGTTAATATTGCTCAGTCTTTCAGTCGTTTCTGACTGTGACCCCAAAGAAGACAGGGTTAATATTGCTCAGTCTTTCAGTCGCTTCTGACTGTGACCCCAAGGACTGTAGCCTGCCAGGCTGCTCCTCTGTCCATGGGATTGCCCAGGCAAGAATACTGGAGTGGCTTGCCATTTCCTCCTCCAGGGGAATCTTCTCAACCCAGGGATTGAACTCAGGACTCTGGTCTCTCCTGCACTGGCAGGTGGATTCTTTACTGCTGAACCACCTGGGAAAACCAGGGCTTAGTATAGCTAAGTGTCTAAAATTCCCCTTCTCTATAAATGTTTTAAAAAAGTGCTCCCACTCAAAAAGTATGGCAGAGAGCAGGGTGTGAATGAAATTCTCAGACTAGATATTTAATCTGTCAAGTCCGGCATCTGTCATCTCATTAACTGAATCTTGAGTTCCCACAACTAGGAACCTTCTGTTTTGTTTGTTTGGGGTTTGGTTTTTGCTAAATATGAAAAAGTCATTGTTAGGCTAACACATTCTCTCGTTAAAAAAAAAAATGAAGCCATGAAGCAACATGGGTGGACTTAGAGATCATCCTGCTAAGTGAATTAAATCACAGGCAGAAAAATATCATATGATATCACTTAGATGTGGGATGTAAAGAAATGATACAAATGAATTTACTTATAACACTGAAACAGACTCACAGACATAGAAAACAAATTTATGGTTCAGTTCAGTTCAGTCGCTCAGTCGTGACCGACTCTTTGTGACCCCATGAACCGCAGCACTCCAGGCCTCCCTGTCCATCACCAACTCCCAGAGTCCACCCAAACCCATGTCCATTGAGCGGGTGATGCCATCCAACCATCTCATCCTCTGTCGTCCCCTTCTCCTACTGCCCTCAATCTTTCCTAGCATCAAGGTATTTTCAAATGAGTCAACTCTTCGCATCAGGTGGCCAGACTATTGGAGTTTCAGCTTCAACATCAGTCCTTCCAATGAACACCCAAAGAGCAAACGGGGGACAGGGAGTTTGGGATTAGCAGATGCAAACTACTATATATACAATAGATAAATAACAGGTTTCATTGTATATTATGGAGAACTATATTCAATATCTTATAATAAACTATAATGAAAAATAACATAGATATGTATAATTGAATCATTTTTCTGTACATCTGAAATATAGCACTATAAATCAACTATATTTCAATTAAAAAAAATAAAGAAGCCAGTACAATACCAGAATGTATGAGTAAAAGTACATTATTTAAGGAATCACCGAAATCTTTTCATTTCAAACTTGCTTTTTAAAAACACTGTGTTTCAGGGCTACATAAGCAATATGATACATGGAAAACAGCGCTCAGAAAACAACAGTGAAAATAAACACAGGTGTGGAAAACAGCAACTGAGAAAATATATACGTTAATATGACAAGATGGTGACAAGCCAAAGGAAGAACTAGGTAGATTCTGTCTTCTCACAAACAGATGGTGGTTTCTGATACTGTGACAACAACTCGGGCTTTAAAAACACAAACACCTGACTTTAACACCCATCTGTCCATCTGCGTCATGGACAAGCCATGTGATCCCAAATAAGTTCTGTCCTCTCTCTGGGCTGTTTGGTGAGAGGACAGGAAATACCATCCAACCCTGGAGTGATCAGAAGATTCGATGAGATGACATACTTAAAACACTTTGCAAACTGCGAAGCACTACCTAAATATGATTCATCTATTTAAAGCATAATTATCAAAATAGACTCTCCCTGAGGAAAGAACAGAAGGCAACGGGCTTACTAAATTTCTATGACACAACAACAGGGAACGTGTCCTGACTGTGACAACGATTGCAAGGGAGGGGACAGAGTTACTTTCTGAAATACAACCACCGCTGTTTGATGCAGAATGAAAACGAACTTTCTTGGAGATAAAGGCATAGAGTATGTGACACTTGTTGGTGCCACTCCGGATAAAAATTGGGTTCAAAGTTAGCAAAAGTCTCTATCTTGTTCAGTCTTCTAAAGTCAGCTTCTACTGTGTCTCTTGGGGCCCCAAAGAATCTAACGGTATCACACTGTATAATTCTAAAGTATTTGCTGGCTCTCTCTTGTAAAAGTTTAATCAAGATTTGTCCATCCCCCTCCATTATCCCCAAATGAAGCCCTTTTATTTTACCTATTTTTACAGTAGGTTCTTGTTGGTCATCTATTTTAAATATAGCAGTGCATACATATCAATCCCAAACTCTCAATCTATCTTGCCCTAACGCCACTCCCCTGGTAAACATAAGTTCATTCCTTAAGTCTGTTAGTCTGTTTTGTAAATAAGTTCATTTGTATTTTTTTTATATATAAGCAATATCATATTTGTTTTTCTCTGTCTGACTTACTTCCCTTAAAATGGTAATCTCTAGGTCCATCTGTGTGTGCGTGCTCAGTCACTTTAGTTATGCCTGACTCTTTGTGACCCTGTGGACTGTAGCCTACCAGGCTTCTCTGTCCATGGGATTCTCCAGGCAAGAATATGCAGTGGGTTGCCATGCCCTCCTCCAGGAGATTTTCCCAACCCAGGGATCAAACCTGCATCTCCTGAATTGCAGGCTGATTCTTTACCACTGAACCACTGGAGAAGCCCTAGGTCCATTCATGTTCCTACATTATTTCATTCTTTTTTCTTCTTTTATTTATTTATTTTTTAATTGAAGGATAATTGCTTTACAGAATTTTGTTGCTTTCTGTCAAACCTCAACATAAATCAGCCATAGGTATATATATATATATGTATATATATATATATACATACACACCCTTTGGAACCTCCCTCCCATCTACCTCCCATCCCAGCCGTCTAGGTTGATACAGAGCCCCTGTTTGAGTTTCCTGGAACATACAGCAAATTCCAGTTGGCTATCTATTTTACATATGGTAATGTAAGTTTTCATTGTTACTCTATTTCATTCTTTTTTATGGCTGAGTAATATTCCATTGTATCTATGTACCACATATTTATCCATTCATCTGTTGATAGACATTTCCCAAATGAAACATTTTTAAATGATCCACCAACTTGTAAATGTAATTTGATTGAATTTTGCCAAATATTAAACATGCAGGGCTATCCTTACGTCAGTCCTAGGAAGAGGCGAATCACCCTGCCCTCTGATCCTTCCCATAAAGGACATCAAGGGCCCACTCTGGACAGGATTCTATGGTAAGTGCTAGGAAGACAGAAAAAACTAAAGCAGACAGTCTTTGCTCTCAAAGAGTCTCAGTCTAGTAGGAGAGACAGACATTACTCAAAGCCACATTCTTGAAAATAAGTGCCCTGAAAGTCTTCAATAAAGGGACTGAGCAACACAGAGCACCTAAGTAAGGGTTACCTAAGGGTGAGAAGAATTAGAAGATACTTGAGTACATGGTAAGCACTAACTAAACAAATATAGGACTTAGAGATTTTTAAGCATAGAGAGGAGCAGGTGCAAAGGTCCTGAGGCAGAAGGAGTATAACAAGTCAAGGATCTAGAAGAAGCAGCTGGATGGATGCACAGGGCAAGGAGCATGGGATGAAATGAGGTGAGAGAAGCAGGTGGGGTCAGACCAGACCAGGATTCTTAGGCCATGTTTAGGATTTTGGCCTTTGTCCTTAGAGCAAGGTGAAGCAGCTGATGCAATGGAGATTAAAAGAAAAATAAATCACAGGAGTTAAGAATTCCTTGTGGAAGAGGTAAGGAATGGCCTTAACTGTGCTGGGCTTCCCCGATAGCTCAGCAGGTAAAGAATCTGCCTGCAGTGCAGGAGGCACAGGAAATACAGGTTTGATCCCTGGTTGGGAAGATTGCTTGGAGAAGGAAATGGCAACCTATTCTAGTATTCTTGCCTGAAAAATCTCATGGACAGAGAAGCCCAGTGGATTACAGTTCAATAACTGCTAGTGATGAAATGGAGGGAGGACCAAAAATCACTGGCTTGGTCTTCCCTGCTGGCTCAGTGGTAAAGTATCCCTCCTGTCAGTACAGGAGTTGTTGTTTAGTCACTAAGTGTTGTCCTACTCTTTGCAACCCCATGAAGCATAGCCCACCAGACTTCTCCATTCCTGGAATTTCCCAGGCAAGAATACTGGAGTGGGTTCCCATTTCCTTCCCGTTTCCTGGTTTGAGGATCTTCCCAAACCAGGGATCAAATCTGAGTTCTCTCGCATTGGTAGGCAGATTCTTTACTGCTGAGCCATCGGGGAAGTCTGTTGATGGAGGAGATCCAGGTTCGATCCCTGATATGGAAAGGTCCCACATGTCTCGGAGCAACTAAGCCTGTACACCACAACCATAGAGCCGGATGCTCTAGAGCCACAAGCTGCAACCACTGGAGCCCGCACACCCTAGAGCCTGTGTTCCTCGAGGGAAGCCACCGCAATAAGCCCACGCATTGCAACAGAGAGTAGCCCCCACTCACTGAAAGTAGGGGAAAGCTCTCGCAGCAATGAAGACCTAGCATGGCCAACAATAAATAACATACATTATGTTTTAAAAAATCATTGGATAGTTCCTCAAATGTATGGACACTAAAGCAGGGGAGAAGGGTGGGATAAACTGGGAGACGGGGACTGGTATATATTACATATACTACTATGTATAAAATAGACAATCAGAACCTACTCTATAACTCAGGGAGCTCTACTCAATGCTCTGTGGTGGGTGGGAAATCCAAAAAAGAGGGGGATATATGTATATGTAGAGCTGATTCACTTGGCTATACTGCAGAAACTAACACAACATTGTAAAACAACTATACTCCAATAAAAATTAATTTAAAAAAATTACTGGATGGTTCCTTAAGTCATCAGCATTCTCTCCCCCCAGACTGGAGCATATAGCCTGATCATCTCAATTTTTGCACCCCGTGGGTATCTCTGCTGAGCAAGTCATTGGCCTCCCACAAAAACTGAACAATGGACCCTGGGGAGTTTAGGTGCTGGCAGTACCTGATGAAATATACCCATGGGACGAATGAGGCTGCAGAGGGGTGAGGGTGGCAGCTGACACTGAATGTGAGTCAGTATGTGTCCACCGAACTGGTGGTTCAGACCGTAAAGAATCTGCTTGCAATGTAGAAGACCAGGGTTCGATCACTGGGTCAGGAAGTTTCCCTGGAGAAGGGAATGGGAACCCACTCCAATATTCTTGCCTAGGAAATAAAAATCCCATGGACAGAGAAGTCTGGCATGCTACAGTCTATGGGGTTGCAAAGACTCAGACCCGACTTTGCAGCTAACACTTTCACAACCCTGGAGGCAGACCTAGAAGAAAAAATCATCATCCAAACTTTCTCCTTCTTTCTGCTCCAGATAACAGCCCTCTATTAAAAATGTCCCTACTATTAGTAGTTCAGTATTTATAAAAGGAGAAGAGAAGAAAAAACTCTGGCAGGGAAATAATAATAAAATGTATGATCCACAGAGGTGGTGGGGAGATATAACGTTATTTTACATATTTGATATAGAGCCTAAATTAAGCCATAGAAAAGAGGCCATGAATCTTCAAAGCCTCATTATCAAGCCTCCTTAAACCTCAAATACAGAAAAATACATTTCATAAACAAAGACCCAATAGGATTTTAATAGTACAATAAATTTCACAGACATTTGCACTAATCACATTTCATTACATTTTTTTTAAAAAAAAGAAATTCCATTTGATGGAGAGTCAGATTTTGAAACAGGGTGCAAAAGACCTTTAAGGAAGTTAGTTTTCGACTGACCATCAAAATGCCAGTCAGATTTACATGGACACATCTGATATTATGCAACTGAAAAGTTGTACACAAGCTTCCTCCCCCCACCTTCCACCACTCCTGAGATTCACTGTATCACGGTCCTTCTCCTATGCTTCTCAGGATCCATCTTTCCTCTAAACCACCCCCAACAGCAGGAAACTCAGACCTCACTTAGAGCTGTCAACTCATCAGGTGTCCTGGGATCCCGATGCCTTTCAACAGTTGCGTGTTTTCTACTGCAAATTTCCATCTATATATTACCTGATGCGGATGAAGACCATCCAGTCTGAATGCCATTACCACAATAATCGTAGACCCAGAAAAAGAGATACGTTTATTTATTACTACTCTCAGACCACCAGAGCAAAACGGGCTCCTACTTGGGCCCTGTACTTTCACGGCCCCTTCTCTGGCTGTGTCCTTCTCTACTGTATGAGAAGTCTACATCACAGTAGGCTGTGTCCACCTTGAGTTCACACTCCACCCTCTAGACCCTGGATATGTTGAGATTCTGGAATCCCCTACTTTGAAGCTTCTAAGCTTACTTTAGGTTGGAATCCATTCTCAGGATGCCTGACTATTCTGCCAAAGGTATATTTCTGACCAGAGGGGAGACCCTAGAGCAGCTATTATAAAGGGATATGATTGCATTGACTGGGGTAAGAATTCATTTGGAGACAAGGCACCTTGAGATGCTGAAAGAAGTTGGGGGTTGGGACTTCCCTGGTAGTCCAGTGGCTAAGACTCCATGTTCCCAATACAAGGGGCTGGGGTTCGAACCCTGGTCAGGGAAATAAGATCCCACATGCTGCAACCAAAGATCCTACATGCCATAACTAAGACCTGGCACAGTTAGATACAATAAATAATTTTTTTTTTAAAGATGAAGAAGAAGCTGATGGTGGAAAAAGGAGAGGATCGGGATTGAGGTTGGGGGCTGAAACACAGTTTTTGTCCTGCTGCCTTGTTCTAAGGCAGCACTCTAAGAAGGCTGCCTGATTCTATACTAGAACTTGGCCTTTTGAGTCATTCTGAACAGTGTTTCTCAAAGTTTGATGTGCTAACAAGGTACTTGGAGGTCTTGTTCAATGCAGATTCAGATTCAGTCAACCTGAAGTCCAGCCTGAAAGTCTTCATCTCTAATAAGCTCTGACTGAGATGATACTGAGGCTGCTGGCAGGTGACCCACACTTTGAGTGAGTACAAAGGATCCTGAAGGTATATTTTTTTCAAGACAGAATGGTAGAAGATGCTTTATTTAACAATTTGTTTGGTGTGTAGCTTTTCAACAATTGTGAAGGGGCCTTCACAAAGGGGCCTCCATTTGTACTACTACTGCCTTAGCCCAGAAAACGTTTTAGAGACATGCCTGCCTTTCTTCTTTCATACCAGGGACCCACTGATTTCACTCATCAGAGTGGGGGAGAGTCGGCTTGAAGAACAAAAAGTCTCAACAAAAGATTAACTGCTTCTGTTAATTGTGCTTCAGACACTCCACCAGTGCCCAGGCTGTCCACAGAGTCTAATTCTGATCCCGCGAACAACGTGAGGATTCCTCTGCCCTTGGCTATCTCCACTGTTCCCAAGCCGTGGCTCCATCTCTACTTCTTAGTGGTCATTTTGCAAATAGAAACCGCGGGACCAGGTCAGATAGTTGCCTCTCCTGCCTGAGAAGATGTACACCTTCTTGGGAGCAGGCTCACCTGTGACTTAGACAGCTGGCTGATCTGATATACAATCTCCTTCCTTGCCTGTCCCGTCTCACTGGGCTCAAGATGCTGCTTTCTTGTTTCAGCATCTTCCTGAGTCCCCAGGAATGAGCATGAGATGTCTCTCTTTTTATTTAGTCCTTTGACTTGTTTTTATCAGAGTTTTGGTTTTCCTTGTATAGATCTTGAACATAGTTTGTTAGATTTATACTTTGAGTTTCATTTGGGGGATGTTAAGGTAAGTGGTATCGCCGTCCACTTTTTCTTCTACAAGGAATTTGGTTCTTCTACTTTTACTCTTCAATCAAGTCCTCTTCTTAGGCTAACCCCTAATGAATCTTCAGATCTCAGACTATCTGTCATTTTGAGAAATCTTTCTTAGACACATAGTTAATCATTCACTCAACTTCTCATACATTCATTTAACACATCTATTTAAAATTTTTACTACGTGCCAGGTGTTATTCTAACTCTGGGGATAAGTTAGAAATATAAAGTTCGCTATCCTCATAGAACATATTCAAATGGGGGGAGGGGCAAAAAATGAAAGTAAAGCATAAAAAAATCTTTCTGATAACAGTAACCCAATTGTGTGGGTACTTATTAAACAATGAACGAAAGCTTGTTGAATTCCTTTAGGAAGACCATGGAAATTTATTTTTGGTTAGCTTCTTCCTTAAACAAATTGAAAGAAAAAATAGATCTATTTTATGTTTCTATTGACCGCAGCCCCTGAACTAATTCAATGATGACTGCACAGTCACCGCTTAAGAAATACTTAAAAGAGTTTACAGATGCTTCAGGAAGTACAGTTTGGACTATAGGCTCTACTATAGAAATTTGTAACCAGGAATGTTAAATCTGAAATGGAGAATAGCTTTCACAACAGATATATACGGATTTCCTTTGAATCAAAGGAGCAGGTACACATAAAAGAATTACCACCGTCTTTTTTTCAAATTAAAATGTGTTCCTTTCCCTACCCCAGATTCTAATTCAAACAGCCACAATCCACAGCCCTTCACCCAAATCAGGTTCAACTGATCAGGTTAAAAAATCACCACTGATGGTAGTTTTTAATTTAATCCTTTGGGTGTTGTCTTCATCACAAACAGGCTGGGAACCACTAGTAGAAACATCATTGAAGCTACTGAAAGTTTTACTATCAACTGGAAAATCCACAAATAAAAATGAAGATGAGAAAATGCATCTCTAGAAATCTAATGTGCAGTTGGCTAAATGATAAACCAATTTGAATTAGTGAATTCTAATTGAAAAACGGCATGACAAAGTATTTTCCCATTAAAACAGGAATTTGCTAAAGGCATTTTCAATTATTTATCATGCTTCAGTAAAAAGCTTCACACATCCTAACGACACAGTGTCTTCAACTTTGCCTACTGATCGAATTTTTAGCACAACGGCACCTAGCTCAGATGACTTTAAAAATTATATGCCAATGACCTTGACAGTGTTCTTTAATTTTTATGAGGTTCTTTTTTCCCTTGCTCTCTACAGTCCTCACATCTAACTGCACAGATGCTTTTAACTTGATAACCTAATTATTATCTATAAGTGTTAATATTTTTAACCTTATCGGGGCTGATCTACCTCCTGGAAACCGACAGTTCCCTGGGTTTTACTAGAGGAATAGTGTATTTGGAAGTTTTGACCACCAAAAAGGACGTTTTAGATGAAGGACTATCTCCCTTTGAAGTTCACAAATATGTGAATGTCCTTTCAATTGCTTAGATAACTTACTCTTCTCAAAATCAGGGCAGAGGTGACTGCTGGGAGCCAAAATTGTGGATTCCAAGCCCACAGGGAAGGGAATATATTTGGAACATAATACCCTGTTGGTGCTCAATAAATGTTTATTAATGAGCCCCAATTTTTGACCCAGGCATGGAGAATAAGTTCAAGAAAGGAAGATTATGCAAATACACAGAAAGGTCACCCAGCCCTACATGGGGGTGTGGCCCAGGGTGGGGGCAGAACCAAGTCATTCAGGTGACAGGACATTCTCCTGGGTGTACAGCAGTAACCCTGGCAACCCCCACTCCAATAGCTATCTATCCCATTAAAAATAATGTGGAAGAACATTTTGTCAGTGGCTGCAAAAACTGCTGTTCGAGGAAAAAACAACCAACCACAACAAAAATTCGAAACACTCTCCACCTAACAGCTTAAAGAGGTTCTTGGGCCAGAAGGTTCTTGATGGAGAATGGAGTGAAGAAAAGCAAAATGTGACCTATAGAAATTGTTAGTAATTCATTTTTATCCACTGACTCTTGTCTAACACACTAGCCATTATAGTCAGTCCACACTAAAACTTGCAGGAGAGGGAAGGGCGCTCGTGAAAATGTTAGTCGCTCAGTCATGTCCGACTCTCTGCAACCCCTTGGACTGTAGCCCACCAGGCTCCTCTGATCATGGGATTCTCCAGGCAAGAACACCGGAGTGGGTAGTCATTCCCTCCTCCAGGGAATCTTCCCGACCCAGGAATTGAACCCAGGTCTTATGTATTGTAGGCTGATTCTTTAGTGTCTGAGCCACCAGGGAAGGCCCGCTCTCGTGAAATCAGGCTTCAAAACATCTTTTCAGACAACAGATTCATCTTGAAAGTGACATGTCAGAAAGAATAACAAGCCCGGGAATTCATGCGATCCAAACAGATGACAGTGGGCAAGGGCCACCCCAAAAATGAAATTCACAAAACAGTACCACCTTCTCTGATATAAAACAGGAAAAGCTCGAAACAGTTACCAAAATGCCTTATAAGATTCACGTGTCCTTTCTCTCCAATGCTGCAGAGAAGCATGTCTGTATGATTTGGCACCAGTCATTAGCCATCCAAAATTATTGTTTTTAATCTAGTAAGTAAAACAGAAATTTGTGATGGCTTATTTTAATAAAATATTTATGAGCTTTAGGAAAATAACTAAAACAGCTCTGATCTGAAAGTGAACAATGAAAATGAACTAAATTGATATCTCCCCAGTAGGACGCCCAGCTCAAAACACATATACATAAAAGACCATGCCATCTAAACTAAAAACTTTAAACTATATTTTGTAAGCTTTCTCTGCTTTTAATTGAAACCTTAGCTGAGGTGGAGATTACCTCTTTTCCTTCAGCTATCCTCACCTTCTCTTGCCTGAAGGCCCATAAGTTGTAAATTATTAAACAATCATATTTGTAGCAGCCAATAAATTTTTTAAAGAATCCATATTGATTGAGATATTCTAGACTAATGATTTGAGGTTAAGGTATTTAGATATTATTACCTCTGATGAACTCAATCGGTAAAGCTTTTCTTCTATTTATATTCTATTCTATTAATACATAGTCCAACTTGCTTGTCAGCCTTGGATTTATCCATCAGACCAATAAATGTGGCGAGTTGGCTTTTGCAACTGCCAAAGCACTTGATATGCTAAAACAATGCCAGCTATCCATAAAAGATTGTAAAAGACTGCAACTGTGATAGGTTAGTGAGCTGGTTAGCATCTTAATGGGTTGAAGTCATAGTTTTAATTGCTGGTTAGGCTAATTCATCTTGCTCTCTTCTAGTAATTCAGAAGTCCTCACTAAAACACAAATAATGGCCAGTGGGTTACACAAGAGTCAATGGATGAGAGTGAAGTGGCCCAAACTGGGTAAATTAATTGCTAGTTACCAGAAAAAAAGAGAAAAACATCAAATTCATAGCCAAAAGTTCTTCAGCACCTCTCTCTTCATATACAAAAGATAATACATGTTCAATATTATAATAATGCCTAACAACTGTATTTGAGATGTTCTTCTTTGCCTCAGCTCTTCAAGGACCCTTTGGATAACTGAAATGCTGGAATCCCAAAAGCTATGGTCCCAGTACTTAATAAGGAAGATGATCTTTCTGAGAGTAATTCTGCTGAGTTTCAGTGTCTACTCTGTTCCGGACAGGCTATATAAACTTGGTCAGAGTATTTAATATCACAGGACCTCCAATGGTCTGAAAGATGAATGAATACCTACTGCATAAGTTCAACTCTGATAATATAAATAAAAGCATTTTAATTTTTAAACTACAGTCCAGTGCATATATACATTTTTGTTGTTATAGCTGATATCAGAGTGAGAAACTGTCTAAGGTTTTAAAGGTTGTAGGCGGCTTCCTAGGCGGTGCTACTGGTAAAGAACGTGCCTGCCAAGATAGGAGATATAAGAGCTGTGGGTGGGATCCCTGGGTCGGGAAGATCCCCTGGAGGAGGGCATGGCAACCCACTCCAGTATTCTTGCCTGAAGAATCCCACGGACAGAGGAGCCTGGTGGGCTACGGTTCATAAGGTCACAAAGAGTTGGACACAACTGAAGCGACTTAGCACACATGCATGTTGAAGATCGTAGAATGAAGGTCTGCAGTTCAGAGGTTTTCTTTCTCTCTGACCTCACATCCAAACCATTACCACATCCTGTGGGCACTACCTTCGAAGTATTGGGCTGGCCAAAAAGTTCACTCGGATTTTCCTATAACATCTTACAGAAAAACCCAAGCAAACTTTTTGGCCAACCCAGGATATCCAAAGCCCCTCAACCATTTTCACTGCTTCCATGCAGACCTTGAGGGTCCAAGCCACTATCACCTCCCCCTGGACTACAACCATGGCCTCGTAGAGAGTTTCTCTGCTTTTGCCCTTGTTTCTCTAAAAAGCTGCTGGGAGGATCCTTTATAAATGTTAGATCATGTCATTCCCCTCCTCAAAATCCTGCAATTGGCTCATCTTATTCACAGTACAAACCACAGCCATGACAGTGACCTAAACATCTACTCGGCTCTGCCCTGTTTCTCCCTTGACACCCTCCCCACTCACCGTTCCCTCCGGAGTATACCTCCCTCCAATCTCATCACTGTCCTCGCTTACCGAGAACACACCAGACACTGTTCTTCCTCTGAACGTCTGCATCCGCTGTTCCCACCACCTGAAATCACCCTTCTCAGCCATTCACATAAATAACCACTCCTTCAGTGGCTTCAGGTCTTTCTGCAAATATCACCTCAATGGAGTCTTCCCTGATCAACCTTAAATAAAATCAAATCCCAACCCCCTTCCCCTCACTCTATTTTTTACCATAGGACATACTGTCTTTCATCCTTTTTTAGTTGTTTACTTTCTTACTAGAGTGTAAGCTCTATGCCAGCAGAGGCTCTGTCTCTCTTGTTCACTGTTCTGTACCCAGAACAGTGCTGGATCAATAAATACAAGTTAAAGAGCAAAAGAGAAGAAAGAAAAACAAAGGAATGGATTCCAAATCCAAACTCTGCATTCTAACAACATTGTTTTCCTTTAATTGAAGTACAGTCAATTTACAATGTTTTGTTAGTTCCTGCTTTATAGCAAAGTGATTCAGTTATATATATGTTCTTTTTCATATGGTTCTCTTCATTATGGTTAATTACAGGATATTGAATCCAGTGCCCCATGCTATACAGTAGGGCTTTGTTATTTTATATATAGTAGTTTGTATTTGCTAATTCCTAATTTATCCCTTCCCCATCCCCTTTCTCCTTTATTAACCATAAGTTTCTAATAACATTCCTGATTGTTATAAACCAGTAAGCATATGAAAGAAACAGCCAATATATGTTTAGTCTCTAATACACTATATGATCAGAGCATTATCCAAAACTCTGTTTGCAGGACTGTTCCCACACAACTCATTACAACACTGCAAATCAGTCACAAATCCCAGTGTAACTCTTAAAGTAGAAAGGAATTATTATAATTGCAATCATTATCATTAACATTTCTGTGTATTTAAAAAAAAAACAGGTAACTTCCATCTATGTTCATCTCTTCAAAAATTGCTAATTGACTCGAGCCTCTGAAATTTCTTATTTAACAAGAACCTGAATTTGACCCCTGCAGATAATTCATTTTTCCAAAGAGAAAAAGAAGCTGCTGAAAAAATATTTCAACACTTTGTAAACTGAGATTCATAATATTTGTATTCCTAAACCACATATGCATGAGGCTCCAAAGTTCTCAAGGTAAAAAACAAAAGGGCTGGTATATAATTTTTTAAACAGAAAAATGAGCAGCAGCACTTTAAAACTTCTCAGTTGGAAAGGGATATTTTTGGTCAATGATCTATTTTTATTTCTGCTCTGCTGTTTCTCGAGGAGTCCAATGACAAGGACCTGTCCTTCAAAGTTTTAGTCTGTGGGCACAGAATTAGCATTTTCAATTACTTTCCTTGGATGAAGTATACAGGTCCCTTTCCCTTCCTACCCCCCACCATTCTCCCCTTTTCTTTCCCCTCCGAGGACAGGGAGGGCAGTTTCTGGGTTACCCTTTCTTTTTTTTTCCAGAATTTTCTCAGCAGGCTACCAACATACTTTTAAAAAGTAATTTACAGCTCTTTTTCCAAAATGATAAGAACCACAGATAGGATTTAGACACCATATGACATATGCTCAAACTATCAAAACTATTCGTTTTAGCTAACAAATTTGTGTCATTCTTAGCAGATACATATTTTTGTTACTCCTTCCAATTCTGCAGCAAAGCTAGTTAATTATCATCTTGGAATCTTGGATAATATACACAGAACAGTTGCCCTTACAGACGTATTTAATAAAAACAAATGCAGAGTGGGAACTTAGAAATGAGACCTGATTACTTTGTCACCCAAGGAACAATCATTGTTCTACATTTCGCTTTTTTTCTGTTTCTTTTTTTCCCTACTCTTTGGTCATGCCATATGCAGGAGCTTAGTTCCCAATCAGGGATCAAACTCACGCCCTCTGCACTGGAGGCAGAATCTTAACCACTGGACCACCAGTCCCCATATCCTTCTTTCCATTATCATTTTATCACCTTTTTAATACAACAATATAGTCAGCTCAAGGGGCAACTTCTGTTTAATTTTTAGTAGAGTCAGTATCCAAAAAGATCAAACTGGAAAGCTAGGAGTAAGGATTGAACTCATGTGGAAGCCATAAATTCTTCTATGGTGATATGGTTGTCCTGCTGATTGGGTGGAGGACCTTAGGAGGAGGCCTTTCTTTATTCGGTCTCTGTTTATTCAGAGAAATAAATGATTTGCAAACACACTGGAAATACACCATAGCTCACTTAAAAGGCACAACACAGAATTCTGAAACTATTCACTTCAATTCTCAACCTTTCAGTGTCCTGCTCTTTCACATTGAAGGCTTGAGGGGAGATACCAGAGACGCAGAGGTCTGAGACCTAATCTCTTTGCATAAAACCACCCTTCATCAAAGAGATCCAAAACCAGGTAACTGATGGAATAACCAGGATATCTCTTACATGGGCGTGAAAGTGCCAGGTCTGTTGAGCACCAACTGAATGCCGGTCCCCCGTAGGTTTCTTTACTTATTCTGTAGAGCCTAGGTGACTCCATCTTTAAAAACAAACAAAAAAAGGAGCCGCCATCTTGTAGTAAAGAGCAACTCCCAAGCTCCTAGAATAACCATAAAATAGTCCAGCCCCTTACCCCATGTCACTACCCTAGACACAACCAATCACCACACACCGGGGAGTGCCAAAAATACACCAGTTAGGAGGTTGTTTGTGATGAAAAATACCTATCAGAAACTAATGCGTGAAAAGTCCACCAATCGCTGTTTTTTTAATTTCGAAAACCCCTCACCCCACCCCACAAACTATAAAAACGCCTATCTGCTGTTACTCAGGGCTCTCCTACCTAAGCCGCTGCGTCGGTGTGGGTGGAAGCCCCTGCTGGAGCTTGAATAAAAGACCCTCATGTGTTTCCAGCAGAATCGGCTCCTTAGGTGGTCTTTGGGGGATCTATAATCTGGGCACAACAATTCCATTTTGAGAAACAGATTCCTGGGACGGACCACCTTAAACTCTAACCCCAAAAGCTCAATATCAAACTGTCTTACCCTACAACAAATTCTGCTTTCCATGAGCTATCCAACCATCTGCTGGAAGTTCATTGGCTCTGCAGTTATCCCAGGGCTGAAATCTACTTCAGAGCATGTACTGCACTCTGTCTAACACCAACTAACATAAGCATCCGGTTCAAGTTACTGGGAAAAGTGTATCCAACAACATTGCTAGTGCTAACACAAAAAGAATGAAAAGAAGTGTTAGGTACTAAAGGTATAGAAACATGCAAACTAGAGATCATTTTAAAACTATAAAATAGCACTGACTTCAAGCTGGGGTTCCCAGGTGGCGCTAGGGATAAACAATCTGCCTGCCAATGCAGGAGACATAAGAGACAAGGGTTCAGTCCCTGGGTCAGGAAGGCCCCCTGGAGGAGGAAATGGCACCCTACTGCAGTATTCTTACTGGAAGAATCCCATGAACAGAGGCGCCTGGTGGGCTACAGTCCACAGGGTTGCAAAGAGTCAGGCATGACTGAGGGTCTGAGCATACACACACACATTAAACTATACAAGGGCCCCTCAGTATGTCCAAGGAGAAAATGCTCCTAAAAGGGCATGTATAGGTATGTTCATGTATATGATACGCATATCGCTCCCTTCCCCCATTCATTCTAGCACTCCCAGCTTAAAACAAAAAGAAGTCGAAAAGAATTAAATTACAATGCTATCCCACAAGGCTGTAAATGCTTAAGCCACTGGCTGAATCTCTAAACCATGTCAGTGCCATTGGCTGTTTCATTAAGCTTACCTTTGGCAGGTGTAACCTTCATAACCCAGTGTCTCCACTGGACTGACATTTACACAGCAATATCTTTTTAAAGCAATAGCCGTCAATGTTAAACACCTCTTAATTATGGGCTCATTGAACAAAGGTAGCATTCATCTCTTCGTTTCACATAGACAGGCAATGGCAGCGGTGGTGGCAATTTTTATTTGTAGGAACCTGACTGCCACTTAAGACTCATTTTTATTACTCTTCAATAATGAGGTTTGTGTTTTGTTTTGTGCTTAAACGATGGATTGGACTCCAATGAATCTGTCTTTCCTCCTTATTACTCTTATGACTTTCATGAGGAAGGAGAGGGTTTAGGCACGTCCCATTCTGTATCCTGCCTTAAACCAAGTGCACTAGAGGGGAAATAAGTAAATCTGGAGCCTCCCTGCTCTATTAGATTAATCACAGTGGACTCCAGAGGATGGAGTATCCAGAGCGAAGATGGAATCATTTTCTTTCCTATACGCGGCTCAGCACTTTTTACATTTCTATTCATAAGAGGGTTAAAGGCAGTGGAATGCCATCTCTTTTTCTTTTATGATGGTTTCTCGTACTGTTTATAGAGAAATTCTAGGAATAGTATTGACGCAAGTATGCATTATTGGCTTAAAATTTTTTTAGGAGACATTTTCTTTGCAACCCTCTGGGCCAGGGCATTTCCTCTGCCCCACGCTAGGGCACTAAACCTTATCTGTCAAGCTCATAGAAGTCAAGTTCTAATGCAACCTAACGATACTAGGAGGAAAAAGTCTTACAAATTAGAGAGTACACAAACTAAGTTTTCAGTGAGGACCTGTAATTTTGTTTTTAAAATAAAAATGAGGTGGACTAGGTTTGGAGAGAAACTTTTAGCAACACTGACAGTCTTAATTTTGTCTGGTATTTGGAGAGCACTTTCTCAAACTCTTCTAGAAAGAATGTGAGAGCTGAAAAAGTCCTTAAAAACTGAGAATTAAGTACAAGGCCAAGGTCCCACAGCTGGCAGGGGCTTCTACATCCAGCCTTCCTTCTTCTATGAAATATTTATTAAGCCAGGTATTTGCGATTTCCCAACTTTCTGGGTAAGAGTAATAAACCAAATGGAGGAATGAAGGGACTGAGACACTAGGGAAGTCAAGTTTTTTTTGCCTAAAACGAGGGATGGCAAATGACTATAAAGTCAAATCTGCCTCTTCCATCTTCCACCCCTGCCTGCTTTTTGAAGTTAAGTTCTATTGAGACATAATCAAGCTCATTCATTTACATAACTAAGGCTGCTTCTGCACTATAATGGCGGACTTGAATAGAAACAGAAAATATTTATCATCGGGCCTTCACAGAACAAGTGTGCTAGTTCCCTGCCTAAGGCACACAGTCAGGGCTGCGTGAAGCCGTGAGTGCTCAGTCGTGTCCAAGTCTTTTGTGACCTCACAGACTGTAGCCCGCCAGGCTCCTCTGTCAGTGGAATTTTCCAGGGCAAGAATACTGGGGTGGGTGGCCATTTTCATCTCCAGGGGATCTTCCCAACAAACCCAGGGATCAAACTCACCTGTCTTGAGTCTCCTGCACTGGCCGGCAAATTCTTTATCACTGCGCCACCTGGTACACACACGCAGGGAATAAAATGGCTTCTGTTCAAATACCCTGATTTTACCAGGGGCTTCCCTGGTGGCTCAGACAGTAAAGAATCCGCCTGCAATGTGGGAGACCTGTGTTCATTCCCTGGGTTGGGCTCCTTGAAGAAGTCCAAGTTCTTTTTCCTTTATTGCCTCCTCTCTTCCCTCTTTCCTGGAGCTGATTAGGCCATGTGCTTAAAGAGATGAAATACAGAGGTGGGTAAAAGCCGATGTGACCAAGTACACCAGGGCTGGAGCCGCTTTTCCTTCATTGCTTAGGTCTGAATAGCCAGCCCACCTTAGAGAAGTCACTTTCCTGCTCTCTCTCCCTGCCCCCTCTTCCCTTTTCTCCTAGGAGCTAGCCAGGTGTACACAGAGTTGTCTTGGGTTGGCAAAAATGTTCGTGGGTTTCCATAACACGATGTTATGGAAAACTCTGAACATTTTGGCTGGCCACCCCAGAGAGCTTAGACTGGCTAGATTTGGACACCTGGAAAGGTCCTCTAGCACTCCCTGTACTCTGCCACTATCTCCTCCAGTGCCGCAGATTATGTGGAGACAGCCCACATGGGCTTTTCCTTGAAGCTTATACATGTGTGATTCAGGACAGGCCCTCTGGGACAATCAGCCTCTGAACTTACCAATATGGCTTTGGATCTTGGCACACACACACATCCCAGTACAGGGTTACTTACCCCTACCCTACCCTGTGATCCGTGCTCAGTGGCTCAGTCCTGTCTGACTCTTGGTGAACTGTAGCCCACCTGGGATTCTCCAGGCAAGAATACTGGAATGGGTGGCTATTCCCTTCTCCGGGGGATCTTCCTGACCCAGGGATTGAATCTGCACCTCCTGCATTGCAGGTAGATTCTTTACCACTGCGCCAGGCGTATTACTTAAGGTGTGCAGGAGACAGGACAATTGGTCACAGCCAGAGCCTAAGATTCTTGAGTCTTCTGGTTGTGATATCAGAGAGACAATGTTGTGTATAGTAGTGGAGCCAGAACTTCTAGATTCAAAATCCGGAATCAGCCACTTATTAGCGACCTGGCAAATCACTCAAATTCTGTGCCTGTTTCCTCATCTGGAAAATGGGCACAATAATAGTCCCTACGTCATAGGAGTGTTGTGAAACTAAACAGTAATAGGTGCAAAGTACTGAGAACTATGACTGGCACCATTAAAGGACTATAATAAATGTTTCATAATTGGGGTTAAAATTGAAATTTCATTTTAGAGTAAAACTATTACCAATATATTAGGCATCATCAGTTGTCCAATTTCAGAAAATGGTTTAATAGTGATTTAATACAAATGCACATGTTTCATGGAGGCCCTACTTCTTTTTAAAGTAATTCCTAAAGCATGCTCTAGAACCAAACAATCCAATATTTGAACTGCTGCTGCTGCTGCTAAGTCGCTTCAGTCGTGTCCGACTCTCTGCAACCCCATAGACGGCAGCCCACCAGGCTCCTCCGTCCCTGGGATTCTCCAGGCAAGAACACTGGAGTGGGTTGCCATTTCCTTCTCCAATGCATGAAAGTGAAAAGTGAAAGTGAAGTGGCTCAGTCGTGTCCAACTCTTTGTGACCCCATGGACTGCAGCCCACCAGGCTCCTCTGCCCATGGGATTTTCCAGGCAAGAGTACTGGAGTGGGGTACCATCGCCTTCTCCTATTTGAAATGAGTATCTCCCAAAGGAAGCTTCTAAAACATCGCATTACTAAACTTGAGGATTTTTCCATATAAAACTATTGTTTCCCTCCTTCTCTTTCCACCCAACTTAAAGTCTAACTTTCTACTCCTAAATCTCTTTCTTCATGAATTTCTTTTAATAGCCCCATATATTGGCTACTAAACCCTATTCTGTCTTGCCTATTTGTGTAGTACTAACACTTGCTTGCCATATTATACCACCATGCATGGAAGGAAAACCTTGCTTAGCAAAATTTACTAGGCATAAGCCCCAGGTCTGTTGATGGCTCTTTTCAAACCAGCCGTATTGTCTAACTTTGAGTGACGTGTGTTCATCTGTCTTACAGACACCTCCAGATACATGTCTCATGGAAGCTCAAATCTAACCAAATTAAACACACAATTTTTAACCAAAGTCTGTTCCATTTCTTATATCTCTCATAAAATAAATGGCTTACTACAGTGCTATTTACAGTAGCAAAGACATGGAAGCAACCAAAGTGTTTATCAGCAAATGAATGTGAAAAAAGAAGATGAGGTGTATATGTGTGTGTGTGTGTATAACTGACTACTACTCAGTCATAAAAAATGAAATAATGCCATTTGCAGCAACACGGATGGACCGATACATTATTATACTAAGCAAAGTAAGTCAGACAGAGAAAGAAGATACCATATGATATCACTTACATGTGGAATCGAAAATATGACACAAATAAAATCATTTACACTACATTAGGCATAGTTAACTGTCCAATTTCAGGAAAAAAATGTTTAACTATGATTTAATATACAGAAACAGACTCACAGATATAGAAAATAAACTTATGATTACCAAGGAGGAAAAGGGGGAATAAATTAGGAGTGTGGGATTAACAGATATACACTACTGTATAAAAAGTAAACAAGAATTTACCATACAGCACAGAGAACAGTATTTAATATCCTCTAATAACCGATCATGGAAAAGCATCTGAAAATATATGTGTATATGTATAACTGAATATACATATATAACTAAATCACTTTGCTGTACGCCTGAAACTAATATTGTAAATCAACTATACTTCAACTAAAAACTTAATGGCTTACTAATTTTTTTTTTCAAACCAGAAATAGATCCTCAGTTCCTCTCATCTATCTCTTCTTTTCTCATATTTAACAAATGACTGGTCTCTTTGAACAGTGCTTAAGTATATCCTACTACTCCAAATCTGCAGGCACCATGCCAGTTCACATTCAGATAATCTTGTCCAAGACTACTGCGATAGACTCCAGTTTTAGTAACTCCCACACCCTTCAATACATCATCCAAGGCACTGCTTCCCTAACCTCAACTGGACCACCCCTCTACAGTCTGACATGGTTTCAATGGTATCCTCAATCCTCTAGGTACCTCCACAGCTTACTGCATGGTACACGGCGTCAATGATAACTCTATTAACTGAACAATCCTGGCTTCCTCTTTTGCCTCCACTCAACCATTTTTCATTTTGCACTCCAGCTATAAAGAGTTAATAGAGTTTCCAAAACATTCCAGGTGGTCTCCTGCCTTTACATCTCCTCTCCTCTCATCTTGTAATGCCTTTTCCCACCTGGTCCATAAGAAAACTACTATTTTTCATACTCACATCAAATGTTATGCATTTGCTCCCTTTCCTGACTATATTATGGATTGCTGCTGCCGCTTCTAAGTCACTTCGTTGTGTCCAACTCTGTGCAACCCCAGAGATGGCCACCCACCAGGCTCCTCCGTCCATGGGATTCTCCAGGCAAGAGTGCTGGAGTGGGTCGCCATTGCCTTCTCCGATATTATGGACTGAGTACCTGCTAAAATAACCAGATAACATGCTAGTCATTGGCTATATAGTCATGCCATGAGAGCAATCCCCAGAGATGAGCTGACTTTTCCTCCATGCCAACCCTGGACCTGATGCATCTTTCCATTACAGTAGGAAGGGCACATGCATGTCAGTCTTTCCACTCTACCTTAAGCACGTGTGTGTTCCTCAGTTGCTAAGGTGAAAGTGAAAAAGTGAAACTGTTAGTCACTCAGTTGTGTCTGACTCTTTTGTGACCCTGTGGACTGTATCCCACCAGGCTCCTCTGTCCATGGGATTTCCCAGGCAAGAACACTGGGATGGGTTGACATTTCCTTCTCCTGGGGATCCTCCTGACCCAGGGATTGAACCCGAGTCTCCTGCATTGGCAGGAGGGTTCTTTACCACTGAGCCACCAGGGAAGCCTGTACCTTCAACACAGTATTCAGCAATATGTATGTTAAAAGAATGAAAAAGCACACTCTTGTCTCTTTGACTAATTTGTCCTCCGGTTTCACTGAATTTCTCAAAGGGCATAATCACATACAAGGCACTGTGGTCAATAGTAGAGGCTTTGCAGTAAGACACCGTCAGTTCCAAATGTGGTACCACTACTCTTTAGCTATGAGACCTTGGACAGGCTACTTAGTTCTATACAATGGAGACAATTCTGGTATCCAGTTTCACAGGGCTGCTATGATGATGCAACAGGGGAACACAGGTAAATAACTCAAAATGGCATCCTGCGTGAAGCAACTTTTCAATAAATGTTAGCTATTATTTTACCCTGAATAGTACACATCTACCTATATGAGACAACAAATTGTAGAAATAAATAGGAATTAATTGCTTGGTTCAAGAAGTTAATTAGTCCACACATTGTTTACTTCCCATACGGTTTCCAACTGTGTTGAACCTAAAGAGTTAAACAGGCACACACACAAGCATTCTTCCCACCAAGGCTTGTCATCTGAGGATGAGGGTCGGGGAAGGCAGTGCTGCTGGTTATGGATGTTAAATCAACAATTTTTTCTTACAACAAACCCCTGGCACCCTGTTCTCACCATGTCATGGCCTGTGATGACTTAGTGTCTCCCAAGCATGACCAAGCGATTAGCAGGGCTGTGTCTGCGCATCTCAACAGTAATGGGAGCTCTCTTTCCATTTGCCATGTATTGAAGCCTGAGCGCTTCGCTGCCTTGTGCATTTTCAGCTTGATGAATTCATTATTCTCCATATTTTTCTCCTCCCTCCTTTAGAGAAAAGCTTTCCCTAAAATGCCAGGATTTTTGCCCCGGTTTTAAGAAAATGAGGGTTTTTTTTTTGTAAACATGCAACTTGGACAGTGAGTTTGCAACAGCTTAGCTGCACCCTGGGCCACTTGAAGAAGAGAGGGAAATGTCAAGCTCTTTAATCCAACCCCCACAGCATCTCCTTTCACTGGAGAGAAAACAGGCAGGTGTCAGTTGGGCATTTTTCCGAAAAAAAAAAAGAGTACCCTTTTTCATCTCTGAAAAGGGATGAGGCTGAAGTTATTTGTCCTAGATGGACAAGAATATGCTGGTCTAAACAGGAGACCTGAGAGCTTATCTCCCATGGTTTGCTTTTTTTTCTCCCCCATAAACAAAGCCCACCCCCATACCTGGAGTGTACCCTTTCCCTCTCCCCCATATAAAGAATGTCAGATCATTTTGACACACTGTGCTCAAGGACAGGGATACGGTCGGAGGGTGACAAGGGCAGCTTCTGCCGATCTGTCGTTTTAGAAAGCACTTTCAGAGAAAAGGGAAAGAAATTATCCTAATGGAATAAATTTGTACATGGCAGAAAAATACCTTATTTAAAACCGATCTGTGGCTTGCAAACCTTTTCTTTTCAGCCATAGGACTAGCTTTCAGCAGCAAAAGAAGGTAGGAGAGAACTCCACTCCACCATAAACAACATAGGCTCTGTCGACATTTCTGAATCAAGACCTCGAGTTGAATGAGCAACAAGGACTCTGCCCGTGTAATGGGTGGCGTCACATGCTCTGGCCTTTCTGGTGACCAGCGGATGCCAAGGTCACAATCATCTTTGATTTTACCTTCACATGAGCCATCAGTGAACTGCATCTAAGGGCATTAGGAGAATAGTTCAAAGCACCGGCCCAGGCGTCAGGCCACCTGAGTTTGAAACCTGACCAGCTCAGGGACCCTGGATGGGTTGTTTAATTCTCTAAACTTCAGCTTCCTTACCTCTAAAATGGGGATGGTATTATACACCTGATACATAACCTGGTGATAAAATAATATATGAAATATGCTTACCACTTGTTTAGGTACTACGAAAATCAGTATCAAACACAGTGGCATTGATTATTTTTTCTTTGATTACTGTAATTTTCTGATACGTCTTCCACTATTTCCTTTTGCAGGTATCACAGATTTTCTGGCTGAAAAATTTTGCTGTTAACTAAAATTTTTACTTTACCCAAGTAGGAACAAAATGATGTCCCTCTTGTAGATAGACATATGACTTTTAAAAAAGAATCTACTCCCAAGAAGTTGGTAACATACAAAGGCACTGTTTTTTTTTTCTACAACAAATACCAGATTGTGACAAAAATGCTTCTTTCTATAAAATAATGTCAAAAAGATCCCACCTGCTATGGGTTTCTTACCCACAGCAAAGCCTTATCGCCCAGAAGGTGGAAATATCCTAAATGGTTATCTCCTCCATTAGGCAAAAATAACAAAACAAAACAAAACCATATCCTGCCATGCTTCTCAGAGGCACAACCTTGCTCTGGTCACAGAGCCTCTGAAGATGATGCTTCAGATCTAAATATAGGATGTGGCGGGGGTGGGGGGGCTGGAGATAATAAGAACAGGGGTGGGCAGAGGCCCATGGGCTATAAATAACCAATGAGCATGACTACATTTAGAGCTGCCCATGTTCAGGGTTCCAACAAGTTTCCCACTTTGTTTCCTGAAACAAAAGAAACAAGAGCTATGTCCAGGTTTCTCTGAACCTCTGGCAGGAATATACTCTTCTGTGTATATATATATATATATATATATATATTTCTTTTGAAGAACTGCAAGCTCAAAATAAATTGTTACCATTATATTAAGACCATTTCGTCCCAAGCTGCATCCACACTCACTAGTTAGGATGACCCGCTCACACTCGTTGGCACTGGCTTCATGCAAAATAATAATTCCCTAAACATAAAAGGTTTATCTGGCCAAGTCTTAACAAGCAGAATACATATTTCAGCTGCAAATGCTTGTCCCTCTAACATCTTCAAGATGGTTGCTTTTAACACTGTTTTGGCAGAAACAAACATCTGTTTGGGGGACGACACCTGATCATTTTCACCATTCCTCTAAGGGGAAAGTGCTGACCAGACGAAGGGTTTACAAAGATCCTGTGTGCAGAGAGTATGACCCAGGTGGCTCTAAAATCATCTGTTCAGAGAAAACACAACCAACATTGCTGACACCCTCTGAGCTGTCTCCCTTCAAAACATTTCTAAGCTCTATGCTACCTAAGAGTCCGCAGGTGAGTCCCCAGGTGAGCCCACTGGAGAATTCTGCATAATCTGAGGCTAGTCACATGGAATATTTGGTGACTAATCTGCATTCCTGTCAAATGGATGGGGTCTATAGGCCTGTGGATTTGTAGAGTCCCAGGAGGAGTTTGGGTCCATAAACCACTGAATGAATTTCATTAATACATATATGTGGCTTTTTCACCTGTGACATAAATGACATTTTTTTTACTCGTCTACTTCTGAATGTTCTTTATTAAATAATAAACTCAAGAAAAATTTCATACAAATCACCAGTGTCCGTAACTATTATTCCTTATTATTGCAACGGCTTCCTCTTGGGTGGAAGTGAGAGTCTAATTTCAGAACCATGGTAGATTTGGCCCCCTTGGATGGCAGGGCCAGATCAGCAGGTTACTTTTGCAAAACCAGATCTCTGAAAGGTGAGATCAGGGGAAAACTCTGAACTTTAAAACATATTTGTTAGAATCAGAGGCTGGTGTAGGCCAAGAAGTTCTTTTGGATAACTTTACAATTCATCTGGTTTTTCCCACCCACACAGGGATACATGTTAAATCCTTCAGTGGTGTCTGACTTTGTGCAACCCCATGGACTGTAGCCCCCAGGATCCTCTGTCCATGGGATTCTCCAGGCAAGGATACTGGAGTGCATTGTTGTGTCCTCCTCCACGGGATCTTTCTGACCCAGGGATTGAACCTGCGTCTCCCATGTCTGCTGCATTGGCAGGCAGGTTCTTTTCCACCAACACTACCTGGGAAGCCCAGGGATGGGTCCCTTGGTAAAGAGTTTCTAGAGCTCACAGATCTGCCTCCCAGAAGGACTTCCATACACGGGAAGAGACTGGTCAGTAAGACTCTGAGGAACAGGCTGGAAACCTCATGCCCAGGCCCAGGCTAGAGAAGCAGGCAGTGGTTCCAATTTCTCCAAACATTGCAAAGGCAAAGTTGTTCCCTTGATGACTAAATTCCAGCTATCTGGTCCAATTTTCCCTTCCTGCTTGGAGATACCTTTCCAGTGCTAAAGATTTGGAACTCTTAAGAGCGTGCATGCTTTAATAAAATATGTGACTCCACTATAAAGCCTACATCTTCATTAAAGGGAAAATCTAATTTCAAGGGAGAAAAGCATGTGAAGGAATCTTGAGGCTTTCTTCTTAGCTTTCTCTCCAACCCCAAGATGAGTCCAGGTCAAGAATTTGACGAAGATCTCCTTTCCAATCTATCATAGCGGAGGCCACCTTGCCCATATTCCTTCCCTTAGCAATCAATACAGGCTGATTTAACTGTCATCATCTGTATTTTATTTTATTTTTTGCCAAGAGGTATTCTCTGGCCACTATGATGGCTTTTACCTGCTTGCCTACATGGCAGTCCATATAGCCAAAGCTACGTTTTTCCCTATAGTCACGTATGGATGTGAGAGCTGGAACATAAAGTGGACCATAAAGAAGGCTGAACACTGAAGAACTGACGCTTTCGAATTGTGTTGTTGGAGAAGACTCCTGAGAGTCCTGTGGATTTCAAGGTGATCAAACCAATCAATCCTAAAGGAAATCGACCCTGAATATTCATTGGAAGGACTGATGAAGCTGAAGCTCTAATACTTTGGTCACCTGATGCAAAGAGCCAATTCATTGGAAAAGACCCAGAGGCTGGGAAATAGTGAAAGCAAAAAGAGAAAGAGGTGGCAGAAAATGAGGTGGTTAGATAGCATCAATGAGTCAATGGACATGGGTTTGAGCAAACTCCAGGAGATAGTGGAGGACAGAGGAGCCTGGCATGCTGCCGTCTATGGGGCCACAAAGAGTCAAACATGACCTAGCGACTGAACAACAACAGCTACATGGCAGTGCTGATGTATCAGGAATCAACATCCAACAGCAGCCCTGACCAATGAGTGACAGGAGAACTGGTGAACAAATATTTCATATTCATCACCTACTGGAGGGCCCACTCTGAGGCCTCCCAGAGTTTCCCAGCAGGACTGAGTTCCACTTACAACTTCCTTGATGATGAAAATCTTTACTGGCTGCCTCCCCTTCTGTGTCTTCCTTCCTCCCTTTTCTACTGAGATCACTTCCCAAATAAATTACTTGCCCTTGAATCTGTGCCTTGGGGTCTGTTTCAGCTGGAATTCAAACTAAGATATCTGAGATATTTAAGCCTCAACAGAGAAAACACACTTGGAAGAAAAGAAAGACGCACCCAGAGTTGCATAATTGCTATTATATTACCTATGATAGTTAACTCCAGGGCTGTATGTGTCCATCATCACCTCTGTTTGAATAAGAAATTTAGGGGGAGGAAATGTCTTACCATCAGGATTTAGGGGTTCCATGAAAACCGGAAAGACTTTTTGGACTATCTGTGAAAGACTATTTTTTAATCTAACCCTGGATTCTGACCATGATCTCTCATAATTGCCCTTTGCTTTCCTCATTGTAATTTCGGAAGCTTAGGCTATGACTGTTCCTACAGGATCTAGGTAACAAGGCCACCGTCTCCCACCTCCTGCCTGCTTTATGCCTTCCTCCCCCTTCCCATCTGTGCAGCACTGGGCTCTTTTTAATTGCCACTTTTGGGTCTGAGAACCACGTTGATCAGATCCAGCGGGCTCTAAACTGATGGTATGACTAGTCAACTCATACCTGGATCCTTCTCTAGGGCAGCTCTCTGGGTTTGATAACCTCATGTTTGTACCTTTCTCTGGTTCGGATTCTGGTCTCTACACTCTTGCTTCTCTTGGGATCTTCCCCACTGACCTGTGTCTTTCAGACAGCGGGATCACAGACACTTCTGGCCAGCAATTTGTCCCTAGCAATTTACCACGTGCTCAAGGAAAAATTTATTATGGATACTTATTCAGACAAAAGTGAATTAGAAGATAAACGTGCATAAAGAATGACAACAACAAAAATGCCTTTTATGTGTTTTTGGAGTGCTTCAAGTCCCCCCCCCCCACCGGCCCGACTAGAGGGAAGGCCCCTCAATCACAGCCTTTTAACAGGAAGGGCAACAACCCACTTCTGCCATGTGACATGAAAGACAGAGGTTGCAGATGGAGTCTTCCTTGTGCACCCAAGTGTCTAATGTTTGTATTTAATTATTTGCCTGTAAAGGGAGGAGTGGGTAATTCTTGTCAAGGAGACAAAACTAAACATCAGACATGAGTATCTTATTCAAAAAGAGATTTCTAGATTTAGGTAATGTATCGCCCTTTGTCATGTCAAAATCTTTCATTAGTAGGTAAAAATATGATTTCTAAGATATCACCAACCAAAAAATGCAACTCAACTCTTTGATAACATGTATATATAAGTGTGCATTTAAATCGAGCACCAGATTTCCTTCATTCAATGTCCCATCCCCAGTTATCATTTACTTAGACCTAGCACCTCAGCGATAGCTCACACTTTTTCCTTTGTATTATTTTTTAATTAATTTATTTATTTTTAAAAAATTTTCTTTACATTATTGTGTTGGTTTTGTCATACATTGACATGAATCTTCCATGGGTATACATATGTTCCCCTTCCAGAACCCCCCTCCCACCTCCCTCCCGATTCCCTCTCTCTGGGTCATCCCGGTGCACCAGCCCCGAGCATCAAACCTGGGCTGGCGATTGATTTCACATATGATAATTAACATGTTTCAATGCTGTTCTCCCATATCATCCCACAGAGTCCAAAAGACTGTTCTATACATCTGTGTTTCTTTTGCTATCTAGCATGCAGGGTTCTCATTACCATCTTTCTAAATTCCATATATATGCGTTAGTATACTGTATTTTTGTTTTTCCTTCTGGCTTACTTCACTCTGTATAATGGCTCCAGTTCCATCCACTTGAGTAGAATTGATTCAAATGAATTCTTTTTAATGGCTGAGTAATATTCCATTGTGTATATGTATTCTAAGATAAAGGGTGTTCCTGCAGCTTTCTGCTTCCAGGAAGGCTGTCTCGATTTTCATGGGTTTTCACCTGTGCTTAAATAACGGGCATTTACAAGACATTCTCCACTGGAAAGAGTTAGTGAGGTGGAAGTTCTTCTCTATCAGTCATGGCTGAGATATTTGAACAGTTTCCTAAAATTTACTTTCTGAGAAGGGTGGTATGTCTTTGATCTGGATGAACAATGTGTGTAGGAATGAAGTCCAAGGGGAGAGGAGAGATCCTGAGCACTTTAGAATGACTCTGAGTTGAAACAGCCATTAAAGTAGCTGGATGATTAACAAGCTATGTAAATAATCTACAGCAACATTATGAAAATCTCTTATGCCCCACAATTGTCTTCAGATGATCTGAACCTACCAAGAAATGTCATCGGAGATTTTTCCTACATGGGCTACTCTTAGGTCAAACTATCCATAACCTGAAGGATAGCATGAAAGGCAAAGATGATGTTTCCAAAACAGCATAACAGTTTCTAGAACAGATTAATATGTGTTAATCAGTGTGCACCCCTCACCCCAGAACATTGATGCTTTGTAATCTTAATCAATAAGCCTTACTGTTAGAGCTGAATAATAATACCCCTTACCTAAATTGCAAAAATTAAAAAAATAACAAAAGCATATATATTTAAAAATAATCACTGCAAACAATTTATTAACCTCATTCCTATAGTTCCTTTAATGTTTGGCCATAGTACCATTTTGATATCATGAAGTTCAGAAAGATAGTTAACATCATGTATTACTATATCATGTGTTCCTACACAGAGCATCAAGTTCTCTGCCATCTAAACAAATATTAGAAGACTGATTTTACAGAGTTTTGACTGTTCTCGACCAAACTCTCCTGAACTCTAAGGGGTGTTTTTTGTTGTTGCTGCTGTTAGGATGCCATTAGCCATCCTAACTACAACTCATGAATTCAGCAAATATTCAAGAGTCTACTCTGCACCAAGCATTGGGCATCCAAAGACACATCCACCCCAATTTTCACTGAAGCACTATTTACAATGGCCTGGATATGGAAACAACCTAAATGTCCATCAACAAAGGAATGGAATGGAGAAAGAAGATGTGGTACATATATATATATATATAATGGAATATTATTCAGCCATTAAAAAGAATGAAACTGGGTCATTTGGAGAGATGCTGGATGGACCTAGAGTCTGTTATGTAGAGTGAAGCAAGAAAGAGAAAAACAAATATCATCTGTTAACACATATATGTGGAATCTAGAAAAAGGGTGGAGAAGGCAATGGCGACCCACTCCAGTACTCTTGCCTGGAAAATCCCATGGATGGAGGAGCCTGGTGGGCTGCAGTCCGTGGGGTCGCAAAGAGTCGGACACGACTGAGCGACTTCACTTTCACTTTTCACTTTCATGCATTGGAGAAGGAAATGGCAACCCACTCCAGTGTTCTTGCCTAGAGAATCCCAGGGACGGGGTGGGGGGTGGTCCTGCTGGGCTGCCACCTATGGGGTCGCTAAGAGTTGGACACGACTAAAGTGATTTAGCAGCAGCAGCAGAAAAAGGGTACAGATGAACCTGTTTGCAGGGCAGGAATAGAGACACAGATGTAGAGAATGAACGTGTGGATATGAGGGGAAGCAAAAGAGAGGGTGGGACGAATTGGGAGATTAGCATTGACATATATACACTACCATGTGTCAAAAGGGTTTCCCTGGTAGCTCAGATGGTAAAGAATCTGCCTGTAATGTGGGAGACCTGGGCTCAATCCCTGGGTAGGGAAGATCCCCTGGAGGAGGGCACGGCAACCCACTCCAGTATTCTTGCCTGGAGAATCCCTATGGAGGGTAGAGCCTGGAGGGCTACAGTCCATGGGGGAGCAAAGAGTCGGACATGACTGAGCAATTAAGCACAGCATGTGTGTAAAACAGATAGCTAGTGGGAACCTGCTGTATAGTGCATCAGCTCGGTGCTCTGTGATGACCTAAGGGGTGGGATGGGGAGGTAGGTTCAAGAAGGAGGGGATATCTGTATGTGTACATCAGATATGTATATGTGTATATTGCATACAGATATATATGTGTGTATATATATGTATGTATGTGTATGTGTATATATGTGTGTGTGTGTGTATGTGTGTGTGTGTATCTGATTTATCTCATTGTATAGCAGAAACCAATACAACACTGTAAAGTAACTATATCCCCAATTAGAAAAATGTGAACAAGACAATGTTCTTTCCCTCACAAGGCTTACACATCTAATTGGGGAGACATCCAATGAATATGTAAATGTATTCCTGATAGAGAACTACAGAATAGGAAAAGGTAGGTGAATAGAAAAGAATGTTCCTCTGAAGAGCAAAAAGCAGAGAAAGGTGGCAGAGTGTGAAAAGCCATGGTTAAGAGTTGTAAGTGAGCAGGACCCTATAGGGCCTCCCCTGGACAGATTCCCCCGCCACGATGGGTTCTTCATGCCTCTGGTCTGCAGAAAACCTTTAGCCTCCTAAGCTTTCCCTGAGTCCCAAAGAATAAATTTAATTAGAGAGGTGAGAAAATGCAGAAGCAAAGGAAAACAGTCAAACAAGATAAAATAATAATAGTTTAGCCATTAAGCAAAGTGCCTCCTCAAGGACTATAGATAATATTCTGAGCCATATGGTTTGAACTGTTTGGCAGATATTGAAACTCCCACCAGGTGGAAGACATTCTATTCATTGCATGCTTCCCACAAGCATGGAGAACCTCAGACTGGTTGGAATCAGAAGGTTGATGATGCCGATTCCCACTTACTTCACCACCAACCAATCAGAATAATGTCCATCAGCTGATCGTAGTCCCTGAAAGGCACTCCCTTATCCTGTCTTTAAAAACCTTTCCCTGCGAGCCATCAAGGAGTCCAGGCCTTCTGAGCACTAGCGACCTGGACTTCTTGCTTGGTGTCTTCAATAAATACTGCACTTTCCTTCAACACGATACATCAGTGTCAGCAGACTGGCTTTGCTGTGAGCAGGAGAGTGGACTGAAGTCTGGTTCAGCAACAGAATCAATACAGACGTCTCTGAGTAGGTGCCACGCTTGCTACCAAAGTAAACTTACAGACTAACAAATAAGAAAAAAATAGACTCTGGAAAGCAATTTGCAGGTATGTTTTATTTGTGCCACTTCATGCACATATCTGTCTCTCTGGTATAAATCCCACTTCATTCCATCACTGAACTATACCTAGGCTGAGATTTTCATCCCCAACTTTCCCCAGACAGGGTGTGATATGCTGCTTACAAGGCCAAAGGATAATAGAGTGTAGCCAAGTGGATTGTAGATTCCCATGCAGCCTGGACTTTTCAGACCGAATGAGGCCCTGCATGACCTCAATTAAGATAGGAATGGGGGCTTCGCTTTGGCCACACATCCTAAGCCACATACTGTGCTTAAGTTTCCAAGCTGTCAGTCTCTGTGACTCCCCTTTAGCAATACTTACCGACGACTTGTGACATGAGATTCTGAAAGCTTTTTGAAAGTCTTACTCACTAATGGACAGACCTCTTACATATTTTATGGAACTAAACAAACATCAAAGTTAACATTCAAATGTGACTTGTTTTTTTCTAAACTCTCTAAAGCCTTGTCAGCATATAAACTCCTCTGCAGGTCTGAGTCAAACAAAGAGTACATGAGTGATGAACTTTTAGTGAAAAAAAAAAAAAGACTCCAAGCTTCTTGAGGGCCAAGACTTAATTTTACATTTTTGCTTCCCAAGTGCCTAGGGCAATGTCTGACACAAAGTAGATGGGCAAGTAATGTATAACTGTACTGAAGTGGGGGGTAGGAAATTGCAAAATATTTAACCCCATAGAACAATCAGTTTTTGCTGATTTTCCTTTAAATATTATTAGCTATCTCCAAAGTTAAAATGTAACTGAAAATAACAAAACATATTTATATATACAGATACAGAGTTCTAAGTACACTCTAAACAGAGCTTCCTATAAGACTTTACAGGCTCCCCAAATTTCAAAAGTGCACACAAGTAACATTACAACCAAGGATTATGATGATGGGGATTAGAACAATAGTGACCACTGATTAATTGCTAACCAGGTGCCAAGCACTGTGCTAGACACTTCCTTGTACTCTCCACTTAACACAGTAGATCACAGTATCATGTCACCTCCTGCATCCAGACTTCCTTTAATCACCACATCTAAAGTAGCACCAGGCCTGGCACTAATAGGAAAGAACCCGCTTGCCAATGCAAGAGATGTTAAGGGATACAGGTTGGATCCCTGGGTTGGGAAGATCCCCTGAAAGAGGAAATGGCAACCCACTCCAATATTCTTGCCTGAAAAATCCCATGGGCAGAGGAGCCAGGTGGGCTACAGTCCGTGGGGTCACAAAGAGTCAGACACGACTGAGCGACTGAGCACACACGCACGCCAAGTAGCACCACTGGAATGCAAACTGGTGCTGTTCACTATGGAGAACAGTATGGAAGTTCCTTTAAAAACTAGAAAATAGAGATATATGATCCATCAATCCCACTCCTGGGCATATATCCGGTAAAAACTCTAATTGGAAAATATACACGCACCCCAATGCTTCACTGCAGCACTTTTTGTAACAGCCAAGACGTGGACGCAACTTAAATATCCATCAACAGCCAAAAAGATAAAGAAGATGCGATATAAATACACAGTGGAATATTATTCAGCCATAACAAAGGACAGAACAATGCCATTTGCAACAACATGGACGGACTCAGAGATTATCATACTAAGTGAAGTAAGTCGAGGGTCAAAGACAAACACCGTATCACTTATGTTCAGAGTTTTAAAAAATGACACGAATGAACTTACTTACATAACAGAAACAGACTCACAGACATAGGAAACAAACTTATGGTTATCAAAGGGGGAAGAGGGAAAGGAGAAATTAGGAGTTTGGGATTAGCAGATATAAACTATTATACTAAAAACAGATAAACAACAAAGCCCTACTATATAGCACAGAGATAAACTAAAATGGAAGGAAATATTTGACAGAATATATATGTGCACATATAAAAAACTGAATTGCTTTCCTGTATAACAGCAACTAATGTAACAATGTAAATCAACTATACTTCAAAAAATAAATTAAAAAGAAAAAGAAATAAAGTAGCATCACTCTGGGGTTCCTCTCACTCCTTCCTTTGCTTTATCACCCACCTGCTGACATTTTGTATATTTACTTGTTCAATCGTTTCTTAAATCTAGAAAGTGAATTCCATGAGAGCAGTGACTTTATACTATTCACTTTGGGTTCTTGAGTAATTTAGTAAAAACTGAATAAACAGCTGATGAATGAATGAGTGATTTCAATCACCCTTTAAAACAGCTAGGCAAATTAGTATGTTTAGCCCCAAGAGACTGCACTTGTATCTCCCTAAGTCCCACACTCTTTTGGTACCCCAAACTGACATGTGTTGAAAAAAATAATCAAGAGGAGGGAAATCCTCCGTCTCTCCCCTCCCCTCCCCTCTCCTCCCCTCTCCTACCTTTCCTTGAGAGGACCAGAGTCTCCAGCTCTCTCCTCCCTGGCACATTCTCAGCGGAAGACAATGAGCAAAGTCAACACGGAGTAACCACTTCCCGTGTTATTTTTATATAGCATGTTTGCCACCCAAGAAGGAGAGGTCATATCACTTGGAGTTTGGGAGCAGAGATCTGGAGATTTACGAGCCCTCTCTGAGTCACCTGAAGCATCAGTGCAGCGTGGACCTGGCCTGAGGCAGGGACTGGAACCGGAGAGGCTGATTCCTGTGAACTCACCGAGACGACGATGGCACATCCAAGGTTAAGGTGACAGATTTTCCTGTACCGCAGTCTTGCCCATTTATATCCAAGACCCTCCACCTCTGAGGTACCCTGTTGAATGACTCACTCCTGGCTACACTTGTGCCTCAAAAAATATTGGGTAGAGATTGCGCTCACTCTGGCTCCAGTTCCACAATGACCTCACTCAGCCTCCTGGTCCATAATGATGAGGTTCTGCCTGAATTATAACTTACAGCAGATTTTTTTCAGTTACTTCTTTCAGAAAAAAAAAAAGGACTTTCATCTTCCTTATATTTTAAATTTTATCTCTAGGTAAATATAGCTTTTTCTCCAATATATTTTTATTCCAGAAGGGCGATGGATGCAAACAGGAGCCAATGTTTTAATTGCTCTAATAAAATGAATCATCTCTTTCATGCGCATTTTACTTCTTGCAAAGATTTCTTTCTTAAATCTGTGAGTGAATGTCTGAGAGTTCTGAAATAGAAGCATATCTCTGAGCCTGCTAACTACATTTCCCATAGTAGGCTATTTAAAATGTATCTTTAAAGTGGATTACACATCTCAGGGGACTGGTAATGGGCAATGGAGTCACCAGTTCAAATTTAGTCCAGACTTTTAGCAGTGAACAAAAATCGTTATAACTGAGAACTGCTTGGTGTTCTTTTGGGGAAATGGATCAATGGTTCCTCTCTGGTTCCCAGTTCCTAGTTCCCCACATCACAAAGCACCACCATCATCTCAGAGGCACTGAAATCCTCCCAGGGATAGGGGAACCAGAAGAGAAGCATCTGTATACAGATACACACAAACATACTCACGTGCACACTGTGGACACACATATATAAACATACGTGCACATATACACATCAATATACACATACATATATCCTGGTACAACTATTTTGATCAACCTTATCCATAAGGGACAGTAAGACAGATACTGTAACCACTGATCTGACAACACTCAATTCAATCAAAACTGTTCAACAACTTAAGGATGTGCCTACACCCCTTTGTGGTCCGGCTCTCGCTGTGCAGGATTTCTGCAAACAGACGAGAGCACCTTCAGAAGCCAGCCAGGCTGTTCACTGTGATGAAACAGAAGTTGACACCAGTCTTCAGGGATGTCCATCTGGAGGCTTTCAGGAACACGAGCCTGCACTTAAAGATCAAAGACAACTGAGATGACTCCTCAGAATCATACCTTTCCTCAGAACCCAAGAGACTGAATGCCACTCTTCACCCCTGCTCCTCCTTCATCTTTGCCTCTCATGTATCATCATAGCTTATCCATCTCTACTCTTCATATACCCTGAATTCATCACTCACTTCCATCAACATCAGCATGCTCTTAGGAAGGGGGACCAGCACCGCTCCCCTTGAATACTGCACCCTTCCCCTATGTCCTTGTCTGAGATTTGCAGTCTAGTCCTTCTCTGTGAACACTCCAGATCACCACTGCCCTGCTTAAAACCATTCAGGGGCTCCCTACTGCTTCTGGACAGGGTCTATACTTCTAGAACTGCCAATAAGACCTTGACGATTTCACCACCGTGGCCTCCTTCTCTGTGCTCACATCACAGAAACCACAGACCCTAATCGTGTCCATTCTTGTGATGCTTCCAACTGCCAGGTCTGTATTCCTGCCGCCCATCATGTTTCCTTATTACTATGAACATGTCCTCTTGACTCAGTGTAACTGTCATTTCTTTCAAAGGTGTAACCTCACCCTTCCAAGTTCTGGGTTGGCTGTCATTCATAAAGCCCTATCACATATGCACTACACTACAGCAGAATATTATCCCCTTTATGAGGGGTTGATCCTTGTTCACTGTTGAATCCCTAGCCATTAATATGGTTGTTTAGTCACTAAGTTGTGTCCATTTCTTTGCAACCCCATGGACTGTAGCCAATCAGACCCCTCTGTCCATGCGATTATCCTGGCAGGAATACTGGGGTGGGTTGCCATTTCCTTCCCCTCACTAATATGGTACCTGTGGTTTATTTTAATGAATAAATAAATGAGTTCAGAAATTTTTTAAATGGCTTATAGCATTTTCTCCCTTTCATGACTATATTCCTCCTACCTTTTTTGTTCTATTATAAATCAACCTTGCATCCTAGTTGCATCCTATTTATTTTTTTATCTTGGTATAGACCTTTCTGCATATAAAGCAAAGAACAACAGAAATGGAGAGAGGACCACCACTGCAAACCAGAATTCGGGGGGCAGGTTACTAAGGAAAATCAAATAGTAGCCTTTTGGGGAGGGCTTTTATTTACTTTTTTAAAGAGCAATTTATCCTGTGCTTGAAGAGGTTTAGGCAAGATCTTATCTGAAGATAACGGAATCCACTGGATCACTGAAAGAAAGGTAAGACACGGGGAAAAAGGAGAGTGAACATCAAAAGAAATATGTGGACAAATCAGAGGAGAAGTACAAAAGAATAGGTAAGAAAAAGGAAAGAGGGGACAAGGTTTTAAGGTAATTTGCACAGAGTAGGGGTCTTATTTTGACAGCTGAATAGATCAGTGAACGAGTGAGAAGTGAGGAAAAGTCAAGGAATATCCAAAAAAGTTAAAATAGTTTTTAATGGTCATACTGGGTGAAGTAAGTCAGAGAAATTCTCCCTTATATGCAGAATCTAAAAAGAAATGATACACACAAACTTAATTACAAAGTAAAAACTGACTCACAGACTTGGAGAACAGACTTAGGGTTACAGGGGGGAAGGTTGGGAGGAGGGATAGTAAGGAAGTTTGGGATCCATACGTTCGTACTCTTATATTTAAAATACATAATCAATAAGATCCTGCTGTATAGCACAGGGAACTCTGCTCAATGTATGTGGCAGCCTAGGTGGGAGGGGAGTTTCGGGGAGAATGGATACATGCGCATGTATGACCGAGTCCCTTTGCTGTCCCCCTGAAACTAACACAATATTGTTAATGAGCTACACTCCAATATAAAGTAAAAAGGTTTAAAAAGGTACCTGGACTTTGATCTCCAGTCTAACATATTACGTATTCATTACACTCCAAAAGACCTGGGCCCTTCCCCAGCCCAGTCATTGGAGAGCAAAACTCGATTTTATATTAAGAATGGTATGTGATTAGAATGTTGATATCATTCATTCATTCATGTATTCAACTAAGAATCACAAAGTACCCTCAGTGGCCAGACCCCGTATTAGGTGTGAAGGACCTGACTGTCAAACACGTCACCAATGCCCCCAAGGAGACTGCAAACGATAGCACTAAATCTTCTTAAAATTGGAAAGAATCTTCTGCTTTATACTGCACAGCCTACATAATCTGCAGGAAAAAAAATCAGAATCAAAAGTAATAGTGTGGCTTGGACAAAAGCCACAGGAAACGGGGGCATCTTTCTCAATAGGATTAGATGACATTATGACAGGTGCCCATTTAGAATGGAACAGCAAATCATAAAAATGCCAAAAACGTGGAGAAGAAAAACATTAAAGGAGCTAACAGTAGAATATTAAAGACAGATGTAATTAAAGAGAGAAAGGCATAATAAATACAGGGTACTTTAAATTCTCTTTGTCATAGGGCTGGACTGCAGTTTGACTCCCAATCCCATTAAAGCATTCTAAATTGATTCCCTTGGTATAATGAGCCCCTCCTGATAACACCAAAACACTTGGTCTCACAAGAGCTCTTGGAAGTGGCCCTATGGAGTCGACCACCAGGAGCACAGTCCTGCAGGGAGGAGCAGACACTTCACGTGGAGCCCCGTGGACAGAAACACACACCAGCATCCTGCTCTTCCTCCCCAGACCCTCAGCACAGGAGTGAACAGCATCACTATGCTGTCCACGAAGAAACAGAGACCAGACCTTTTAGATGCTTATTTCAGTAACAAGGTCCTACTGAATTCCCAACTTTGTTGTTGCTGCTGTTTTGTTTTTGGCCACACCACATAGCCTGCGGGATCCTAAGTTCCCCAACCAGAGATAGAACCTGTATTCCCCTGCAGAGGGATCGCAGAGTCTTAACCACTGTACCACCAAGGAAGTCCCTGAATCCCCAACTTCTGACATTTGCTGGCTATAAATATCTTAGACTGGAAGAGTTCTGATGTTACACTAGAGATTTCCTGGAAAAAAACATATTCTTTGCTATTTTATATTTGGGCTACATAGTTTTAGCTCTCCTATTTAATTTAAATAAAAGGGAGAATGTATACAACTTCCCCACTGAGGTCATCTTTCCTCATACACTTTGCATGATTTGAAATAGAAAGGAGTTTCCAATAAGAACAGAGGTATTTCAGATACACTTTACAATCAACACCACCCTCCTCCACGGAACACAATGCTGGCAAGTTTGAGCGACACACACTTTAATAAGTCAGTGGGACATCCCAGAAACCTAAATTATTACACTACCATTTTCCTGGACACCATTAACCTTGAGAGAATTGTAAAGGTCATCAGTTTGCAGGGCTAAATAGCATGCAGCAATTTCTCTAGAAGCGTAAAACCAAGAGCTCTTCCACCCTTGCTCATTTTTTTTTTTTTCCTTTTCTAATCACTGAAGGTATTTGCATGAAAACAGGATCTTTGTTTCCTAAGGATCCTTAGGATCCTTGCTACTTAACTGCTGCCGAATCTCCACCTTGGTGACATCAGAGTTCCTGCTAAAGAGCTAATTTTAATATCACAAAGGATTGTGATTGCAAGTGGAAGCAGCTAACCTCTTATAAAACAAAGACCCTATTTTCAAGCAATTGTTTCTTATAATAAAATGCAAGAAAAGCTAAATATCTAAAATGTAAAAGAGATGATTTACCTGAAGAATTGATACTAACATTGTCTATGACTCTCTACTTCTTAAAGCTGCAGGAAAAAGTTAGGACAAAGGGGGAAAAAAAACAAAAACAAAAAGAAACTAAAAATGAACTTTCAAATGTTAACACGCTTTTCTTACACCTTTGCCATTATTGTTTGGATGTGGGACAATTATATTCTTATTATTTTACTATACTAACCTCATTTCACTGAGTGATACTGGTCTAAAATTAGGTTTGAAAATGGCATATTTTATCTAGACATTACTTCATTTTGCAACTGTAAAGCCATTTACAATAATTTCTATTGTCCCATTATCCCTACATAATTTAGCATTTTGCTCACATTTTATTATTTATATTATCACAATTAAGAATCAGTTTTCAGTGATTTCAGTCTCAGCAGTGTGCATAGATGAGTCTACTCCTAATCACTCTATTTATAAGCGTAAGTAGAAATATTCCTTCCTACAGCATGAAATGAACACTGAGAGCTCATAAACCCCAAGTTATTGGACAAGTAAGAAAAATATAAATGAATTTAGAATGAGTTCTGATAAATGTATATGATTTATGAAAAATACATCAGAAAATGGTTACTGACCACTAAGAGAATCTGGGTGCTATTCAGCCTTTGAAGCCTATTTCAGGAAATGTTACCAAACATGGACATTCATGTTGATTTGGTTCGTGCAATCCAAGAACCATGGACTGGAGCCAGTGTACCTTCCTTTCCTGCAGGCTACTCAAACCATCACACACTATTAACTGTGATTATCTATGACCCTTGTGGGAGGACACATCAGTACATCAGAAAAGAGAAAACTGTGAATAGGACTCTTGCGTGAACCACTCAGGTTCACTCTCTAGGGGCCACACAGCCCCAATTACCTGCCTGTGTATGCACGCTCAGTCACAGCCAACTCTGCAACCCCACGGACTGCAGCCCACCAGGCTCCTCTGTCCTTGGGATTCTCCAGGCAAGATACTGGAGTGGGTTGTCGTGCCCTCTAGGGGGTCTTCCTGACCCAGGGGGCGAACCCTCATCTCCTGTGTCTCCTACATTGCAGGTGAATTCTTTACCCACTGCCCCATCCAGGGAGCCCAATTGTCTACATTAGAATGCCCAGATCTTGGATAAAGAAAAGATGAAGGCTGCCATGAACACTAGGGTGCATGCATCTTTTTGAATTATGGTTTTCTCATGGTATATGTCCAGGAGTGGGATTGCTGGGTCATGTGGTAGTTCTGGGGCTTCCCAGGTGATGCCAGTGGTAAAGAACCTGCCTGTCAATGCAGGGAATATGGGTGGATCCCTGGGTCAGGAACATTCCCTGGAGGAGGGCACAGCAACCTACTCTAGTATTCTTGCCTGGAGAATCCCAAGGGCAGAGGAGCCTAGCGGACTACAGTCCACATGGTGGCAAAGAGTCGGACAGGACTAAAGTGACTTAGCATAGTACAGCATGGTAGTTCTGGGCTTCCCAGATTGTGCTTGTGGTAAAGATTCTGCCTGGCAATGCAGGAGATGCAAGAGACTTGGATTCGATCCCTGGGATGGGAAGATCCCCGGGAGCAGAAATGGGAATGCACTCCAGTATCATTGCCCGGAAAACTCCGTGGACAGAGGAGCCTGGTGTGCCACAGTCCATGGAGTGGCAAAGGAGTCGGACACGACTGAGCACACATGGACATTCTATTTTTAGTTTTTGAACTATACTGTTCTCCAAAGTGGCTACAGCAGAAACTAACACAACATTGTAAAGCAACTATAAAAAAATTTAAAAAAAGATGAAAGGAGAATAAGAGCTAGAATGGGGTTCACACCTCATCATTATTAAAACAAAGCTGGATGAAATGAGTTTGCCATATCGACCGCATAGTTGAGGTATGTGAAGATATTAAAGATGCTTAAGTCAAAAGAGCTACTATTACACACTTACGTGTGAGGAGCTCTTTCTATTTTACATTATCTTACACTTAACAGTAACATTCCCAGGTATTCTTATCTCATCTCACCTCTTGCAAGGTGTACATAGCATTTGAAGATGACATGACTAAGCCTGAAAGGGTTAATTTGCCTAACTTCACAGAGCAAAGTGTGGGTACACTGGGATGCAAGGTCAGCCCAGGCGCTATTATCTTCCTATTCTAAGAGGTAAAATTCTTCTATGCTTAAGCTAATGAAACATATCTGGTAGCTTCCCCAAACTCTAAAGCCTGGCTCAAAAATCTTCAGGTTCATTTATTCATTCAGCAAACATGGGTTGAGTAGTTATTCTGTGATGATTCATATTTTGTAAGCGAGGGAATTGGGTTTCAAAAGAGAAGACTGGTTGGGAATCTTGTATCCAGCCATTCCTTTCTAGCTTCACTGGGAAGAGAAGAACTGAGTAGCTTCCCTTCGTAGGACCAGAGACACTAGGATCTTCTGTAACATGAAGAGACTAGACAAGATTATTCCCATGTTTGCTTCTAAAGGGGGTAATATGTCTGCATGCCTTCAAATAATAACTAGTCATTTCATAGCAGGTATGTCAATATCAAGCCATTGTAACTGAAGAAGAGCACTGTGTGGAATGTGGGTTTAGTAATTACCTCATTACATGAGCATAATCTATCTCATACATCTTTGCTTATACCCAAGTTTTTTCACATGAAAATGTGCTAAGTGGATTGTTATAGTGTCATCTGAGTGCTGCTTAATGCTTGCTTTATGATACATAAGTGAATAATTACTGTATTAGTTTGCTACGCCTGCTGTGACAAAGTACCACAGACTGGTGGCAGAAGCAACAGAAATTTATTGTCTCACAGTTCTGGAGGCAAGAAGGCCAAAATCAAGAATGTTGTCAGGGCTGATTCCTTTGGAAAACCATGGGGTTAATCTGTTCTGTTCCTCTCTCCAAAGCTTCTGATTTGCCAGCAGTCTTTGGAGTTCCTTGGCCCATGCCCATATAAACTCATCTTTGCTTGGCATTCTACCTGTGTCTCTCTCTCTGCCTAAATTTCCCTCTTTGGTAGGGACACCAGTCACACTGGATTAAGATCCACCCTACAGACCTCACCTCATCTCAACTTAAGCATCTGCAAAGACTTTATTTCCAATTAAGATTACATTCTGAAGAACTAGGGATTAGAATCTCAACATCTTTAGGGGGAGCACAATTGAAACCATGACAGTGAATCATTCATAAAGTTTTTATTTCTTTAGATGTTTCATACAATATAAAAGCTCAACTGTCTCCTGCGGCACTAATCCCAAGTGAAGGACTACACAGGGACATTTCACTAGAAACCCATAGAGAAGGCAAGAAGGCAAGTTTGGGGCTTGAGAAGACAAGAGCTCAGTAAAGCACTCGGCCCACACGGCAAGGGTCCACACACCTTGTTCCCATTCCATGGAGATTCACACTGATGGAAACTCCAGTCTAAAGACCATTCGTGCAAAACACACGTCAAAGATAAACCTTTCCATGCGATCAGAGACAATTCTGTTCACAGGAAGCAAAATGAACCATGCTGTGTCATGTAAGATGGTGGCCCCAATGAGATATATCTTGATTTAATAGAGAAATAAAAGCAATATAAGGTCATAAGCTAAGGCCATCATAAAGCACATGCAGACACCCTATACTTTAATACTCCCAAGCTGCTTTTTAACTCTGAGAGAGCCCATTTCCCCAGTGTCTACAGAAATGGCTCAATTAATTTCCTCCCTTAGATAATATCAACCTGTCCCCCATAATATGTTTAATAGAAGTGTTTTCCTTTTCTTATGTTTTCTTTTATGTTGGAACTCTAAAGATATGAAGATGGAAACAGTGCTGGTTTCTGAATGACAGGAAATCTCCCACAGAAATAAGCACACCCACACTTGACTACTGTGGTTAGAGACTCTCTAAAACTGTAAAAGACCAAGCACCAGTATCTGGAAAGAACCAAGGGGAACGTATCAACCCGTCTTGGGCAGAAAAAGCAGTACTGGCATCTCCTTATAGCTTCACCAGTGATTTTTTCATTCAATAATCATAAAAAAAAAAAAAACTGAGCATCCTCTATGTTTCAGGTTCACTGTTCTAGGTAAAGGGCAGTAATTTAAATTAAGATGGTCAGGGCAGACCTCATTGGGAAATTAACATTTGAGGAAGACTTGAATTATGGAAGGAGTACATCACAAGGATATTTAAAAGAGTATTTCCCGTAGTGCCAAGGCCCTGTGATAGAAGCAAGACTGGAGGGCTCAAGGAATAGCAAGGAGGCCAGGTGGTTAGAGCAGAAACATACATATAAAGTGGAATACTTTTCAGCAATTGCAAATAATGAAATCTTTGCCATTTTCAACAACATGGATGGTAATGGAGGGCATTATGCTAAGTAAAATAAAAACAGTCAAAGAAAGACAAATGTCATGTGATCTGACTTATATGTGGAATCTACAAATAAACAAGTGAAACAAAACTAATAGACACAGAATAGAATGATGGTTACCTGAAGGGAGGTGGTGGGGCAGGGGAGCAAAATGGGTACAGGGGGTCAAGAGGAACAAGCTTCCAGTTATGAAATGGGTAAGTCATGGGGCTATCGCATACAGCATAGTGACCAAAGTCAGTAATACTGTATTACATATTTGAAAAGTGCCACAAGAGTAAATCTTTAAAAAGCTTTCATCACAAGAGAAAAACAGTTTCCTTTTTGTTACTTTGTCGGACTTCTCAGGTCGGCGCTAGTGATAAAGAATCTGCTTGCCAATACAGGGGATAAAAGAGACATGAGTTTGATCCTTGGGTCAGGAAGGATTCCTGGAATCCACGGATTCCAGGATCCATGGAATAGGAAATGGCAACCCACTCCAGTATTCTTGCCTGGAAAATTCAATGGAGAAGCCTGGTGGGCTACAGTTCATGGCTGCAAAGAGTTGGACACCACTGAGTGATTAACACACACAAATGTCCCTTCACAATGAATCTCTACTAGAAACAAGCCAAGTTCAAACCTCCAAATCAGCACCAGTGTATATGTATATATATTTTTTTTTCCAGAAAGAGACAAATTATACACATTGCATAATATTCATTTAAGACAGATTCTTCCCTCAAGTTACAAGAGCTTAAATAAATCTGGATTCTATTTCCTACTCTTTATAATGAAGGGGTCAGTACCAATATAAAATTATTATAAAATTACACATGTACAGTATTTGCATGTCTGGTAGCCAGCCTCCATGATGGGCTGTGATGACCCCTGTCTCTTGATATTCACATCTTTGTGTCACTAGTAAATAACAGCAGAATTAGGGCTGGGCAGTGTGACCACTTCATTAAGGCTGGAGTGATAATGTGTGACTCTCAAGGTGAGGTCATAAAAGACGTCGCAGCTTCTGCCTTGTTCCAAGAATCACTTGCTCTAGAGAGATGCCAGCCAGCATGCTATGAGGAGAAGCCCACATGAAGAAGCGCTGACTTGCCCTCTCTACAAGTGGTTCCTCCAGCCCTCTTCAAGCCGTCCTGTGGCTGTAATTCTGCCCAACAACCCACTGCAACTTCCTAGTAACAGACAACCTTGTGAGTAACCCCAATCCAGAATTTTCCAGCCAAGCTCTTCCTAAATTTCCAATCCACAGAAAGCATGAGAATGAGCATGGCATTTTCTGGAGTCACTAACTTTTGGGGTTATTCATTATTCAGTGACAGGTAACTGTTATACTTCCTAACATCCAGATGCTCCAGTGATCAGCAGTTAGCAACTGTTTACAACATTCATTTTTATCTGAACTTGACCCCTAAATTAGTATTAACATCATGACCAGACTAGATAAAACTATATTGGGAGATGGATCTATTTGCAAAGCAGAAATAGAGACATAAATGGAGAGAACAAACCTATGGAGACCAAAGCGAGAAGAGGGGATGGGATGAGTCAGGAGGTTTGGATTGACACTACTGATGCTCTGTATGAGAACCTCCTGTACAGCTCAGGGAATTCTACTCAGTGCTCTGTGTGACCTAAATGTGAGGGAAATCCCCCCCCAAAAAAAAGAAAAGGGATATATGTATAGAGGTATAGATGATTCACTCTGCTGTGCGGCATAAACTGCACTGTAAAGTAACTATATTCCAATAAATGTTTTTTAAAAAACTCTATTAGGAAATTACAGAAACATATACTGAAAACTTTCACTTGACTGAAGTACCAAAACTAAAACGTACTGATTTCGAGTGATACAGAATGCTGGAGGAAGGACAGACTTTGGAGTCAGCAAGGAAAAAAAAAAAAAAGAAAAACTGGATTTGGCTCTGCCAGTGGCTCCGCCACTTACTAGCTTGGACTGCTCAAGTCTTAGTTTCTCAGTCTGCAGAATGGGAAAACAATGCTTAGTTTACACTGTTGAGAAGAATGAACAAGACAACATGTACAAATAATTTTAGTCAACAAACCAAAGTTTCTCTTCTGTTAAAATGAATCTGGGTCAGGTCTGTTTTGAAAAGGCAAAAAACTCTAAAAATAATAAATTAATATGTGTGTATAAGTTTTACCTTCTTGTCTTATGGCTAATGTTACAACTACCTTTAGGCTTGTTTTGTGTCTAATTTCAATCTAACCAAAACTCAGAGCACTTATCATCAGTAATTCATTTGTTATTGGCATTGCAATGTCATTTAAATTTTTGAGAGGGAAATGGCTAGATACAGAATCATATCAGAAAAGTGCTTAATACCTAGTGCTCTATTCTTAGTAACTTCTACAAAGTAGAACTGACAGATGAGGTATGTTTTACCCAGTTTATTTATCCTGTCTGCTTGAACACGTTTTAGAGAGAATTTAAAAATAAAGCAGAATGAATTACCAACCAAATTCACAATAAGGCAAATGGTACCCAATTCATGATTTCCCTACAATTTCTTTAAATAGAGTAACATGGGCATAATAATCTAATATCCTCAAAAAAGAAAAGCAAAACAGATTGTGTTGGCTAAGAAATTAATCTGTATACTATATCAACCAATTGATTTATTCCAAAAATACCTGTTTATTCTCATGAATGATGCTGTCTGACAATTTAGATATAGTGCCTGTGAAGGGAAGATAGCATTTTGTTATTTCTAGCTGCCATCATAAAGGGTGCACCACTTTGAAATTACTGAGCTAAAAATAGCAAAACAGACTCTAGACTTTTTACTACCAAGGACCACCTGAAGTTTCTCCCCATGAATCCTATTGGTTTGTATTGGACAATCAATCTGCATTTAGTTAATAATAACTGTTATATTTTTATTAATAAAAAGCTATATTATTGCTGGCCAGAATTTGTAATTTGTAAAACTCAGTTTTGCAAAAAAAATAAATAAAGACAGGCAGGTAAGAGGGAGAGGGTCCTTTTGGAGTTGAATCCTTTTGGATACTGTAACCCCAACCCCAAAAGCAAAAACAAAGAGACGTTTTAGTTAGTTTGTGCACCTTGTGATCTTACTTTACACCTTATTTCCATTATTGCTGTTGTTGTTCAGTTGCTGAGTTGTATCCAACTCTTAGACTGCAGCACACCAGCCTTCCCTATCCTTCACTATCTCCCAGAATTTGCTCAAACTCATGTCCATTGAGTCAGTGACACCATCCAGCCATCAACCTTCTGTTATCCCCTTCTCTTCCTGCCCTAAATATTTCCCAGCATTAGTGTCTTTTCATTACACTTTTTAAAATCCTGAAAATGAATCATTCTTTCATCACTTCCTCTAAGGATTATAAGTTGAGAACTATTTAGACCCAACTGCCTTCTTTGAAAGAAGATCTAGACCAGAAACGCTCTATGATTAGTCCAAAGACACACAATTTAAAATGGCATATGCAGGACTGGAAATTAAGTCTGAAACACAAGACTGGTGCCCTTACCCCTCTATGCTCTATGCTAAAATTACTGTTGGTTTGCACACGATGACAACCAGCTCAGATAAATCAATGAAAATTTCTATCATGATTTCTGTTTGGCATTCACAGCTAAGCCCTTAAGAGTAATAGGAAACTGAGAACTTAAGCAACTCTAAAACGATGGGCCTCAACATACTGAAGGACTTGTGTAATGTTTTCCTTCTCAAAGTGTCAATGTCAATCAAACAGAAAGTTCTGCTGTCTGCCACAATGAACTTGAAAGATAATCTGACATCTACGATATCCTACATTCTCATTTAACGTTTTATATGGTAACATTAAAGTTGTTTTTTAAATGGCTCTTCTGACTATTAAAAAAAAACTATTTTAATAAAAGGTCAAATCCACAATTTTTCTATTATCAATATTCTCTCTTCTTTTTTCTAGGAAGAAAAACTTATGTCTTGCTCCCATTCTAAGCAGTCTATACAAGTAGATAGGAAAAATACTTCTTTTGCTTACTTTTACCTTGTCAGCTGCAGAATCAGTAAATTCATCACCATGCAAATTACAGGGGTCTTCATTGATGGATATATTTTATCCAAAGGGTGTTATAAATAACTTCTTTTTGATAGAGCAACAACTAATAATTACTGATCAAACTGGTTCCCTGTTAAAACTCAGAGACTACTGTTTAACTCACAGAGCTGAGTCCAATTTGAATTAGAATGACGTTGAAGCCAGGGAGTTGGCTTTTGGATTATAATCTGACTTTTTTGTTATATACTATGATGTGGTATAGAAAAATAAACACATGCTCAATAATTAACATAATTTATTGTACTAAGTATAAATCTGTAAGTCATTTTAAGGTATGTTTAAAAGTAAAATATAATTGAAGCATATAAAATTAATTTGGTAGTGTAAAGAAAGTGTTCAGTTCAGTTGCTCAGTCATGTCCGACTCTTTGCGATCCCATGGACTTCAGCACACCAGGCCTCCCTGTCCATCACCAACTCCTGGAGTTCACCCAAACCCATGTCCATTGAGGCGGTGATGCCATCCAAACACCTCATTCTCTGTTGTCCCCTTCTCCTCCTGCCCTCAATCTTTCCCAGCATTAGGGTCTTATCAAATGAGTCAGCTCTTCACATGAGGTGGCCAAAGTCTTGGAGTTTCAGCTGCAACATCAGTCCTTCCAGTGAACACCCAAGACTAATCTCCTTTAGGATGGACTGGTTGGATCTCCTTGCAGTCCAAGGGACTCTCAAGAGTCTTCTCCAACACCACAGTTCAAAAACATCAATTCTTCGGTGGTGAGCTTTCTTTATAGTCCAACTCTCACATCCATACATGACCACGGGAAAAACCATAGCCTTGACTAGACAGACCTTTGTAATAATTTAAGTTAAAAATAAATTTTAAAAAATATTGAATTTATTTAATAAATTAAATATTATTGGTGATATACTAACCTGAATAGTTGTTATATACAATTTAAATTTATTCTATTAATAACAGCATTGATAATTTAGTTTATTCATTTTAAGATTATAATATATATATAATATCACACAGATTCACAGGATTTGTGTAACCAATATTTCACTGTAGTTACTTAATGACAATGGCTTAATAGTAATAACTGGTTGATTTTTAGCTATTTAGTAAACAAGTAATGCCAAAGTAATTTCTTAAACTGTGTGTTACTTTACTTATTGTTATCAGTGATAAAGGCTAACTTCCTCATCTCAGTGAGGTAAAGAATCCACTCAGTGGTAAAGAATCCACTTGCCAACCAGGAGACTCAGACTCAATCTCTGGGTCAGGAAGATCCCCTGGAGAAGGAAATGGTAACTCACTCCAGTATTCTTGCCTGGAGAATACCATGGAGAGAGGAGCCTGGTGGGCTACAGTCCATTGGGTCACAAAAGAGTCAGACACGACTTAGTGACTAAACAACAACAAATCATTAAGTCTTCTAATAAGTATTATAATTCTATGTGACCAAATGCTTTGAATAATCTATCAAGATTTTTTTCCTAGATCTTTAAAAGGACTCTAATGAGTTCAAAGAAGATAGAAATTAAATTCATAGTATACTCACAGAAAGAGCAAAGGGATATTTAACCATCCCTTATACATATATAAATATAGCATTCCAATATAGAAGAATGCCACACTATGTCAAAACATTAAGACTTAAATGTGACTTCTCAATTATTGGGAGGTGAGGTGAGGAGGGGGGTGGTAAAGGTGAGAGGTTGGTTGAGACAGAGAGCAAGCCATCACTTTGTGGTCATATAGTTTCAGTCTAAAATTTTTAAGATATTTTCCCATGATACCATGTAATGACTAATTCAATAACTTTGGTCTCCCCTGCCAAAGGGGGAAGATGGGACAGGAAAGAAACACTAACCCAATGGCATTTTCATAACAAACTTCGGAACATTGCAATTGTGCTACTGGATAATTGAAGGATATTATCCTTATCTTTAGCTCAATGCCTGAAATCTATCAGCACTTCTAAGGATTATTGTCAAAAACCATTTATGATTTTGGAGGATTAGAGTGAAAAACTTTAGTCTTGTAAATATCTTTATCAAGTCAGTCTCCACAAAACTCTTACTCTTCCTATTTTATTTTTAGGCAATTTTCTTTGATGAAACCAAACTTTCTAAGCCTATCAGAGAAGTTTTACTTGGACTTCCTTCCTCCCTTCCTTCCTTCCATCCTCTCCTCTCTTCTGCTTTCCTTCCTTCTTTCCATCTTCCCTTTTCCTTCCTTCCATCAAGGTGTGTTCATTCAATATATACATACTGAGAATTTGCTGTATGCCAAGCACTGTTCATGCCGAGCACATGCTTCTCTGATAATTCAGTTGGTAAAGAATCCACCTGCAATGCAGGAGACACCAGTTTGATTCCTGGGTCGGGAAGATCTGCTGGAGAAGGGATAGGCTACCCACTCCAGTATTCTTGGGCTTCCCTTGTGGCTCAGCTGGTAAAGAATCCACCTACAATGTGGGAGACCTGGATTCAATCCCAGGGTTGGAATTTTCCCTGGAGAAGGCAAAGGCTACCTACTCTAGTATTCTTGCCTAGAAAATTCCACGGACTGTATAGTCATGGAGTGGCAAAGAGTCAGACACAACTGAGCGACTTTCACTTTCACTTTCAAGCACTGTTCTAGGTGCTGGGTAGTCAACAGTAAATGATAATAATAATATCACAGCCCAATCACAGTATTCAAATGGGAGCAGATAAAGAGGAAGAAAAGGATGTGAAATGAGCCACAGCAGGCTTCCATGATGGCTCAGTGGTAAAAGAATCCACTAGCAATACAGGAGAGGCAGGTTCAATCCCTGGGTCTGGAGGATAGCCAGAAGAAGAAATGGCAATGCATTCCAGTATTCTTTTTTGGAAAATCCCATGGACAGAGGAGCCTGATGGGCTATGGTCCATCGGGTTGCAAAGAATTGGACACAACTGAAGCAACTGAGCATACATCCAAGAGAGGAACTGTGATATAAGAAGAAGAAGAATCTACCAAAAGGAATAAAGAACCTCAGATTTTCTGCCCCGTCACAACCAGTCCCACATTACAACCTCACCTTTACCCCCACAGGAACTAGGCACTTAGACAAATCAACTACAACACCAGAACCACAAACCCAGCTCAGCAGACATTAAAATCTTCACCACTATCAATCACTCACACTTTTTTTAAACTCCTTTCAGTCTGAAACCCAGAAAGTAGTAACAAGAGCAAGGTCAACTTTATTGTTTCCGAATTTAGCAAGCTGGCAGAGGATGAGCTGGTTAGGCAGCATCACTGACTCACTGGACATGAGTCTGAGCAAACTCCGGGAGATGGTGAATTACAGGGAAGCCTGGCATGCTGCAGTCCATAGGGTCACAGAGAGTCCAACACGACTTGGCAACTGAACAAGAACAATGCAGTTGTTCAGGGTTACAAAGATAAATACAGAGCTAAGGTCAAAACATGGACTTCTGATTCCAATAAAGAGCTTTTTCCATACACCATATGATTTCTCTACCATCAGACTATCTCCTCAGTGGGAAGACTGGCTAGGTGAATCCAAACCTTTGCCTACAGTAACTGCTCTAGAATATTCACACAGTGATGCAGTCAATGGCAACAGATAGGGAAAGGAGACTGCCTTCAAATAGCATGGGGAACAGACTGGATCTCCTTAGATTATGTGCAGTCTCTAGACTGGTGCTACCAGGGACCAACAAAGCTCTTGGAGTGGGGAGTAGGGAAGACAAGTACTGATAAAGAATTCGACCCCAAAGACAGCCTTGATGTCTATGACAAGTTGCCATATGCAACTCAATTTCTACCTCCAGAAACTTTTATCAGCCTCATTTCATTAACCAGGGACAATGGCCCTTGATTTATCACTTAAGTCTACCCCTTCCAAGGTTCAGCACTGTGGCTGAGTTGAAACCAACCCCTACTACCTTCTGTAGTCAAGAGAATTACTGAGATAGACCAGTGTCCCCCCAGTGAGCTGCTGGCTTAAGGAGCATCTTCCCTCCCACCAGACACAAAGAATACTTTTGCAGGATTTAGAATCTCAAGAAACATGCTTCTAAAACTTTGACCAGAGTCATTAGTGGCCAAGTTACTATGTCACTTGTTACAAGCATACTCAGGAGGATTATTGGAAGGATTATCTTACATATGTCCTACTTGAAAGCAGTTCAAACATCCTCATTCTTCATAATAAGAGATATGTTCTATGTCACACTCACTTCCATTCCTAAAATTTCATCCTGTTTCCTGGTTACTAGATGCTTCCTGCTCAAGTCAATCTGACATAAATTCTGCATGTTTCAGACTAGGTATTACTCACTCTTAGCTTTCGCTGAGAGTACCCAGCAGAATGCAAGGCTCACAGGGGGATGCTATGTATTGGCTGACATTCCTTTAAGGAAGTTTGCTCTCTAAGTGAAAGTGAAGTGAAAGTCACTCAGTCGTGTCTGACTCTTTGTGACCCCATGGACTATACAATCCATGGAATTCTCCAGGCCAGAATACTGGAGTGTGTAGCCATTCCCTTCTCCCGGGGGTCTTCCCAACCCAGGGACTGAACCCAGATCCCCCACACTGCAGGCAGATTCTTTACCAGCTGAGTCACCAGGGAAGCCCCTTGCTCTCTAAAATTCCTTCCAGAGATTCAAACATAGAAAGCAGACTTGGGGACCCAGAGGGGAAAGGAGAGGGTGGGAGGAATTGAGAGAGTAGCAATTGCCATATATACACCACCATGTGTAAAACAGAGCTAGTGGGAACCTGCTGTATAACACAGGATGCTCAGCTTGATGCTCTGTGATGACCCAGATGGATGGGATGGGGGAGAAGGAGGGAGGCTCAAGAAGGAGGGGATATACGTCTACATATAGCTGATTCACATTGTTGTACAACAGAAACTAACACAACATTGTCAAGCAATTATCCTCCAATTAAAATAAATAAATAAAACTCCTTCTGTGGGATGGTACATAATGCACACTAAAACTGGCTAAGAGTAGATTTAAGTCAAGTGATGTTCCAGCCATTGGCTTTGGGGTTTTCAAAGCTCTCAAGTTCAAAATATCCAAAGATACAGCCACAAACAGCTCAAACAAGCAGACAATTTTATTTGAAAAATAAACAAATAAAAATGACAAGTCATAAAGCGAATGTAAACTTCCTGTTGCTTTATGCTGCTCTGCTGTCAGTCCATTGTCTATTGTTAACCGCATCTGACATAAATTCTTTAGATGGGAAAGTTGTTTAAGGAACTTTCAGAATGCCAGACCTCTCCATTCATGCATCTCGTGAGTCTACCCCATCGAGTACAGTTTTCAAATTTCAAATTGCTCTAAGTTACACTCATAGCATAAACATCAGACCAACCGTGGGGATTTTTGTATTTATGGGGTACAAAATGAAGAGATTTCACAGTGCAGGGGGTAACATCAGCAAAAGAGAAGAGGGAGATGAACCCACTCAGCCCAAAATGAGCCGGGGCAGATGTAGTCATTAACACAGTTTCTGATGAATAAACATCCCCTTTTGTATTATTTTGATGTCGGCCTGTTCTCACATGCTGTGTCTCTCTGGCAAAGGAGAGCCAGTATCTGTATCCGAAAATGACTGTTAATCACATTTTTGAAAAACATATTTTAGCAAAGGATGAAAACATTCACAAATGCAGCTGGAAAGCAAAAATGAAAGAGAAAAGCGACTACCCCTGCAGCCAAAACAACTCAGTATGGGTACAGTGTCATGTGGACGCATCTCTGAAGCCCGACTGATTTGTAAAATCATCAGAAATGAGACGGCTGGCTCTGATTACCCGTGTGATTTGGGGTGCATTTAGTCTTCGATAGAAAGTCTGTTCAAATGAGTTCTCCCACATACATGCCACCCGTCAGGCTATGTGCCAACAGCGATCATCATAAAGAACTGAGCATTGTCAAAGGTTATCTTTCCATTCAAAGGTACCACATGAGAGGTGGAGATAGAACTTCATACCAAATTTTGTCCTGTGAATAGAAATCATTGAATGACTGTCCAAAGAGGCCAGGAGGGTTTTAATAAAATACCCAAAGACCAGGGCAACAGTGACCTTGAATGCAAAATTATGGGAAATAAGATTCAACAAGGTGTGTGATGGAGACTAAGACACCAAGGTAGGAAACAGGAAGATGCGGAAATTCAATTCTTTCCTCTAGACAGCAGCCCCTTACCTCCTTATCCTGACTTCAAGACAGATTAGACCTGAAAATGTCTTTGATCCCTGGTAGACAGGTTTCAGCACCAATAGGTTAAAATATTTATGGGCAACGGCCTGCAAATTCCAACAAGTCACACTCAATAATTAGATCTACTAATGATTCTAAGGTTACCCACTAGCCGCCACCAACTCCATATGGTCTGCTTACCATGCAAGTATCTACATACGTGCAAAGTCTTATTATTATAAATAACTCATCTCCCAGCTGCACACATACTCAACAGAGAAAATGACACATTGCCTGACTAGCACTAAAAGAAGCCAAGTGAAAGTGATGGAAAATGCTGGCCTCCAAACCGGTTTTTCCCAATTTTAGGTTTTATTTGGAACATAAAAGGCAGTCCCAACTGCAATCAGAATGCTCTGGCATTGAGCAAACAGGTTTACAGGTGGGTGTTCCAATGCCAGGAAGCAAGGCTGAGTGGTGGCTTCTCAGACCCTCAGTGGTGATTTAAAAAACTGTGACATGAGCTGGATCTTTTCACTGGCTCTGGAGGGAACAGAGCTCTGAGTGGCTAAATTCTCGTGTTCTACTCTGCTTCCTCTCTACTTGAGCCAATTGCTTGAGTGCCTGTATGCCAAGCACTTTGCTGGATATTCTTTAAGGGCTCTAAAACCCTCACCCCTCATTTTAGTTGAGTTTACCTCCTCCTCTCCTTGCTCTGGGATTGGCTTTTGTGCTGGAAAGCATACAAGAGACTTTCTTATAAACACACACCTTTCCCCAGCAGGTCCATCACAAGCACCTCACTTGAGGACACCTCATATCTAGTTCTTTTTTAATTTAATTTTTATTGTGTATTGGAGTATAGTTATTTACAGTATTGTGTTAGTTTCAGGTGTACAGCAAAGTGACTTAGTTATGCATATACATGTATCCATTCTCTTTTAGATTCTTTTCCCATATGAGCTATTATAGAATATCGAGTATAGTTTCCTGTGCTATAGGGTAGGTCCTTGTTGGTTATCTGTTTTATGTATAGGAGCTGTTGTTGTTATTTAGTCACTAAATCATATCCAAATCTTTTGCGATCCCATGGACAGTAGCCCACCAGGCTCCTTGGTCCATGGGATTTCCCAGTCAACAATATTAGAGTGGGTTTCCATTTCCTTCTCCAGAGGATCTTCACGACCCAGGGATCAAAACTGCATCTGCTGTGTGGCAGGCAGATTCTTTACCACTGAGCAACCAGGGAGGCCCATATACGGTAGTGTGGATAGGTTAATCCCAAACTTCTAAGTGATCTTGTTCTTAATCTGAATTCACCAGGGAATTCTCCTTTGCGGTCCCTGATTGCTCAGCTTCAGACCCAACCTCGATTTCCACACCTCTCACTCTCTTGCCCAGCTCAGCCTTCATGGAAGAAAAAGTGAAGTTCATGAACTCAACCGATTATATGGAAAGCTACTGATGCGCCCCTGATGTGACAGCACTTGAAACAGTCCCTCCTCTGTTAACGCTAGAAAACTCTTCTTCTGAGTTACTGATAGTTAAGAAGATGACACCAACACTGGCCATGTAGAAAAGACAAACTCACAGACTCAGTTTAGGCAAAAGGATGCTGGAGAGTATGAGTGCATTTATCTCCTTCCTCTCACAGTTTCCTCAAAGCTTGTAGGGCCTCCTACACCTGCCCTCAGCAACTACCCACTGCTGGGAAGCTCTCCAGCCCCCTCCAGGTACTGGTCAGCGGACCAGGCTCACGGCTTCCCTGTGTCTCTGTATCTTGAACACCACTGAATTAGACCCTTGAAATTTTTCTTGTATCCCTAGGGACTTATCTCAGCCATGCAAGGATTTTTCAGTATCCACAAATCAATCAATATGATACACTACATTAGCAAATTGAAAAATAAATTGATCATCTCAGTCAATGCAGAAAAAGGTTTTGATAAAATTCAACAATGATTTATGATGAAAACTCTCAAGAAAGTGGGCACAGAGAACATACCTCAAGTATATATGACATATATGGCAAACCCACAGCTCACATCATACTCAAAGGAGAAAAGCTGAAAGCATTCCATCTAAGATCAGAATTCTCACAACTTTTCTTCCACACGGTTTTGGAAGTTTTAGCCACAGCAATCAGAGAAGAAAAAGAAATAAAAGGAATATAAATTGGAAAGGAAAAAGTAAAACTGTCACTGTTTACAGATGACATGATAATATATGGATAAAATCCTAAAGACATCACCAAAAAATTACTCAGTTCAGTTCAGTTGCTCAGTCATGTCCAACTCTTTGCAACCCCATGGACTGCAGCATGCCAGGTCTCCGTGTTCATCACCAACTCCCAGAGTTTACTCAAACTCTGTCCAGTGAGTTGGTGATGCCATCCAACCATCTCATCCTCTGTCGTCCCCTACTCCTGCTTTCAGTCTTTCCCAGAATCAGGGTCTTTTCAAATGATTCAGTTCTTCACATCAGGTGATCAAAGTATTGGAGTTTCAGCTTCAGCATCAGTCCTTCAAATGAATATACAGGACTGATTTCCTCTAGGATAAACTGGTTGGATTTCCTTGCTGTCCAAGGGACTCTCAAGAGTCCTCTCCAGCACCACAATTCAAAAGCATCAATTCTTCGGCCTTCAGCTTTCTTTATAGTCCAACTGTCACATCTATACCTGACTACTAGAAAAACCATAGCCTTGACTAGATGGACCTTTGTTGGCAAAGTACTGTCTCTGCATTTTTTTTCTCTTTTATTTCTTTATTTGTTTTTCTTTACATTATCGTGTTGGTTTTGCCATACACTGACATGAATCCACCATGGGTATATATGTGTTCCCCTTCCAGAACCCCCCTCCCACCTCCCTCCCAACTCCATCCCTCTGGGTCATCCCAGTGCACCAGCCCAGAGCACCCTGTATCTAGCATCAAACCTGGGCTGGCGATTCATTTCACATGTGATAATTTACATGTTTCAATGCCATTCTCCTATATCATCCCACCCTTGCCCTCTCCCATAGATATACTGTCTAGGTTGGTCCTTTTCTTCCAAGGAGTGTCTTTTAATTTCATGGCTGCAGTCAACATCTGCAGTGATTTTGAAGCCCCCCAAAATAAAGTCTGTCACTATTTCCATTGTTTCCCATCTATTTGCCATAAAGCGATAGGACCAGAGGCCGTGATCTTTGTTTTCTGAATGTTGAGCTTTAAGCCAACTTTTTCAGTCTCCTCTTACACTTTCATCAAAAGGCTCTTTAGTTCTTTTTGCTTTCTGCCATAAGGGTGGTGTCATCTGCATATCTGAGGTTATTGATATTTCTCCTGGTGGTCTTGATTCTAGCTTGTGCTTCATCCAGTCCAGCGTTTCTCATGATGTACTCTGCATGTAAGCTAAATAAGCAGGGTGACAATATACAGCCTTGATGTACTCCTTTCCCTATTTGGGAACAGTCTGTTGTTCCAAGTCCAGTACTAACTATTGCTTCCTGACCTGCATACAGATTTCTCAAGAGGCAAGAAATCAACAGGTCTGTTATTCCCATCTCTTTCAGAATTTTCCATAGTTTGATGTGATCCACATAGTTAAAGGCTTTGGCATAGTCAATAAAGCAGAAATAAATGTTTTTCAGGAACTCTCTTGCTTTTTCGATGATCCAGTGGATGTTGGCAATTTGATCTCTGGTTCCTCTGCCTTTTCTTAAACCAGCTTGAACATATGGAAGTTCATGGTTCATGTATTGTTGAAGCTTGGCTTGGAGACTTTTGAGCATTACTTTACTAGCATGTGAGATGAGTGCAATTGTGTGGTAGTTTGAGCATTCTTTGGCATTGCCTTTCTTTGAGATTGGAATGAAAACTGAGCTTTACCAGCCCTGTGGCCAATGCTGAGTTTTCCAAATTTGTTGGCATATTGAGTGCAGCACTTTCACAGCATCATCTTTTAGGATTTGAAATAGCTCAACTGGAATTCCATCATCTCCACTAGCCTTGTTTGTAGTGATGCTTCCTAAGGCCCACTTGACTTCACATTCCAGGATGTCTGGCTCTAGGTTGGTGATTACACCATCATGATTATCTTGGTCTTGAAGATCTTTTTTGTATAGTTCTTCTGTGTATTCTTGCCACCTCTTCTTAATATCTTCTGCTTCTGTTAGGTCCATACCATTTCTGTCCTTTATTGTGCCCATCTTTGCATGAAGTGTTTCTTTGGTATCTCTAATTTTCTTAAAAAGATCTCTAGTCTTTCCAATTCCATTGTTTTCCTCTATTTCTTTGCACTGATCAATGAGGAAGGCTTTCTTATCTCTCCTAACTATTCTTTGGAACAATACGCATTTGGATGCAGAGTTCCAAACAATCATTCCATAGTCTCTAACAAAACAGAGTTCCTTAAAATGCTCCACTACTAGATAACTTCAAACTCCTTGGAGTAATAAGTCAAGTCACATGACATATCCCACAAGTGTAGTGTTAAGCTCTATATAGAGTTTATCACCAGATAAGAGAGGTGGGAATTGCTTCATGGGAAATTCTTGGAGGATGGTTTAACAACAGAAGGACTTAAAATGTCATGTGGGTGATTTTCATTGTCAGGGGGTCCAGTCAGTGTCATTTTAATCCCCAGAAAAGAGTGACCAAGTACATCCTTCCACCTGGCAATTAGCCACATGTCTCACCATCATATCATCAAAAGGGAGGGCTGAGTCATTAGCATACCAGAGGGATGGAAATAGTGAACATGATAAGATGGTCATGAAAATGAAAGCCAACCATCAAAGCCAGAGGAAAAAAAATATGGATTGGTTATCAATGGTGCTCCTCCAATCACACTTGATCAAGTAATGTTAAGAAAGGGTGAAGGGCCCCTAGCCTCCCTTCTTTTCCTTCTTTACATCTGCTTGGAGGATTCGTTTGGCTTTTGTATTTTTACCCCTGTTTTCTCCCCTTCCAAAATAAAATTTACTTTTGTGACTGCTGTGGGTGTTTGGGTTCTTATTTTAATTTATTTTAAAGTTTGATTTAAATTTGGAAACTGCATAAGACTTTTGACATTTATTTCTGGGGGTGTTTTCTGAAGCTCAATGAAGTGGGTGTTGATTGACAGGCAGGTTGCTATGGAAATAGCTGTCACTGCAGAGACTAGGGTTTTATTTTGTACTCTTTCTTTGTCAGGCAAAGGTTTGTGGGATATTTTAAAAATAGTATAAGTGCCCCAGAATTAATAAGAAATCGTTCAGTGACTCTTTCCTAACATACATATCAAAACCTGCAATTGTTTTTCATTCTGTACTGTTCTGTTCTGCATGTGTATTTGTAACTTTGCTTTATAATAAGTGCTTTCCAATATTGTTTTCTCCCATTGGTCAGTTGTTATTTGCATTTCCCCTATGTTACTGGCCCCTATGAAATTACATAGGTAAGGAAACTGAAGTAATAAAGAACATAGAACAGTCTTCCCAAAGAAATTCCCAACTAGTACAATCATGGAGACCCTGCTAGCTCATCCTGGGGCTATTTTTACTGGGCAAGTTCATTCCAGGCTTTTAAAGAAGAAATTCCAGAGATGAAAAAATACATATATGAGGTTTAAAGAGAAATATATTAGCTACCTTAGATTTAAGTTGAGTTCAATTATTCTTAGTTCCATTCATTTATTTATTCTTCATCTTTACTAGCTTGTTGGTCAGTTGGGTATAGAATTAAATAAAATGCAGGACTTTCACATCCAGTACTGATTAGACTCAAATCTTCTATTATTTTTAGGACCCTCACTCCTCAGACATTCATTACAGTCCAAAAAGCAACTGAATTCTGAATACTTTCCAAACATCACTTAAAATAAGCAGAAACCCCCTGGAGGAATATGCTCTACAAATAATGAAGAGTGACCCTCTTCCAAACTCAGCTTCCTAGGAACCTGAATCTAATCATCTGTTTTCTTTATAACGGGTACCTCGCTACACTACTCTACATATTAACATAGCCCAGGTCAGCTCCTGGATTTCTGAAAATAGTGCAGGGGATGTGTTGGCATTACTTTATATTTTCCTGGCTGCAGTCAATTCTACCATCTCTTTATTGGTCTTACTTATCTCCCTTTTATATGAATGTCAAATTTTGCATTTGTTAAGGGCCATCCTCCAGACCCCTACTGGGAAAGCAAATTTTTTCTCAGTAATACTTGAGATTTATACTATCTAAATATGAATTAAAACCATAGTTTGGAGGAGTAAAATATACATAAACACTGAATTGTTTTCATGAAATATGGTTCACACAAAGTTTCTTTAATCATTCCATTGGATGGGGATTTAGCAAAGGATTTTTTTTTTCCTTTGCAGTATTGCTAAATGTTTGTCATCTGAGTGTATGTATGAAAATTTGTTTAATAGACTAAAATCATATACTCTTACTAAATCATATTTTCTCACTAAATAAAGAATACATATAAGATACAAGACATTAGTGAGGATCTTACTTATGCATGACAAAGGTTTAATATTTCAGGAGCCTCCATTTTCTGGGCTGTGTCAAGTCTTAGTCATGGCATGTGGGCTTAGCTGCCCTTGGCATGTGGAATCTTAATTTTCCAACCAGGGAAGGAACCCACATCCTCTGCGTTGGAAGGCAGACTCTTAACCACTGGACTATCAGAGTCCCAGGAACCTAATGGTTTAATGGCCAGATTTAGAGTAAGAATGGGAAGAAATACATTGAGGAAGAGGATGGTTGATCTTTCTATGGCTGAAACAGCTGATTTGGGGAGTAGACTGGAAAGGAAATCTGTATCTCGGACCTTACTAAGAAATCCAGTAAGTCCAGTCAATTACAAAGCTTAGAACATAGATAAAGATGGCAGGAAGATGAAAGAGGTTAGGAAACGGAAAGAGTGATGATAGGAGAATAACATTCAATCTAACAAAATGCTACACAGGACAGAGATATGGACTATCATAATACAGACGGAGATGCTATCAACTTGCTCATCATAAGTATAGCATCATTCACATATTTTTTAAATATAGGTACCGTTTCTTTTGTTTCTCTTAAAGATCATGTAATGGAAAAATTACTGAACTAGATGAGCTAGCATTTGACTTCCCAAGTCATTAGATAAGTGACCTCATGCAGGTAACACTTTTATTGCTGTTATTTTCACTCTTTTCCCCCTTCATCTCCCTCCTCTCCTCCTCTCCATCATTATCTTCATCATCCATCATCACTGTTTTTATGATTACTTGGGGTCAACATCTGGGTTGGAAATCACATTTTTAGCATTTGTTCCCTGAAGAAAGACACCCTGAAAAGATAGTACCCTTTTATCCCCCTCTTTGATTCTACTGATCATGTCCCCAAAGCTAGATACTCTGTTAAATTTTGCTATCAATGGAACCAGTTTGGCCGACCTAATTAAGAAATTCATAATCTGAGTAAAATATTTACATATTTTTTCATATTTACAGAATTCATTTGCAAACCCTAATTATCCACTCAGGTGTCTGATGCCTATATTGAGGAATATGCCTACGTAGTTTATCCTCATACAACACAGGAAAGCTGAAAATCCAATAAGTGAACTCTTTCACTGAGAGACATAACCAAAAAAGCCTGTTGTCACTTTTTAACAGACTGCAAATCAATAAGTGATGTAGGGTTTTATTCTTTGGTAACATTAGGATGTTGACTTCAGCAATAAGCAGGCTATAGATCAGAAGTTGGGACAGAATGTTTTGCAGTGATATACAAGTAAAAAGCTTCTTTTTTTAGAACTGTAGACATCAGTTATCTTATCCAACAACCAGCTCTATACTTGTACTATCTCTTTGAGTACTGAGCACTGCATAATCTATGGTCACTGTGCTAGACTTTCCACTACAGTGTCTACCCGGGGAGGAGGAAAACATGGTACATTCTAGTAGAAATTGCCAATACACAAATGGAGAAGGGCATAAAGATAATAAAAACAACTCTTCTCAGCCTTATTCACATTGAGAATAAACGAAAGTGTTATTATTCATGCTGCTGTCGGACAGGATCACATCTGAGTCACATCAGACACAACTGAATCTAGTTTGTTTTTTTATTTACAAAATATTCAGAGAAAAGAGTCTATAGAACTCAAAAAAAAAAAAAAGACAGGGAAACCTATTCCACAAATCACAATGTCCACTGTCAGGACAGTCTTGCTTATTTTGTTTAAAGCTGTAGAAAAAAGAAAAAAAAAATTGGAATTTAATTTTCAAGTTGACCCTTCCCCAAATATGTTATTTTAATCAAATCACCTAATGTTTTTGAGCCTCAACTCTTTTCGTGTATTTAGAATGAGGTAATGATAGCACCTAAGACTAAATATTAAAAAAAATAAGACCATGGCATCTGGCCCCATTACTTCATGGCAAATAGAAGGGGGAAAGGTGGAAGTAGTGACAGATTTCCTCTTCTTGGGCTCCGAAATCACTGCAGACGGTGACTGCAGCCATGAAATCAGAAGACGATTGCTTCTTGGCAGGAAAGCGATGACAAACCTAGACAGTGTGTTGAAAAGCAGAGACATTACTCTGCTGACAAAGGTTTGTATAGTCAGGGCTATGGTCTTCCAAGTGGTCACATACAGTTGTGAGAGTTGGACCATAAAGAAGGCAGAACGCCAAAGAACTGATCCTTTTGAAATGTAGTACTGGAGAAGACTCCTGAAACATCCTTTGGACAGCAAGGAGATCAAACCAGTCAATCATAAGGAAGATCAACCCTGAATAGTCATTGGAAGGACTGATGCTGAAGCTGAAGCTCCAGTATTTCGATCATCTGATATGAACAGCCAACTCACTGGAAAAGTCCCTGATGCTGGGAAAGATTGAGGGCAGAAGGAGAAGAGGGTGTCAGGGGATGAGACGGCTAGACAGTATCACCTATGCAATGAACATGAACTTGGGGAAACTCTGGGAGATGGTGAGGGTCAGGGAGGCCTGGCATGCTGCAGTCCATGGGGTCGCAAAAGAGTCAGGTATGACTGGATGACTGAACAACAACAACATAAGTTGTTTTTAAATCAATAGAAACTGAAAGATACTAAATACCCTAAAACCTGTATGATGCTATATAGTTGACAGTAATATTTTAGTTGACAGTAATGGTTAATAGTGGTAGCAGTAAGAGTTACACCAACAAAAGGCAAACCCCACCAATTACATGACCCTTCAGCAGGGCCACAGCCAGAACACACTACTATTTCTATAGCAAAAGATACAACCCTTCACACTGTGGAATAAACAAAAAAAATATAATTAGCCTGACATCACTGAAGGTCAAATTTTGCTGCCAAAAGTTTTGAGGCCAATTTATAAAAATAAATTTAAACATAAAAGCTTACAGTGACTTATTTTGGATTTCAGGACTGTGTATAACAGATTTTAGATTTGAACTAATAAATTAATATATAGGAGCCAAACTTTACCATGGAAATACAGTTATTAAATTTACCCCTAGCCTTTGCCTTTCGGCATCTTAACTAAATTATTCTCATTTCAATTTCCTTCCTGATCTGATACCCCCTGATCTTCATCACCTCACTGATCTTCCACTGTGATGTGTGTGTATGTGTGTGTGTGTGTGTGTGTGTGTGCGTGCGCGCACGAGCATGTACGTGCATGCTCAGTCACTAAGTCATGTCCAACTCTTTGAGACCCTGTGGACTCCAGCCCGCCAGGCTCCTCTGTCCATGGGATTTTCCAGGCAAGGTTACTGGAGTGGGTTACCATTTCTTTCTCCAGGAGATCTTTCTGAGCCAGGGATCGAACCCACATCTCCTGTGATGCCTGCATAGGCAGATGGATTCTTTATCACTGAGCCCCTGAGAAGCCCCACATTGCTCTTCTATTAAAACTCTCCAAAGTCGCCACATTACTTGGCCAGGTTCTGCAGTATAACAGGAGGACAGACGCTCAAAAATAAGATGAACAGACGTACCCTACCCTGACAGCCTCCTGAACTGGCCTTTCCTGCTTCCATCCAATCCGTCCTCCCTCCAGAAGTGACTGATCCTTTTAAAAGGAAAAGTTACACATGTCGCCCTTTTGCAAACACCTGTCAATGCCCTTTCAAGATTCTGCTCAACAGAGATCAGACTTCTCAACATCATGTACAAAGCCCTGTATGATCTAGTTTCGGCCTCTCTTTCCAGCCTCATCCTCCTCCTGAGCTTACTCCCTCCTAATCCACAAAGCCCACATCCTAGTCCAGCCAGATGATTCACATTTCTTGGAATATGTAGTAATATCTTACCTCTGCCTTTTGCTCACCCTGGCCTTTTTGCTATGACTTCCCTCCCCAGGGGCATCTGCATTCCTCATCCTGTGCACATCCTCCCAAGCACAACTTCATCTGTGAAGCTGACCATGACTTCTTCACAATTCCTCTGATTGCTGGCCATATCTGAAACATGTTGCTATGGTGCATTTATCACACTGCCACAGGGGCCACGTTAAAACACAACGACCCGCTCTAATTACGCGTCTACTCATTTTCCCTGACTCTTCACATAAGCATTCTCAGTATGGTGACAGCCAGTCACCATGCAAAGTGCATGCTGAGCAAATAAAGAAAATATTTATGAATAAAAGTGCTTCGTATAGCTTTCTACAAAACTCTAGCTATTAAAGGTATATAAAAAGCAACCATCTACCAGCTTTAAAGTTGGAGAGAAGTTTCTGGATCTCTGGTTCAGAAGACAACATGTTGGTCTGTTCTTTACCTGTGGTTCTCGTGGAAGAACTCTACAGCTTCGTGCTCAGGTTGAAAAAAAGAATCTCTACTTCTCGACTGTGCTCTATTAAACAAATTAGAAATGCACCACATTCAAACAGGTATCGCTAACACCAGACAAATATTCGAATGTGGCCAATGAGATCTTGCTGTCAAGTTGGAAAGTTTTTCCAGCAGAGAAAGATTCAGAGGGAGACATAGGTTCACAAAAATGTCCACAAATTCATGAGTTTCTGTCTGTGGAGACAAAAGTTGCTTATACGCCAAGGCTGAGAACTCCTACCAAATATCTTCCGAGCATATCTGTGGTAAGAAGAAAACTGTTCCAAGCAGAACAATGCTTTAGAGTATGCAAGGTTACTATTGAAAGAACAGCCTGCCGGGACCAACACCTATGTCTGAGGTGGCTCAGACACTCTTTGTGACCCCATGGACTGCAGCCTGGCAGGCTCCTCTGTCCATGGAATTTTCTTCACAAGAATACTGGAGCAGGTTGCCATCTCCTATTCCAGGGAATCTTCCCAACCCAGGGATGGAAACTGTGTCTCATACATCTCTTGCATTGGCGGGTACCACTAGCACCACCTGGGAAGCCCAGTGTCTGAGGTATTCAAATACTATTCAATAAAACTACTAACGCATACATTTCAAGCAAATTTGGGACAAATAATTAATTAAGGAGATGACTTATATATTAAGAAACATTGAGCCTTTTACTCATCTTTTTAGAAATAAGATTTTCTTTTATATTAAGAGGTCCAGGGCAAGTGCTAGAGAGGGGGCCTATGTCTTTCTTCATTCTTGGTGCCTATGGTGGCTGTCCCGTAGAAAGCTCTATGTGTTTACTGAACAAAACCAGAAACTTTCATTTAGAGAGCATACTTAAGAAACTCTCTCTATATATCATAGCTCTAACTAAAATATTTCTAACTTACTGACTTCTATGATTGCTCGGAGCAGGGCAAGGCCAAGCTGTGAATAGTTCATGTTCAGGTACCTGGATAAAATGGCCAGAACTCTGATACCTAATATCACTCTTCATGGACCTTTGGTCATAGGCTCACTCAAGGTCACAGAATAACTACATGACATCTTTCCTGCCTTTCCCTAAGTCTCAGAGTTCCTAGGACACTTCTACATTGTTTTGCTCAAATGAATAAAGAAGTGAGAGGGGGAGGGGAAGTCCTCGGAAAATAACATCTAAGTAGCTCATATTGAATTTTCGGGAATCTTTTTCTCTTTACTTTGAGCCTGGGTAATAACCAGTAAGGAAGGCTAATATCATAGGGCCATATTTTAAAAATAAATATGAAATTGCTGGATCTGGAATAATCTTACTAAGGTAAAATAAGTCAGACAGAGAAAGGAAAAAATATTATAGAATATCATTTATATATGGAATCTAAAAACTAGTACAAATGAACTTATTTACAAAACAGACTCACTGACACAGAAAAACTTTTGGTTACCAAAGGGGACAGGGGAGGGATAAATTAGGAGTCGGGAATTAACAAATGCACACTAAAAGTGAAAGTCTTAGTCACTTAGTCATGTCTGATTCTTTGCGATGCCAGGCTCCTCTGTCTGTGGAATTCTCCAGGCAAGCAGTGGGTAGTCATTCCCTTCTCCAGGGGATCTTCCCAACACAAGGATTGAACCTGCATCTTCTGTATGGCAAGCAGATTCTTTACCATCAGAGCCACCAGAGAAGCTCTAGTAATTAATAGGGGATTAATAGATGGACACTACCATATATAAAATAAACAGACAATTAGGATTTACTGTATAGCACAGGGAACTGTATTCAATATCTTGTAATAACCTACAATGGAAGGAATCAGAAAAAGAATATATATATATATACATGTATACATATATAAGCAAATCACTTTGCTATAGACCTGAAACATAACATTGCAAATCAACTATATTTCAATAAAAAACAAAAATAAAATAAAAAGGGAAAAGAAAAAGTGACAAAGAAAAAAGTAAAAATAATAAATATGAAATTGTAAACAAACAAAACTACAACAAATGCTCAAAACTTCTGCAAAGGTTTGAAAAGTATGCAATGACCCATTAAATATAATCTATCTATCATTTTGACCTAGAATGCTATTGCTAAGCTGTCAAGATTCTCTCCTGTAGCATTTTACAATGAGGAAAGCCAGCCTTAAACGGTTACTTATGAGAGTTCATACATTCTAATACCTAAAGGGAAATATTGCTACCTCTTATTCTATACCAGAGTTGTGTCACTGATAACAAGCCCTACTTGAAATGGATAAAGGACCAATATTTTCTCCCTTCTACGTACAATTCTTCAAAGATGTGAACAACATAATAGATTTTAGTGAGCCCCAGAACACTTGGGTAGGAGAGCAAGGGCCAGGAAAGCAAGAAGTGCGATGGCACAGAGGATCTCTTTCTCTTGCTCAAGCCTTATAAAGTCCTGTTGAAAATCTACAGATAAGCATCTGAAATCACGGTAAATTACACACTGCATGCTGGTGACTCGGTCATGGAAAATTATGAAGCTACGTGATGTCTCATTTGTTGTGCTGAAAACAAATGTAAATAAATTACTGGGAGAATCTCATTTACATTTAGAAATTCATCCTGATGCATGACACGACTGCTGATTTTTTTAAAGATACTTTGAGAAGAAATGCCACTCATTAAACCCAGATCATGAGGATCATGGCAGGAGTTTGATTTGGTGCACTTTTCAAAACAAGGACCGCCTACCGTTTCGTAACAGTAGAAACACCTATTCCTTCCCCACCCCTACTCTCAACACAGGAGAGGAGAAACAGCTTCAAGCTTGTGGTGGTTACTGCTTCTAATGCCCATTCTGCTTCCATTCAAAGAGAAAACCTCCCATCCACAGTCAATGGGACTAGCTGGTCACCCAGTAGTGGTCCGCCATTCACACTCCCTCACCCAAATGCACCCATGACCTAAGGCTGCTAGACGGGGTTCATGGGACAGATTAGACTTAACTGGCTCCTGGAGGGAGCAAACCCATGACCAATCTCATTAGTATTCTGCTTTGACCAACTGAGCTGCAAAGCCAGGGAATCTCATTGACTAGGAATTGGTCATCCAGGCACAGATGCCGTACGCTGTGATGCCGCTGACCTGAAAAGGCAGATATAAAGTGCAGGAGATTGATGGGATCTAAGCAAAAACCTTGAAGGGCTTTGGGTCTAGGGTGGCCGTTCGGCTTGCTGCCATGCTCATTTTATCCGATCTGCCTCTCCACAACTCCATCAAATAACCCAGGGCCATAGCAAGGACTTAGGAAACGGGGTAATGAGAATAAATCAGGCAAGCATTCGCCAGAATATTTTGAGAGTCATTACATGTAGCCTAAAAAGCTACAGCTAGAGAAGACGAGACTGCAGTTCCTTGCAGTTCTGGCACTACACATAGTATGGTCCAGCTAATTCCGTGCATACCCTTCCCTCCACATCAGAGACAATCATTCCTCCCAGCGCCCTGTCTTCTAAGTCAGAGGTCTCCAATTTTTTTGGCACCAGGGTCAATTTCATGGAAGACAGTTTTTATACAGACCAGGGGTGGGGTGGGGAGGGGAGGTGACATTTCGGGATGCTTCATGCATGTTACATTTATCAGGTACTTTGTGTCTGTGTGGCTGCTAAGTCATGTCCAACTCTTTGCGACCCCATGGACTATAGCCTGCCAGGCTCCCCTGTCCATGGGATTCTCCAGGCAAGAATACTGGAGTGGGTTGCCATTTCTTCTTCCAGCGGATCATCTTGACCCAGGATTGAACCCACGTCTCCTGCATTGGCAGGCAGTTTCTTTATCAGTGAGCTGCCAGTGAAACCCCTAAACCTGAGTTTGTTTCTGTTTTGCACGTGTATTCATTCGTATTGTCTTTAAATTCCACAGAAGAGATATCACACAGTATCACACAAGTCTCTTCTCCACTCTTGGCTGCCCTAAACCCAGTGCAATGCTGTGGCACAGAGGTGGCGGGAACAGAGAATACCAAGTAGATAACGGGATCATTCACAGGAAAGCTATGAATGTTGCTTCCCAGTGGCTAGTCATGACCACTAAGCATGGAGTGCAGTGTATGAGCAGCACTCTTGAGGAGGGGGGGCAGGGACAGAGAGGGGACTAGGTATTCTTTGAGTTCCCAAAGCTGGGTTGGAAGGGAAAGAGGATTACAGTGACCAGACTCCCCTTGCACTGAAATAGGCAACCTGACACTGAATCCCAAATACCTGTCCATTGTACTTTATTTCTAATCTAATGCTGCTGCTGATCTGACAGGAGGTACCAGTCTGAGGCTTGGAGATTGGACAGTCAACCTTTGTTTCCCTGCAGCTATGACTATGGGCTCAATTTCCAGTCACTAGATTTCTTCCCATCTTTATTCTCCACACCCCCCTCACCCTACTCTAAATAGATAGCTCAAAAAGATGTTGAGTTTTGTTTTCTGCCCCACAAGGGTAAAATAGACCATTTCCTAAATAGGGATCTGATGGTGTGCTCAGCCACATCCAAAGCAGAATATTTACATAAGCCTGAAGAGGTCTGAGAGTTTATTGGTTAAGGGAAAAATAAGCAGGCCATGAAATAATTATTTTTCATTGTGCCCTGCCAAAACCATTCAGCCAAAGGCTAAATTGAGCCACTATTGTGATTATTTGAACTGGGGAGCCAAAAGTCTTTGCTGCAAAGCATCCCAGCTGTCCTAAATTTTGTTCTGATGGCTAGTTTTCATTCTGACTCAGACCCTGACAAAAAAATGGTCCCCAAAATAGGCGGGTAGAAGAGTGGCTTTATCCAGACCCACATCAACTGCAGATTTAGGGCCATTCAGAGAACTTGATTATTAACAAATCACTTTCTGAAACTGTCATGACAGGATTCCCATATGCAAACGGCAGGCCTGCTCATATGCACACAGTGAGGCGAGGAAATTAAAATGAAGACTTCCCCAATTTACTGATGGCAATTTCTTTGATCGCTGATTGTACTTTATGGCAAATGAGTTCTTCCCAGTGGTCCTCATGGCTGGGAAGCTGCAGCAGTTATATAGGCTTAGTGCGGGTGTTGACCCTCTGCTTGCCTGGTACCTTGAAAGGTATGTCTAGTGACTGGAGAATTTCACGACTGAGTAACGTAGCTTTAGAAAGCAATGGAAGCCCATAAAAAGGCCTTAGCAAGCAATGTAAACTCTTCTTGTTCAGCGTGGCATCCCCAGTCTCTGGGGCAATATCTCTCCTTTGCAGGCATTCAACAAACACTTGTCGGAAGAAAGAAAGGAGAGGAGGCAGGTGTGTGGTGAGTCAAGGGCAACCAAAATATTAAGTCTGTTGTACCTTCTAAATAAATATTCTTTTTGTGTCCTAGGACAGAATACTAACCTAGGGTGGAGGCACAGAAAACCTCCAAATCTGTCATCTTTTATCCAACCATTACTTCTTCCTACTCTGGCCAAGATTCACTCCCAATGGAGAAAAGTAGCAAATGCAATATTTTAATCAAATGCATTATTCTATCAATATGTACAGCAGGCTTGACAAAAACCAGTGTGTATGTGTATGTTAGTCAGTCAGTCGTGTTTGACCCTTTGCCATCCCATGACATAAGCCCACCAGGCTCCTCTGTCCATGGAATTCTCCAGGTAATAATACTGGAGTGGGTTGTCATTCTCTTCTCCAGGGTATTTTCCCCACACAGGGATAGAACCCGGGTCTTCTGCATTGCAGGAAGATTCTTTACCATCTGAGCCACCAGGGAAGCCCCAAACAAAAACCAGAGTGTCTCTAAAAGATCTTCTAAGATTTGCTTGCAGTTTACCTCTCAATAAAATTTTTAAAAATGGAACTGGCTACAATTGTATATGAATTTCAGGTCAACCGATAAGGCTGGCTTGGAGGGTACAAGAGGGAAAGCAGAAGCTCAAGAACCAAAAGGAAAGCCCACAGAGAAGCTCTGGGAATCACCCTGCTACCTGTGTCCACATTGCTTGTGGGGCGAGGTTCCAAGAACTTCAAGTTACTGCCAGTTCTGGTAAAACCAGTTTGATCTGTCCCGAAGCCAGTTTCAAGGTAAGGACAAAGCCTGGAGACACTGAAATCACCAGTCAGAGCAAGGGTAAGTTTTTAGCATTTCTTTGTTCTACTTGGAAGGAAAGCAAAATCGCTACTAGAACTGATTTTATGTAATATCAATTACAATTTTAAAAGTCATCTTCAAGCAACTCTGGAAATCCCCTTCTTTGTGATGTCTTCTGGGAACTAATATCAGAGTGGGGACTTCCTTGGTGTGCTTTGCTTGTGATATGACTTGCTCCCCTGTTCACTCATCTCAGCACCCACCAGCTCCCAAACTAAAAGATGGAGGTGGGAAAGGGAATGCTTACCCTACTGGTAACTGACAACCTAGAACTGAAAACAATCCAAGTCATGCACCAGCTTTCCTGAGTGCTGCTCGGGACTAACTAGTTCTAGGTTAATCTGTGAAAAATTAACATGTGTGAACATTGTGATTGAATGATGCGACTCACATGATTAACATGTGAAAGATAAGTAGATGGGCCATCTTTTAAATAGAAATGGTAGCTAGGAGAATATGTGAAAGACATCATAAATCTAAAAGATGCATTCAGAAAACAAAACAGTTTGGTGACTAATGGTGGAGATATAACAGAATATGGTTGTCAAGGGAATTTGGGGGCTGTGCCTACTTCAGGCTCGCACAGATGGGTTGTCTTCACAGCACCATCAGAAATTAGAACCAAAAGGGACCTTAGCCATCATGCCCTCTATACCCACCCATGATGATACCCACTCCAGCTGCCACCAAAAAGAGACAAAGACCCAGAGGCCTGGAGACATGAGTTTCATTCTATCACTCATCATCAAGTGCAATTATTTTTTATTGTTAATCTCTTTCCTCTCTGCTCCATCATTCTTTCTATTCCTCTCCATTTCTACGCAGTCACTTAAATATTTAACATCTTTTCCTTCTCCCTAACTGTGACTTAGATCTTCCTCCCCAGCAGCTGTAAGAATAATTTTACAGACCAAAGATTTATACAGCACTTATGGTGCTAGGAACTGTTCCGAGTGCTTTGACATTCACATCATTTGTTCTTTCCAAGAGCCCTAGGAGGTAGGTACTATCGTGATTCCATTTTATTATAGACCTGGAAATTGAGGTGTAGAAAGAGTGGGTAACTAGCTCAAGGATACTCAACTGATAAACAACCACGACATATTTTAAAACAGGCAGGTAGTTCCAGAGACCTTGCTTTTAACCAATACATAAATTGCCTCCACTACGAAATGCTACTGCATATTGATAATGGGCCAGCCATTATGTAGTTCATAGGGTCGCAGAGTTGGACATGACTTAGTGACTGAACAACAACTGCCATTATGCTAAGGATTTTATAGGCACTGTTCCATGCATTTCTCAAAATCACTAACTGAGGTATTTAGTAATCTCCTTCCCACTTTATGTGAGACAATTGAGACTTGAAGAGTTTTAGAAACATGCCCAAAGTAATCATCTAGAAAGAAGTACACCAGGTTGAGATAGATCATCTAACTATGGAATCTGTCCTTCTAAATAGGTTCCCATCTTCCTCTTCATCCCACCAGAGACCCAGAGCCCAGGAGGCCTGGAGGAACCAGGATCAATGCTGAGAACAAGGAGCTATGTCAAGTGGGTCCTAAAGTCTGTTGTGTCCTCAGGTTCAAAAAAGTCTTTAGAAACCTAGGAGATAGGGAAAAAAGCATTTTGAGAGTGCTTTTGTTTTGTAAAAACAAGAAAGAATTACCTAGCATGCATTCCTGAGGAATGATTTTAGTCAGTTTCAGTTATGAAAAAGTACAAGCTCAATAGAGTTATGTTTATTTTAAATAATTGTGGCCAAAAATAAATCTTTTTTTTGAAAATTCTAAATAACATCAGTCACAGGTTTTGGGTCTAACTTTCAGGGTAAATCAGTACATACAGTGGGAAAAGCATATGCACAAAAAAATTAAAAATTTTCTCTACTGTAGAGAAAGCAAAGATGTCCACAAAGAATTGAAAGCTCTATTCTAGTCATTTTCAAACTCTAGGGCTTTCCCACCATCTACATAGGATGTTCTCCAATAAAACAATAATTTCTACAAGCCTGACCTCTTATCCTTGTCCACACCCTTAACCTAGAAAAGTCCAAATGCAGTTCATAGTTACTTTACATAGAAACCCAAGACAAGGGATCAAGACACTGAAAAAACATTGGAGTAATGTTTATTATGCTATTAGATCATTTCAAAGAGGGAGAGCATACCCATGTCTTAGAAGATCCCTGCCCTGAAAAATCACTAATATGAGGTTACATGATACAGTACCAATAAACTACCCAAATCATAGTAGGTCATTTTCATTCTGATTTTCTACTCTCCCTTTTACATATTATTCCTATCTGGAATAATACATAGCCAAAGACGAGAGAAGAAATAGCTGAATAAAGAAAATCCTTGTGAAAGGATAAAAAGCTAAGCTCATGACCCCCAGCAGAGAACAACCTCTGCCCCGCCATTCCTCGCCAAGGTCAGCTGAGCATGGTGACCTAACACCTTGCCTTCAGTTTCCTGACCTCTCCTCTGGCCTGCTGAGCCCCATGGAACTGGCCGCAACTCATGATTTCATTCCTACCTGAGTTGAAGGCATGAAAAGAGCCATGACCTATGACCTAAGACCTATGGGAGAGCCACGACTCTACCCACTGACTAGATCCTCTCCAATCCAGTCATTCAGCCCAAGGAAGCAACACAACATGTTCCCCTTTAAGGCAAAGAAAGAGATGCTAGGCACGCTTCATTTCAGTGAAACCCAGCAGAGAATCAGAACCAAATCTGTCCTACTTATTGGAAGACCCTGTAAATAGCAAGAGTGTTGAAGACATCACTCGTGGTTTATTAAAGAGTGTGGACAATGAACACTCACTCAAGGCTAGTTCCTTCTTCCCAAAGTTACGGGTCCAGAAAAGGCCAGGGCTCCAGCAAAAGGGTTATTAAATATCACCTCTGCCCTGAGTTTGGCTGAACTGGTGTAATGTTTCACATGTGCTATAACACATGCGGCTATCCACTGGGGGGTGTTCTGATTTGGAGGGCAATTAATGTGTAGCCTTGTCCTAGTGAATCCGCCTAAGGAATTAGTAACCACTACTTCCCCCACCTACAAAGTTCAGTTGAATATTAACTGCATTAACTTTGCAGCCTGAAACATCCTGTTACATGCAAATAGCCCATAGTGCTTATGGATGGCTTGCTTCACAAAAATCATTCCAAGCAGAGCCCCATTGCTGGAAAACTGTGTTCCATCCAAAGGGGTGCCCACCCACAGCCAGCCTTGGCCTGGACCCAACAGAAAGTGCCCAGTCTAGGGTATTTACTTGGTTTAACCCAATGGCCAGAATGTCCCGGACCAGGCAGAGCCCTCTTCTTCTCTAGTCTTACTATGGACCAAGTTCCTGAGGATTACTTGAAAAGATGCACTTTGCAAGGTGAGAATGTCGAATGTTCTATGTAACTTTTAAAACAACCAACACAAAGACCCAGTGTTCATCCTGCTTCCGAAATATAAGGTCCCCAAGAACAACTTCCTATCAACCATAAAACTTTCAGGAAGAGCACAGAGAATTCAATTACTACCTCCAGTACACAAAAATGAAAGAATACAGCTTGAATCTGTCTGATAAAAGAAGAAACAGTCACTCACCTTCTGCCCAATGGCGGGCACGACCCTAGGGATGATCGGGTCACCAGAACACACACTCAGTGAGTACTCCCTCCCCTTACACTCTAGTTCTTTGTTACATGGACTCCTGAGTCCTTACAAGTCACCCTTACAGAGGGAGAGCAGTGTAATTAGAAATCAAGTTAAATCTTGAGGCCTGGAACCTTTATCTTTCCATAATGCTATACACTTATTGCTCCTGTCAGTTGGCAGCACAATTATGTTGTCTAGAAATGGAGACAAAGAATAGATTTTAGTATTTAAACAAGAACTGAAATTGCAAGCCGAGAGCAGCAAGCCACACCATTACACTGGAATTAAAGCTCTAGGTGACTCCCGTCCATCAGCAGCCAACATGCAAAAAGAAGCTGCCTGCAGATCTGAAGGAAGGCGGAACATGTGAGGCAAAGCTGGGGTTCCCAAGTTAGGCTGGGATTTTGTGAAAACCCCAGGCATGAATATACAAAGGGATAAAGCAGGAAACAATATTGTATAACACTTGCCTTTTAAGAGTTAAAGGAATGATAGAAACATTATCTATCAACTATGTCATTCAAGCAAAATTGTTGTGTCAATTTAGCCTTTCTCTACTCTTTCTGCCCACCAAGATTTTCTACACTCATGCCTTACTATCAGAGTTGAGAAACAGAACAATCAACAATCAATGGATATTTATCTCCGTTTCCTAGAAATTAATTACAAGAATCACAAAAATTCAAAGGATGAGCAGATTTGGCCTTGCATGTCTCTCTGAATCCTATTTTTAGAATTTTTATAACACCCTCTACATCCCTGTAACCTCCATCAGTGCATGTATCTTTCCTGATAATCTACAAGGGGATACAAATTTTACAGAATAGATTCTTATTTCAGTTTTTCGGACAGAATGAATTCAGCCTCTATCACTATTACTACTCCACAGAGAGGTGTGGATGATCTTGTTTCCATGGAGGAAACAACTAGAGGAGATGTCGCCAGAAGACTCTTCTGCAGGAGTCTGCCAAAAACAGCAAGGCTAAGGGCACACCAAAGCTAAGAGAACTCACACTGGAGGCAGGAACTCTATATGCTCGAGAACTGCGGCCGACAGACACAAGCCCAACACCCCTTCTGAGGACAGACTTATTTAGATTTGATGCCAAGTTCAGAAGAGGCCTGAGTTTTGCCTGTTTAACTGAATATGCAAAAGTGTAGAACCTAGAGTGGAAATAACTCCTCCCAAGAGGGCAGTGAGAGAAACTTCTGGATTGAATTTTGCGTCTTTAGAAACAGCAAATTTGCCCCTCAAATACACAAGTTGATCATCTGAAAAAATAAGACTGATAAAGAATATTTTCTAATTCCTAGAAATAAGCACAATATATAAAATAAATATATATATATACATATACATATATGTATATGTGTGTGTGTGTGTGTGTGTGTGTGTGTGTGTGCACGTGCCAAGTAGCTTCAGTCGTGTCTGACTCTGTGCAACCCTATGGACTGTAGCCCACCAGGCTCCTCTGTCCATGGGATTCTCCAGGCAAGAATACTGGAGTGGGTTGCCCTGCCCTCCTCCAGGGGATCGTCCTGATGCAGGGATTAAACATGCCTTCTTATTTCTCCTGCACTGTCATGCAGGTTCTTTACCACTAGCAGGTAAAGAAAGAAGAGGCGGGCTCTTTACGACTATATATATAAATTAATGGGTTTATATATACATGTAGGTCATATACCCATCTACATGAGTATATGGTACCACTGCTCATGTAGAGTTTGTTGATGATACTGTCTAGTCTCTATTTTGCCTTTTGCTTGAATTAAAAGGGCCTCTTCACAATAGTTTTCCTAGCCTTGCCTTGAAAAAATACTAAGCATTGGAACCCTATGCCTCTGCCTTCTGAAAATCAAAGGCTGCATCAACAACCACGTTAGCCATCCCTATACTAAAACTCTGGACCCTCCAGAAAGATGTCCCCCTCCATTTCCTCTTTGATTCAAAAGTAACTGTGCACCAGTAGAGTTCAGAGTTTAAAACAAGTTCTTTTAAAAACTCAGAAAAAAAAAATGAGAAATTAATTCTAACCCTTACCTTTGGCACCTTAAAAGACTTTTGGCCATGACTTACCTGTATAAATAGAAAGAACTAAATTACTACAGAAATGCCCATGGGCGAACATGTACTGACTAATGAAGTGTTCAACTTTTGCATGATTAACCAGCTGGTGGGGGGAGTGTAAAAAGCAGAGGGCATAAAAATAATAAGAAAAATTGATTAGCAGCCCTCTTTTAAAGTAGTCCATGAGAAAAATCCTTTTTTTGTATTCACTAGCTTGGAAACTGACTGCCAGGGACAATAAACTTGAATGACTTACCAGGACACTGGGCAGGCCCCACGGCAGCTGTTTGAGTCTTCAAAATTCACCAAATAGGAAGGTTCAGGTAAAAGAAAAAAAAACCAAGCTGCCTCCAAACTGATCGACTTACACAACAGGTCCTGCCAGCTGTCATAAAGTTAATTTTCTAATATATTGTGAAACACATTACATAAAGTTGAAAACTATGACTGGGCTTTGTGTCCATTCAATTTTCTCTCTGGAGCACTCTCCTAGACCACACTTGGCTTTAACTCCCGCCAAACCAATTCATTAAGAGAAAAGGGGATAGGTTTGAGCCAGAATATTTATACACTTGACTCAGAAACAATCTATTCTAAGCGACATTTTCCCAAGCTAAATGTACTGCAGGACTCTTCTATTCATAAAATTCTTGAGCCGGTCTGCAACTCCCTTAAGTGAGGAGAACAGGAGTCAGATCCAAAAAAAAAGAAAAACGCACAGTAACCAAAAAAGAAAGGAAATGTCCAAGGAAAGGCATGGGTTTAGGCTACTTATAAAGCAATGAGACTTCTCTTTCTTCCAGTTACTCTGATTACACAACTAATATTTACTCAGCTTAGTCCTCCCTTTAGCACGAGGGACAGGCATTTTCTAGGCAAAGAAAAGAGAACAACCAAGGCTCACTGTCTTCGCCACCAGGCTAGACTCCAACCCCCAGATTCTACCTTTTATCTAGGATGCTGCCTAGGCTAAAGAGACAGTAAGAGGCTCCAGAAGCAGTGACCCACAAAGACGCATGTGCGTGACACACAAATGCACACGTTTATATTCTTATCACAAGTCCCTTATCCAGGTGGTCAAAGCACAAGTCTTTCCTCCCCTCCACTCTTCCCTTTGGCTCTACACAGCATCCCAGCATCCCTTTTCCCAGCTGACCTCTCACATGTTTGCCACAGATCATAAGACCTCATAAGGAACTATATGCAAAGGGTAATAAACTTATCACTGTGACCAAGGAATCGACTGTTTTCCTGATGCCTGAATGGCTCGAGGCAAGGGGAGCATCATCTTGACTTTACACAACAGTAGAGTGGGAAGGCCACTGGCTGGTGCCTGGATCAGAGTTCCAGTCTTAGGTCTGCTGCTAAACTAGCTGTGTGGACTTGGGCAAATCACTCAGCCTTTCTGATCCTTGGCTTCCTCGTTTACAAAATGAAGTGTTAGAGCAGTGAACCTCTAAGCAAATTTCCAGTTTTAAGATCTTTTCCTTTTTTTTTTTTTCCTGTGCTCATTGACAGGTTAATGGACAAGAGGAGATTTGCTGAACACTTGTCAAAGCTATTCCAGCGCTGTACTGGCCAATAAGCAGCCACTGGCCACGTTCAGAAACTGAATACTTGGAACAGAGTGAGTCCTAATTTTAAAGACTTAGAATTTTTAAAAATGCAAACATCTCCTTAATAATCTTTATATTTTATACATTGAAAACATGTCGTATTTAGGATATATTTTAGAATATATTCTGAAAATTAAAGTTATGTTTCTTATTACTGTTTTTAATGTAGCTACTAGAAAAAATCAAAATTGAAAATGTGACTCATGTTATATTTCTGTTGAACAGCAGTGCTCTACAGGAGACTTGGCATGGAGTCCAGATTTGGTCCACAGCCTATTTTTATATATCCTGAAAGCTCAAAAGAGTTTTTACATTTTCAAAGGGTTTTTTTTTTTAAAGATCATGTTATAGAGACTATGTGTGGCCAGAAAAGGTTAAAATATTTACTATCTTGCCTATTATAGAGAAAGTTTGCCTCCCCACCCTTAGTCCTCTCTTTATGAGGTTTGGCGCTATAGTAATACTTCAGTCTTGAATGCAGTACCAGAAAAATCATGCTTGGAATTTCCCCATCAATCTCCAGATACCCACCATTGTCCTAAACGTGGAGATGTGAAGAGCATTCCAGAAGGAGAAAGAAAGGATAATCCAGACTCCCTGATGATTTTCCTTTTCCTCTTGTCTAACCTATAGTAGCAGGGAAGCTTCCAGACTCACTACCTCACAGATTTCTGTTTCCCTCTCAAGAGAAAAGTACCTTAATATGAAAAAACTTAGCCTAAGGGGAATACTATGACAATTTTAACCCAACTGTAACCAATTTAACCTTGCCCCACCCCAACGCTAACAGTGTAGCTTTGGGGGACGGGGCAGAATTCAATGCAATCAACCACTCTACTTGCCCAGGACTGAGAAATTTCCTGGAACTTGGGACTGCCTGCATGTTAAAGAACGACTCCGGACAGTCCTGGGCAACCCAGGATAAGCTGGTCACTTTAAATTGGACCAATGAAAACTATGCTATTGGGACTTCCCTGACGGTCCAGTGGTTAGGACTCCATGCTCCCAGTTTCAGGTTCAATCCCTGCTCAGGGAAATAAGATCCTTCATGTGGAGTGATTTGGCCAAAAAAAGAAAACTATGATACTATATTAACATAAAGAATGCAATGCTAATCACATTTTCCTAACAGAAATACCTTAAAAAAAAAAAAAAAGCAGAATGTTGAAGTTTTGCTTCTTCTACTTTCATTGCCTAATTAAAATTAAAATTTTCAGAAAGTAAGTTCTCCCTAGATCATTCATATCATTTTAGGATCCTGGAATCAAATCCCTTGACCTCTCTGGGCCTCACTTCTTCCTCTATAAAAGATCCTGAGGCACTTGCCAGGACTTCTTCTGCCAGGGACTTCTGTTGAGGGATAAAACAGTAGCCATTGAGGGAGAAGAGAATTCTCAATTCAGGATTCATGCCCAATTCTGGATAACTGGGTAACAGTTGTCAACAAGACAGATTCTTAAAAGTATTTCAACTGTGTGACCATATAATGGCTTGAACCAGAGTTAAAAAGGAACTCAGTAAGATTTGACTTCCAAAGAAGGAAAATGATACATCAAATCCAGAAAAGTTACATATCCCATATACATGAACCTAGATGATGACATTTTATTATTGTGTCATTACCTTAGGGTGATTGTTTTGAAATTCGTGGATGACGTGATAGGATATCCACTTGCACAAACAGCTGAAACTTGACAATGGAATTCCCGTTCTCCCCAAGGGCATGGAAACGTTCTCATTGTTTAAGAGAAGCATGTCATTCATTGCATATTAAACACACACTGTCTTATGTTTCATCGGGGATGCTCTGTTGTGCAATAATTGGTCCCCATTGTTACATGCACAATTTGGCAGCTCAGATGTAAAAGTAAAGCCTCTTAAATAGCTATCTCCACTGATAGCCTTAGGCATCGAAGGTCCCCCGTGGCCACGTGCCTGCAGCAAGCCAAGACTAAGGTTTATGGGAGGGAGGGATAGATGAAAAGGGGGTGCACCTATAATCCTTTATTAGAAAAGCACCCCGAAAACCTCATTTGCAATGGCCGTGTGCCGTGGCGAGCCCCCGGCAAAAATTCTGCCCAGAGCGGAGCCCTGCTAAAGGAGAGGAAGTAATCCTTGCCCAGAAGAGAGGGAAAGAGAGACAAAATCCTGCTGGGATTTTGCTCCTCTCCCCATGGAAACACCTGTCCTCCTTTCCACCTGGGACCCTTGCTCCTAACATCACCCATTCAAAACCCCCAAGTCCCAGAGGCCGTTTCTCACCTAAATGATCACCGCATCCCAGCTATGTTACAGCTGAGATGGCTCTGAATCCGGAAGACAGTCTCGTTTTCCCCCCACATTACTGAAATTCTCCCTTTTCAATTCTGAAATCCTTTCATGTCAAAGACAGATTTTGGATTTCTTCCCCATTATTGTTTCAACACAAGTCTTTTTGAAATTTCTTTGTTCCCCTTGCTCTGTCTCAAACCCTGCCCCTACTGAAACTCTGAAGTTCAGAGATGCCTGGAGGGACCTTCCTCTGAACTTCAGCTCCGTCCTAGGAACCACTAGGAGATCTGGGGCTCTCTAGTAAGTCTCACACCGGCCACCGGACAATGCAACGCATTGTTCTGCCTTCCAGGGTACTGACATCTGAACCACCGGGACAATTGCTGCTTCCCCTGGGATGAAAGCCAGCTTTCTTCCACAAACCCTTTGTGACACAGGTCGACAAAGTTGGGAGCAGACCAAAGGCATGGAAGCAAGGAGAATCAGCCTCAGTCCCCAATTTCTTCCCTTGTGAATCCTGCTCAGAGGATCTGTGAAGTCAGAGCTGGACCCAGGCTGCAAGGCACTCTGCCTAACAGCAAGATCTCTGTGTGCTTAATGGTACTTTTAATAACATGGAGTTGTCGGCAAGCAATCCACCATGGAACATTACATTATAAATGAGAGGGGCGAGAACTAGGATTTCATATGTTGTATGAAAAAAAAAAAGAAAACAATATCTTCTGTCTATGAAATATTTTTATCATGTCCAGAGTATTTTAAAAGGTCCTCTAAATGAAAATATCTCCTGGCTGGTGAAGGACAGGAAGATAGACTGGTCCTGAGTTCAAGTCTCACCTTTGTGACTTCAGCCAGTTTCTGAACTGTACCTTGGTCTGCATTTCATCACTGTTGAAGTAGGACAAATAAAATCTTTCTTATTCACATTGCTGTGGGAATCAAATGTGCATGCTCAGTCACTAAGTGAAACCTACCAGGCTCCTCTGTCCATGGGGTTCTCCAAGCAGAAACACTGCAGTCAGTTGCCATTTCCTTCTTCAAGGGCTCTTCCTGACCTAGGGATTGAACCCATGTCTCCTGCATTGCATGCAGATTCTTTACCACTGATCCAGCTATGAAGCCATAAGAGTCAAACAGATGATGTCTAAAAAGTGTTCAGCAAAGTGCTGATGTACTTTTTTTTTTATTTTCAGATTTTTTATTGAGGTATCGTTGATTTACAATATTGTGTAACTTTCAGGTCTATAGCATAGTGATTCAGTGAGCTGAATCAGACTATTTTCCCTTACAAGTTATTACATAATATCGAGTATAGGTCCCTGTGCTATATAGTAGGTCTTTGTTGGCTATCCATTTTATACACAGTAGTATGTATGTGTTAATCCTAGCCTCTTAATTTATCCCTCCACCCACCTTTCCCCTTTGGTAACCATAAGTTTCTTTTCTGTGTCTGTGACTCTCTGTTTTGTAAATAAGTTTATTGGTGCCTTTATTTTTTTCCTGTTAGAGTCCACATATAAGGGATATCATATGATATTTGTCTGATTTACTTCACTTGGTATTATAATCCCTAGGCCCATCCACGTTGCTGCAAATGGCATTATTTCATTCTTTTTTATGGCTAAGTAATACTCCATTGTATATATGTACCAAATCTTTATCCATTCATCTGACAATACACATTTAGGTTGCTTTCATGTCTTGGCTATTAGAAATAGTGCTGCCGTGAACACTGGGATGCATGTATCTTTTCAAATTATGATTTTCTCTGGAAAATGTGCCCAGGAGTAGGATTGCAGGATCCTATGGTAACTCTTATTTTTTATTTTTTTAAGAAACCACCATACTGCTAATACTTTTAAAATAATGACTAGCTATTGTTACCACTGGTCCTAGTAGGCATACAGGAAATTCTAAGTTAAGGAATGAGGGCAAGATCACTCAGTTTGCTGATCCAGAAACAGGACCGTGTTCTTGGTAAATTACAGACAGTTCTTCCACAAGGCCAACTCCTCCCAAATATCTCTGGCCAAAGCAGATATATAGATAGATAGAAAAAAAATCACTAGGGCCTGAAATATTTAACAGGATGTTTGGGTTCAATACAAAAGTCAGAAAACTTGACTGAAGTAAGAGCTCTAGTGATTCTGTGAAAAAATTATTAGCTGAAGGCAGAGCTCTTCCAAAAAAACACTAAAGTGTTTCCTAGAGGGTAAGGAAGACCTAGGACTGACATATGGGTCCTAGTCATGTCTGTGTCAAAGTCTGCCCCCCATTAGTGAGACTATCAGACACGATAAGGAACCGTCCCATGCCTTTTCCCAATGGTCCGCACCTGTTCTGTTTTAGCCCTCCTCAGTCACACTGGGGCTTTTAGCCAAGCAGCATCCTTTCTTTAAATCCCAGCTGGAGAACAAAGACTACAAAAGCAGTACCTCTCCTCCAAGGCCAAAGGAAAGATGTCAAGGCACCTCGCCTGTGGACCGCGCGCTGAGCCTGTTCTTGACAAGTGACATATGGACAAATGTCTCAAGGAGCCCGACCCTGCCCCCCAAGGACATATATTTTGCTTTCCCTTTTCCATGTGGTATCCTGAGATTCCTGTCTAATGCCCAGATAGGGTCAATATCTTGCATCTCTCCCTCCAACATTTTTTTAAGAAAACTATTTTCTCCACTCCAAAAGCTGTGTATTTTTTCTGATTTAACTAAACTTAACTAAGCTCCCTTTCAAAGCACTTACACACACACGAGCTTCATCCTATCACTTTTGTACATGTTTTCACAAACTTTGGAAGTCTTCTTAAATTGTTTGTACCTTGGTGTGCTCTGTTCCTCCACCATTAATGTAAGCTGCTGCAATCTGAATAGTTTTTTTTTTTTAACTGAATACAGTTGATTGACAATGTTGTGTTACTTTCTGGTACACAGCCAGGAGAATTGGAGATATATATAGTATATGTATTCTTTTTCAGATTTTTTTTCCATTATAGGTTATTACTAGATATTGAATATAGTTCTTTGTGCTATACAATAGGACCTTGTTGTTTATCTGTCTTATATATAGTGTGTGTATCTGTTACTCCCAAGCTTCCAATTTATCCCTCCCCACCTCTTTCCCCTTTGGTAGCCATAAGTTTGTTTCCTATGTCTGTGAGTCTCTATTTTGTGTATATAAGTTCATTTCTATCATTTTTTTAGATTCCACATATAAGTGATATCATATGACATTTCTCATCCTCTGTCTGACTTAGTTCACTTAGTATGATAATTTCTAGGTCCATCTATGTTATTGCAAATGACATTATTTCATTCTTTTTTACAGCTGAGTAGATATACACATTCCACTGATGTGTATGTGTAGATATATATCTCCATATGTATACATGTCCATATATATATACATACAAGGAGATCTAACCAGTCAATCCTAAAGGAAACCAATCTTGAATATTCATTGGAAGGAGTGATGCTGAAGCTGAAGCTCCAATATTTGGTCACCTGATGTGAAGAGCTGACTCATTAGAAAAGACCATGATGCTGGGAAAGACTGAAAGCAAGAGAAGGGGAAGACAGAGGAAAAGCTGGTTGGATGGCATCACTGACTCAATGAACAAGAGTTTGAGCAAGTTCCAAGAGATGGTGAAGGACAGTGACGCCTGGTGTGCTGCAGTCCATGAGGTCTCAAAGAATCGGACATGACTGAGTAACTGAACAACATATATGTATATGTATGACATCTTCTTTATCCATTCATCTGCTATATATCTCACACCTTCCTTATCCATTCATCTGTTAATGAAGGTGTCTTTTTTTAACCCCATCTCAATGTCTCCTGAACAGCAGTATTCTATACAGAATTCAGTCACCAGGTGATCAAAGGACCCCATCAACTCTACCTTAATCTTGGTAATCTGGGCTCCATGGGAACATATAGAAATACTGATAAACACTACACACACACACGGGAGAAGAAGGGACAGGGGACAGACAGGGAAAGATGAGGCTGGCAAAAATACTAGCTTAATTTGACTGTGGTGAGACCTCCCACAGCAGACTTGAGTGCCCTTGTATTCTCAGCCTTGTTTGATAAGAACTGTGACACTCTATTTTTTTAAAAAATGTCATAGTAGTGGTGTCAAAATGGGGTTTGTGACAACTGAAGAGATTTAAGACTGGTCATGGAAGGGAAAAGGCCTGCAGTTGGTAAGTTCAAATTCTGTCTCTTCAGTGGCTTGGCTGAGCACATTCTAAAGTCACGGCGCTATTTCCCATCTACACGGTCACAGGCCCCTGAAGAAGGGACCCGAGGGGCTGCCTGGTCACGTCAACACTCATCCACCTCAGAGAAGAAAAGACCCCCTTTTACTTGCCTTCCACATTCACCTGCCCTTTTATCCTTTTCAAATGAGTCATCTTATTCCTTTGGGATTTAATAAGTAAAGCTGTCCCTTTAGTTAAACTTTTATGGCAGCAAGTTAGCAATCAAACACTTTTTTCCTTTTCTTTTTGGGCTGATGAGAATTTCAGGTTTGGAATATGTCAAGATTTTTCTATCAACAAATTATTTCTCTCTGTATGAAGTACTGTGTTGGCCAAAAGCTTCATTTGGGTTTTTCCTTAAGATGTTTTCCTTTTGGCCAGCCTGATAACTTCCCAAAGCCAGTATAGCTCTCACCTTCAAAGGAATCCTGAGAAATGGTTTGTTTTGACTATGAGGAAACTGTAAATCAGGGATGTGGAACGATTTGTCCAAGGCATATTCAAAGCAACCTGATTTGGGGACTTTCCTAGCAGTCCAATGGTTAAGACTTTGCCTTCCAATGCAGGAGGTATGGGTTTGATCCTTGCTTGGGGAGCTAAGATCCTATTTATCTCTTGGACAAACAAGAAACCAAAACACAAAACAGAAGCAATATTGTACCAAATTCAATAAAAACTTCTAAAAAAAAAAAAAAGGTCCACATCAAAAATAAAACAAACACACAAAAAAACAAACCAACCTAATTTGACACCAAATCCTACACTCTTTACCTTTGCTAGGTACATGTGTGAAGCTGAATGCTCAGTTGCTAAGTCATGTTGGACTCTGCAGCCCCGTGGACCATAACCCGCCAGGCTCCTCTGTCCATGGGATTTCTTGGGCAAGAATGCTGGAGTGGATGGCCATTTCCTGTTCCAAAGGGTCTTCCCGACCCAGGGATCAAAACTGCGTCTCCTGCATTGGCAGGCGGGTTCTTTACCACTGAGCCATCAAGGAGGCCCACTAGGTACACAGTGGTACTCAATAGGTGCTGCCATCCACTCAGCCCAAATGGATGCTTAGAAATCTGGTAGGCTTCAAGTAAACACAGACCAGATCAATTATGTCAATACAGAGCCCACGGAGTTTTATTTGTAGCTTCTGGCAATACAGCCCCCCTGCCACCAGTTTATTCAGCTACTTGCTTCTACATCAGGCACCCTCAACAACTAGGCTAACTGCCTATTTAGTCCACACCCGCCCCCTCAATCTTGGCTTGACACTCTGTACAGAGTGTGTGCTTAGTAAAAGCCTGAAAATTTTTCTCATCCTTTTTTATTAAAATAAAAAAAAAATGAAATCACAGAGACCCAGGGATCTCTAGCTAAGAGGCCCCATCGTCAGAAACACTGAAAAAAGATCATAGCTGACACCACAGTTGGTGAAAATAACAGCCTACAAGCTGTGCCAAAAGTTCTTTTTCCTCATCTAATCTCCCCATCATTCTTCTGACACAAGACAGCAAATGCATGAAATCCTTTAAACATTCATTGCAAGTTGGTATAAAGGTAGTATATTTTAAGAATTGAAAAAAAAAACTATATACAAATTCACATACATACGGATACATCTATTCATATATAAAACACTGCACATAGTTTTTAAAGAAATTGGCTTAGTAACATTTAAGAGAATCATTTAATCTAACTGATTCCACGTGTAATAGGGAAGAAGTTAGCTGTGTCTAGATTGGACTTGAGACGTAAAACCTCCATCTTTCACTTCCATGGAAAACTGAAGTTTCCACAACAAGCCTTGTAGAGATGGTTTTGTTTATTGTTTCTAGTTTGCTTCCTCCCTGGAACATTAAGTGGTCTTGGATATTAGAAAACAAACAGCCATCTGACTGTCACCCTACCAGCTGGCAGACTGAAGCGTCATAGCTAAAGCCCACACCTGCTTAGTTTCCTACAGAATCTCCACTTTAATTAGAATTAGATATTCGTCTGTGAGTATGTGTTCTAATTTTACTTCTTACCTAAAACCTTGCTTTGGCATGCAACATTTTGTTTACCTTCTTGGAAACAAATACCTATGCTTGTCCTAAGGGATCTCACGGTTATATTCAAAGCCATGCACCCAGTAGGTTCTCCACTGACACTTCACGATCTGGAATCCACAAACCCAGATTAGACTTTGCAACAGAACCATGCTGCTGTCAGCTTTTGATGTTCCCTGACAGCATCTCATTTCAGTTTGAAAGAAACCATCACTTCAAAAGGTGGGGTCTCAGTCTAATCATAGATATATATTTCTGTTTTGATAAAGTGTAGAATTGTTTATCTTATGGAGTGTTCCCTCTATTTGTTTTTCTTGAATCACTCAGCTATACCCTATGCTGAATGACATAGAAAGATAGAAATTATGGAAATCAAGAAAGCATTTTCTCCAATGCAGATCCTGAGTTGCTCAAAGGAGTCGCTAAAATTTCCCTCTAGGGTGTTGTTGAAAGTCTAACCTTGTCCCAGATAACAACTGACCACCGGTTTCTTTGATTCCCAAGAAAGGAGAACTCTGCAATGTGACACAGGCCAGAGCATTCGCTGTATGGGCCTGAGGCAGTCACCCGGGAGGAAAGTAAAGAAAAAATCTCACACACTCACCCACACACTCAGGCACACTGCAGCCATCCGCAACAGTAAGAGAACATACAAACAGAGGCCCCATCCAGACAGACAGTACCAGTGCAGGTGTTTGTAAACAAGTAAGTTTGGAGAGGTTTCTAATTATAAGCTGTCACAGCTAAAATTAGAAACCCGATCTGCTCACTTTATTTAAAAAAAAAAATGCTTTCCAAAAGAGTTTATTTAAATGAAAGCAGCCAGCAAGCTTTGATTTGGCAGCCTGACGCACCCTGGTCACACAGCCGGGTGTCAGCTTCTTTACTGTACCAGGAGGGGCGCTCCCCAGGTCCCAGTGAAGACAGGCACAGTTTTCATCCATTGTCATGAAATGATACTGCCTTCTCTGAGTGCAAATACTGACCACTCCATTCCCCATCAACCTCATGTCTCCCTCAAAAATACACTCTCTTCACTTTCTGTTTCTCCTTTCATTCCCAGCTCCAATTCAAACTCAGTTGCAAACATTAAGCATTTCTTGCCTCCCCCACCCCACAAAAAATAAAACTCCATAATAACCTACATATAGATGCTCAAGACCAAACACCCATTAGGAAACTCAGCGGAGAAGACAAACTTGATACATCGGCAGGGCCATCATACCACATTCCAATCCTAGACACAGCAAAGTGAGCGCCCTCACCCTTCACAGAGCAATTGGACCACAAAGATGCTTTCCATAAGTGGAAAGAAGGAAGCTGGGTTCAGTTACAGGGAGGAAGCTGCTCTCTCCCATTTACACAAACAATATAAAATCACCAGCCTCAACCTGAGAAGTTTGTGTCATTTTTAAAACCCATCAATAATAAATGAATACTGCACAATTCAGCCCCGGTTGACCAAAATCCTCAGTCACACTTCCTGAAATGAAGTGCATCTTTGTTGACTCTTTTCAGTCTTACAATAGCCAAAAAAAGAAGCTCAAGACAATAGTGGGCTTCAACACTTTCATTAAAGAGTCATTACCTTAACCCAGAGTTTTAACTTTAGCTATTTTTATTCTCATTTTCAAGACTCTCTCTCTGAGCCAGCTTCTTGGGATAAGAGGCAAACGAATAGCAGTTACTTGCACCCACATCCTGGCTCTTAAAGACACATATAGACAGATAATTAACTCATATTTCTAAAGACAAAGCGCTAATGTTCTTTATATAGATTGTACCCGTACAGGAACAAAATGGAACTAACAATTCAAAATGCAGAGCTGAAGCTATAACCCCAGCTAACTCATCTTCAGCTCTGCCTTCCTCTGGATATTCACCCCCTACATACCTGCAACAGCTTCAGTCTCATCCCTTCACTTCTACAGACCATCACCCAGAGTTCTGAATAAAAGGAAAAACTGCCAAATTTTAATTTTCCCTTCCTCTCTCCAATTTATAGAAAAGATGGCACTACCATTAAAACAGCCAAAGGCAAAAAGACAAAGGGAAAAAAAATGACTACAGATCATTTGACTATGGCACTATGAAGAATCTGTCTTCAAATAATCAAGATGATCAATTCTCTAATAAAGCAATGATCACCTCTTAAATTTTACTGAACCAGGTAGCAGACCTCGAAACGCAGATTCTCAAGGCAGTTCCTCCCTGTCCACAGGAGATCCAATAGATGACACTGAAATTGTGCTGTCTGTTGACCACCCCTGTCCCTGCCTCTTTAGGCTACATAGCATTCCCTGCCCAGATTGGCTTCTGCAACGCACTGACGATAAGCCCTACTAATACCCTAGGTCCTCTTGCTTTTCTGACTTTATTAAGTATGGGCCTCTCTGCATGCATATACTCTATTCAATAACTAGAGGACTGGACAAGAAAGATCACTATATCATTCCCTTCCAAGTTCATTCTATATACATTAATGTGGCCCCTTCCTGGAAATCTTTAATCTATCTCTTACGTGTGTGCTCAGTCAGGTCCAACTCTTTGCCACCTCATGGACTGTAGCCCTCCAGGCTCCTCTGTCCATGGGATTCTCCAGACAAGAATACTGGAGTGGTGTGCTATTTCTTGCTCCAGGGGATCTTCCTGATTCAGGGATCAAACCCACATCTCTAGCATTGGCAGGTAGATTCTTTACCATTGAGCCACCTGGGATGCCCTCAATCTCTCTCTTATTGGTCCCTAATAAAATCCATATACTAAGTATTCCAAACGTAAGCCAAACATCTCAAATCCTCATTCTGACCTCTAACTCAGGTTACAGGTGAGACTTAAGATGTAAAAGAGCTGCAGGTAACTTATAAAAAGGCACACAATCATAGACTGTAACTGACACATAAAATCTTATTCCATTTTCATATTTTCTGACTCGTACTTAAAAAAAAAAAAAACCAGCTCCATGGGAAAATGGACTTCTTGCTGAAACCTTCAGCCAAAACAGCCACTAGAATAATTCACCAGCACTGGGCTATTAAAATCCCTGACAGGTATTACTTAAGATGTTAGAAAATTATTCAGGCACATGTGTACACATACATCTACCTTCTGTGCTTGTGTGCTCACACACACACACACACACACACACACACTCACATTTTTAGTAAGTACTCATTAAGCTATCTGAGATATTAAAACTAATCACAGCAGTTTTCCTTTAATGTTATCCTCAGCATAAAGAGAAATGAGCCCATTGTCATTTATTTCAAAATCATTCTTTATAAAAAATAGCTAATCTCCAGAAGCACACCTGGTTTATTGAAGTGAATACAAAGATGCAGCATATAGCCTTAATGTGCTCAGCTGGGAAAATATATTTTTTTAAATGAGCATTTGTTAGGGCTTTATTTGCAAATGCAAAACTATCCAAGGCACTCTTTGTGCATGGTGGGATTTTTCATTTCAAAACCCCATTAATATAGGAGGATTCACATCAAACATGAACAGTGGCAAATAAAATTAACCCTTGCAGAACTGGAAAAACAACGAAAAATAATACCGGGTTATAGGAAATCCAAAACCCAGGAAACTATGGACACGACCCCTAAAGTTCATCCCATAGAAATTAGTGTAACCCTGTCTCAACAAAACCTCCTGACTCATATATTTAAAGTATAAGTTTCTACAAAGTTGACTCAGGCATCAAAAGTGGCAGAAAAGAGGGAACTGCTTGGTTAAATATTACAAAGAAAAGATCACCCATTAACTACACTGGGGAAGTTCCAAGGGAAAATAATGACACATCTAGAGCTTGTCCTAATCTTCTGAGATGGCCCGTCTCCACGAGGAGACACGAGGCTGTCCCAGTTGCCAAGGATGGCCTGTTGGAAGGTTTTCTCAGCAAGGCCATGTGGGAAGAAGTGTGGCTCTTGGCCATGTTAGCCAGGCGTTTCCTAGATACGATGGCAGGTGTCATTTTTTTCCATTTGATCAGGAAATGTAATACATCTTCAAAACAGTTTTCACCCAACTGGTCAGAGATGTTAAAATACAACCCTAGGAACATCCCTTTGCCACTTTCCCACAGAGATGCACTCTCCGACACTGTTGGGTTTCTTTTAAAATATGTCATTATCACACAAAATTCTCTGATAATGTTTGCTTCTCCAATTTATTTTGCATTTAAAGATAAAATCAAAATACACAATTATTATATTCCATTAGGGATCTAAAGAAAACTAAAATAATTCTACTAAATGACAAGATGAACACAGAAGCAAGTAGGCTGTTACTTCCAGAATTGAAAAAGGTGGCATCTACAGAGCTTGTTGTAACCTAAAAGGGTTAAGTCATGTCTTTAATGAAAGGATCTATGTCAGGAACCACTGACATCTTATGCTGTGCTTTCCTTTATAAATCAAACTTGACATTAGTGCTAACTTCTTCTACCTATATCCAAAATGGATACTAGCCTCATAACTGAAAACATTATTTTTACCTTATAATTTTATATCCACATATCACTCAGCACAGTACCTTATACAAAGAGATGATAAAAAATGGTATTATACTGAGTGGAGCAACTCAGACAGAGAAAGGCAAATATCATATGATATCACTTACACATGGAATCTAAAAAAATGGTACAGATGAGAATATTTACAAAACAGAAATAGAGGCATTGATATAGAAAATAAACTTATGGTTACCAAGGTGGGAGGGATAAACTGGGAGATTGGGATTGACATAATACACTGTTATATATAAAACAGATAACTAATAAGAACCTACTGTATAGCACAGGGAGCTCTATTCAGTACTCTGTAATGAATTATATGGGAAAGGAACCTAAAAAAGAGTGGCTATATGTATTCATACAGCTGATTCACTTTGCTGTGAAACAGAAACTAACTCAACATTGTAAATCAACTACACTCCAATAAAAATTAATTTTAAAAGTAGATGCTGAAGTAAACAAATGAATCAACTTGCTGGCATCAGATAAAGGAAGCCATTCTAAGCCAAGCCCACCCAAATTATATCACTTGTTCCTTGTCTTATAGCCCTCAATAGTTCTCCATTACCTACTTTAGGATAAAGTCCAAACATTTAGTTATTAGCTCCTCCCACACTTCTAGCTTCATCACTTATCAACACTTTTGCAAGTAATTTGGGAATATGGCAGTAATAGAAATAAAATTGACTTCTGAGAGTAAAATCTTGAGAGCAACACAGGACGCAACCAGAACAGAGATCAGCAACATCATTGGAAAGAGACAAAATTATTCCTTAGTTGGGAAGATTTGCTGTAAACTGACTGAATATATTAACATGTAAATGTCTTTTGGAAAAGGAGGCAGAGTGACGAACCATGGGCTATACCATGGGAGAGACAGTATTAGCCAACAGACTTATTTCTCATCTGATCTCTCTGGTAAACCTCTGTTTATAGTGAGATGGTTGCATCAGACTATCATTTGATTAAGCTATTTGCGTGTACATGCATGTTAAGTCACTTCAGTCATGTCCATTTCTTTGCGACCCTATCGACTGTAGCCCACCAGGCTCCTCTGTCCATTGGATTCTTCAGGCAAAAACACTGGAGTAGGTTGCCATACCCTCCTCCAGGGGATCTTCCAGACCCAAGCATCCAACCCATGTCTCTTGTGTCTCCTACATTGGCAGGTGGGTTCTTTACCACTAGTGCCATCTGGGAAGCCTGATTAAGCTAGTCATCACTCTTCAAATGTCAAACACACCAACCAATCTTATAATGAGGATATGACTTCCTAGAAAATATCCATTTTTGAGTAATAAATCTCTACATCCTGCATCTGATAACTACATAGCCTCCCTTGGAAGTCTCACTGGAACTTCAGATTCACCGTGTCCAAAAGTGGACGAGTCTCCCCACAAACAGTTCTTTTTCTAGTGTTCTGGGTCTTGTAAATAGCATCACCATCTATCCATGCAAACCAAAACCCTGAGCGCCTCATCTCTGATCAATTCACCTTGTTAATCAAACAGTAAGTACTGTTGATCCCACTATCTAGATATTTTTTTAATCCTTAATTTCTCTCCACTCTCATTGCCATCACTCAAGTCCAAGTTATAAATCTCTCTCTTGGTGGATCACTGTCCTAATTTTAACAAGGAGGACATTTTAAAAATACTCAGTTGATGCAGTTAATCGCAATCCTTTGCACTTATCCATTTCTACAGCTGAACCATGCAGATTCTTTTTCCAGTGGAGGCAACTCGATGAAAATGACCAAGAACACACTGCTCAGCTTTGAGTGTCAAAGCTGACTTCCTTGACCTCTGTACCTTGACAGATGCCTCTAAACTGAATTTTATAGAGAGCAACAAAGGAAATTATCAATTGACTAATAAGATTGCTTTGACACTGAATTTTAGTATTTGACTATAGGCTGAGAGAGAGCGACAACAAAATGGGGTTCAAGAAATAAACTAGCCCACCCTTCCAGCTCAGGGTGTAGAGGAGGAAGAAGACAGGCAGAGGCAGCAGGAGTAGATCATGAAAGAAATCCTGACCCACTTCTCTGGGTTGCAGTGCTCAAGCAGGTAGACATGTAAAGAGGTTTTTTCCTCTACTTCCTCTACTTCCTGTCCAAAAACATCTTACTGGGTGCTCCCCAGCTCCCAACCTGTAGCATACCCAACAGAATAAAGGTCGAGGGTAGAGGACAGGGAATGAGTAGAAAGAAAGCCTTAGTCGAGCTCCCTCATAGCCCCCTTGTCTTTAGTGTAGTTCAGAAGGACGCAGAAGGTCCTGTGTTTTCTGCACAGGGACATAAACCAGCACTGATCGTGCTGGACCAGGGCTGGGCATCACACTGGCATCCAAGTGTGACACAGAGCCAGACTTCAAACAGTCAAGAAGCATTAAGAGAGCTCAGGTGCAAAAGAGGCAGAGAAGAGGCTCCTCAGACCCAAACCTAGCTGAAACAGAACAAAGGGCAAGTTCATCAGGCCCAGAGTTCAGCAGCCAACAGAGGCGGGGCAGAAGGGACCAGGCAGGTGATGAGGCACCTTTCCTGCAGAGGGCAGTAGTGAGCATCCACCGAGCTCCCCAAAACCTCTAGGCAGACACCACTGTACCAGAAGTCCAAGGCACCGCAAGCTCTCCCACAGCTCCACTGCTATCCTGGGGAGAAGGAGACAGGGTGGGTAACTCTGAGCAGTGACCCAAAAGGGACCGTTTCAAAGAAAAGAAAATGACTGAAAACTGGAAGGGACTGGGACATAAGGTATTTTGTGCTACACACTAGAATAGGAACTTAAGTGTGAGTAAATTTTCCTCCCTACAACACACTCTGGCCATCCTCTTATGTGCTTCCAACTTGAAACCAGAGTGTTTTGTGTTTTTTGACAGTGCATTATCTAATTAGACCATAAGCTTTCCTTGCCCATTTGACAGTGATCAAAATCCTTAATGTGACCAATAAGTCCTCCACAACCAGCCATTTTTCATCTCATAGAACGAGTACCTGCAAGAAAGTGCTAAAGCATGGGATTCACAGAACCAAGAAACATGTCTTTATGGAGACCAAAGAAGGAAGTGAGTGAGGCCTCATGGAGAAGAGGAGAAATACGATTCTGGTCATGGGAAGAAACCGGAATATCTTCTGAAAAGGTGATAAAACAGTAAGACAGCAGAGGAGAAAAAAAATAAAGAATAACAGATGCAGCCATTGGCCCCTTCAAGAAGATAGGGGGTACATTAAGGAGTCTACCCCATGTTGGGCACTCATGATCTTCCTGCTGCCCTGTGCCTTCCCTGCAATCCTGAAGCCCATAGACACAGCCTGAGCTCCAAGCACCCTCTTCTGCACAGGCTGCACCAGAGCTGGTCCCAATCCAGGGGGACGAGCCAGTGCCACTGATGAGAATTCAACAGAAGCTATTCTGGGAACCAGAAGAAAGAGGCCACAAGAAAAGAAATTGAGCTGGAATAGAGCAGAAAAGAAAGTGAAAGCTGGTCTTCTGTGCTCCCATTTGGGAAGACTCCTTGGAAAGGAAAAGGTCTTCTCTGTTCCCATTTGGAAAGACGGTATGTTCCAGGAAAGAGATTGCATCATTTTGAACAAGTAAGCACATCTACAAAGAACAACAGAAATATGTGAAAACTTCCCATCAGAAGATTTATGGCATCTTCTACATAGAGCAAACTTCACCATTAAGTTGGATGTGCTTCAGCTCCATTCAAGGGAAGTTAATAATGGAGATGTCAAAGAACCATATTAGAAGGCTATCTTACCTATGAGCTCCTCTGACCTGGACCCCAGGGATCACCTGCAGTGATTTGCCAGGATTCAGTTAGGAAGGAGGGGCACAGTGTGAAGAAGAACTTCTGGCAACACAGCTTAATGAGTGGATTCTCCGGCCCAGAGAAGCTGCTGAAGTAGTAAAACTAGATGCGATCCAACAAAAACTTGGTTACACGTGGGAAAGATCGTGCTCAAATATAGCCCTTCCCCAGCAAAACTACATTATTTTCTATTAGACGGGATAGACTGCATAACCTGGGCAACTTTATCATTTTGTGTCACAGGTCATCTGGGGACCAATCAAGTGTGAATAACAGAGGGGGGACAAACATTCCACATGTGAATGGTTCCTCACCTACAGGAAAAGTCAAGCAGCATCTCGGCTCAGAGACACTCCACAAAGAGGCGGTGATTGCCAATCAAAGGAGAAAATGCCAGGCTCCTAAAACCAGAGGTGTCAGACTGGCCTAACGTGCGGAAAAGCAGCATCTCCAGGCCAGAAGGAGATCCAGGTTATCTGCTGTCCAAACCTAGATGTGGTTCCATTAGTCACCTCTTCTCCTCTGTTCTTTTAGCCACTGCCTTTGCCTCAGTTTGCTTGATAATAAATGGTCCCCGCTGATGGGACTCCCATCAAAATAAGTCAGTCATTAAACTAATAATCAAGAAGCCCGGGGACAGTCACAGGGAGACAGGCTGGCACCTGAGGCCCTTTGCGACAGTGCTGCACCCGAGCAAATCTCCTCCTGCAACAAAACACAAAGAAACTGTAAGGGCCTAAGAATAATTGCCTATCTGTGGGATCACTGCAAATGATGAACAAGATACAAAAAGACCAAAAACCCAGCTGATATTTCTGAAGGGCTGGGAGCAGAAACACAGTACTGGGAGCAAATGTAGGGGACTGATCAGGCCTGCATTCAACACCACCAAAGGGGTGGGCAAACCACCTAGGCCACCCCTCAGCCCACCCTCTGAACACCCCCCTACCCTTACCCTGTGTAAAGAACCAGCTCATCCCCCTCCACCTTGGGGATCCAGCAAGGGAACCTCTTACTTGATTTTGCTCCCCACTGCTATACGAGTGCCCCAGTAAAACCTTCCCTGACCTTCTTTTCTGGTCTCTTATCAACTTCTATTGATTAAGGGGGCCAAGAAGCCTGGTCGGCAACAATAGTGCACTTGCTATGTCACTAGGACTTGAGTGTCTGTGTCTGCTTTTAGAAGATCTTTCCAGGGCTCCAAAGGGTAAAAATAGTGCCATTTAAAATGACTGCTCAGGCCATGGAACATTGCTTTGGCCATCAGGTTTAGAAATAGCCAGGTGTGAGGAAGAATCAGTGAACAGAGCAGACTTCAAGATAGAAAGAGAAAAATCTTTTTTCGGGTGTGCACACAGGCTGACAAAGGAAAAAACGAAATCCTGGAAGAAAGGTTGTGTGAAAGACTTTTTCCTCCTCATTTCACATCCAGGATCTAAGACCTATGCAATGACCAAGAAGCTGAAGTCAGCAGTTTCTATGTCCTTAGGTGGTTCTGAGACAAGACAGAAAAGAGTGGATAAGGAGCGGGGTGGTGGATGGGAAAGACTGGGTCATTTGATAATTCTGGGCTTGAACCTACAAGGGTTTCCCTTTGGGTATTTTCCTGAAGAAAGCTCCGGGCAACCTTAGGCTTATTCTTCACTTGTCACTTGGAAAAGGTGAATCAGTTCATGCTTACAGTGGCTAATTCTGCTACGTCTCGAGTTCACACGCACCTTCTTATTATAAGAAACAGGCTTCTTGGGCTTCTCCAGGCAAATGCTGAGAGGACGCCAACATTATTTTTTGCTGTTACTGCAATATTCAAATAATTTTCCATCTGCCAGAGCCTCAAATTAAAAGGGCAATGATCATGAGTGAATGTGCGCCCACTGGCCTGGGCCACCCTTATGTTTCTGGACCAGCCACTGTGCCATCTTCCCTATTAAGAGGCACACAACAGCAAAGAGTCATATGCGATAGGAATTGACCTGAGGGACAAGATATTGGGTTACACACCCACTACGCTTTTAAACAGCCGAGAGGACCTATTCAAAAGCAACTGGACCCGTCAGAAGTCTTGTTTCCCATTAATAAAGTGCTCAATAGTACTGTGAAAACACAACAGCAAGAGCAGTGAGACCATTTTTGAATCAACTTTCCCATCAGACTTATTTCAAGCTGTCCAGGAAGATATACGAAGGATGCCAAACGTAAATAGACCTTAGATTTTGAGGCTGAATTTTGAAACTCTGAAGAAAGTGTTAATGTCACTTCGGAGGAAGTGCCACACAAGGAACTGCAAATGATTTGAAAGAGATGGACTTTTAAGATTTGGTATAGACAGTAATTTGCTAGTATCCAGAGGCATGTGGGGTAACCCTGAAGCGGATGCTGGGGCAAATTTCACAGTGACTGAACACATCAGCATCAAAGCTATCGCCCTCTGTAAATTATTCCAAATGAATTCCTGGTTACATCTTGAGTAATAACAATATATTACATTCATGTTAGAATGGTATTATGTCCCATTGCCCATCTTTCTAAAATAATCTAAGAGAGATCGAGATGGTCAGAATCAGGTGTTTAATAACATTTCTAACAATAGATCCAGGAGTGTGTCAAACAAACCAGAGGCTCCCCTTGACCTGACGGAACGTTTCCAGACATTTCTAGATTAAGTGGAAAGTGCAAGGCTGTGACCAAAAACACACTTTTAGAAGAGAACAGTCTCTACCTTCTCACTGGGGTGGGGGTAATGAGGACTGTAATCTGGTTGACAGGATAGTTAACCACAGCAGGGCATTCCTTAAATGGTTTCTCAGAGGCAATCTAGGGCAGTTGGTTAAGGAATCTTGTATTTTCTAGCCAGAGTCCATGGACTAACCATCCTTAATCGCTAAGACAGCTCTCACATATTACAGAAGTTCTGATGAAAATAAATAGGCCCCCCTGGAGGTGAACATGGAAATCAAGAGGTATTTTTCTTTCATCTTCCTTCCTTCTTCTTTAATCATATTAAAATTACATATTTGAAAACAGTTGCCCCAAAATACCCATCAAATGCTATAGAAAAATAGTATATGTGATTCTTATTCTAGGCATTAGACCTCAATAGACTTATTCAAGAATAAATATTAAAACAAAACTTTGATATGTGCTCCCCAAATCATTTCTTTCATTCCCAACAATTTGACTGGTATGATCAACAAACGAAAGGCCTTTATCCTAAAATATGGTGCTTGTTTGGTTTCATTTTTTCACTCTGACAGTACTGAAGAAGAGGCCCTTTGGATTCTTTCAAGAGCTACCCAAGTGCCAGTGTCATAGTTGTTAGCACCAGACATTGGGCAACATGGGAAGGAGGGGCTGGCACGTTTTTCCAGGAGCAAGGGTATATGGTAACCCCATGGTGGGTCCCAGTGGCACAAAGTCTCCTGTGGACAGTGTTGCTTTACAAGAAAGGCTCAGCCGATTCCTCGGCATCTGGGAAGTTGTCAGCCGTGGCATTCCTTACAAAGCTGGGTGGCTGCTTGCTGCTGACATGTTCAGTTTTGAACTCTGAGAAGGAAAAAAAAAAAAAAAAGTAACCTCCCTGGAATGTTGAGCTCGGCAAAGATAGCAGATGCCCAAAATGAGAAAGTCCATCATACATCAGGTGCTTGGGAACCTTCTGGAAGCTACCAAAAAAAAAAAAAAAAAGAGTATTTCTCTATTAAGTCTGCACTCAGCCATTTCAGGTGCTTTCCTTGAAATCCCTCCATTTCTACCTCTAGAACCTTGACAGCCAGACTAGAGACGATTCCATAGGTGATTGATCACATTCTCTTCTAAAGGTCATGCTGGGGGAGCAGAAATGCCAGACAGACCAGGCACTTCTCTAAGGAAGATGTCAGTTTTATTTGCCTTCCTATTTAAACTCCTATGGACTTCAAGCAAGATGCGGTTATGTCGTGGAAATATCCATGTGAGGTTTGATACCATATATTCATAGTAATTTTCTCTGCTTTTCTCCATTTGGTGTTCTACCCCCAAGAAAGGACAAAATGCACATAGTAATCTTCCTAGACTCCACTCAAAGCAAAGAAGACTACTCAGCAGCTCACTTTGGTATCTCCTAAAAGAAGAAAAACCATCCCCTTCTAACAGCATTGCAACACCAGTTCCCAGGACTAGATCTTGCCACAGCAGTGTCTATTCAGGTAGTAATGATCTGAACAAAGCGAAATGTATGGCCACGGTGGTTATTATAAGGGTGCCTGGCAATAAAATATGATGCCTTAGCAAATCAAGAGACATAGGAGGTGAGGAAAGGTCAGCGAAGAAAAAACACATGAGAAATCAATGTCAAAAGAGGTCACTTTATGAGCTTCAAAGAGAGCTACCGTCATTGATTATAATATCACTGAAACAACACAAGCCCGGTGAGATCTGAAATTACATTTCCAATCTGAATTTATAGAACTCACTGTGGGCTCTGGTTGTGACTGTAGCAAGTTAATGGAAGCCTACCAAGTAAGCATGATTTAGACGGGCTCAGGCAGAGGTGAATTCAGTTTTCCCTGGGTTATAGCACTAGGCCCATGATCGAGAAAGGTTCAGAATCAGTTTCCTCTTCCATTTTAGAGAAATGTCTGGTAATAGCTGGGGGCCAGAATTCTCTTTCAGAAACACAAACTCCAATTATGGCACTTCTTTGCTTAGAAATCACCAATAGCTCCGTTTCTCGTGCAGGGTAAGGTTTACAATCCTTAGGTAACAGGCAAGCCCTTCTTCCTAAGAGGCCAGCACTGTCTCCTTTTCTGACTGCGTCTGATGCTCCAAGTTTACCAGAATCCTTTCAGGTTTCTTAAGCTATTCTTCCCCATATGCAGGTCTTTATACAATTCTTTTCTGGCTTAAAGGCCGCTCTACCCTGATAAATTATTCCTTATTCTTCTCTTTCCTCATTTCCTCATCATGAAAGATCCTGGGCTCACAAAACCCCATTTCTTTTTTCTTCCACACACTTACACTATCTTTTCCAACTTCCCTGCCTGGCATATAGGTACATGAATAAACTCTGCCCTATGGTATGTGGGCAGAAATGATGTATGACATCACTGGCCCCTAACATCCTCCTGTAAAATTTTCTATATTCTCTCTCCTCCAAGGTTTCAGATTCTGAGTCCCTTGAAGATGGTCTGGGTCCCTGAATAACTATGAGGAGCAGAGCATCCACCTCACCCCAGCCTCCAATCCAAGTGAGACGGTGGCATTAGTGAGAAATACTTTAAGACACCAAGATGTTCAGAATGTTTGTTTCTGCAGTTAGTCTACTTTAACTAATGTGCTCAACCAGATAGTACTATATATATATATATATGTATATATATATATTGCTATTATGTTTATATTTATAAATTACCATGTTCATTCTGGAAGAAGTCAAGGTACAAACAGAGACTCATGCTTCCTGAAGGAAAGAAAAACTGCATGTATACCAAAACAAAACCAAAATTATGCAAGACTTCCATCCATTTCTGGGCTGACTAGCTCCAAAACAAAACCAAAATTATGCAAGACTTCCATCCATTTCTGGGCTGACTAGCTCCAAAACAAAACCAAAATTATGCAAGACTTCCATCCATTTCTGGGCTGACTAGCTAAGTTTACCATCTGTTTTGTTTTTGTGTTAGACACTCACTCATGTCAGGCTCTTCACATCCCCATGGACTATAGCCCACCAGGTTCCTCTGTCCATGGGACTTTCCAGGCAAGAACACTAGAGTGGGCTGACATTTCCTTCAGCAGGGGATCTTCCTGACCTAGGGATGGAACTTGGGTCTCCCGCATTGCAGGGAGAGTCTTAACCATCTGAGCCACCAGGGAAGCTAACTCACTCTAGTAGAGTAGAACCCATAAATGCAATTTCATTTCCTAGAACATGGTGTCAGTGATATTGCATTTATGGGTTCCACCCTATCAGGGTGAGTTAGCTTGGACAGAAGTAGATTCTTCTGGGGGAGCTAGCCATATCCCTTTTCCTGAGCTGCTGTTTCTCATATACATGCTGCTAATCATATGGGGCACTATTTAAACTAAGCTGGGGAGAGAATTCCAGAAAGATGTTGGCAACAATGGCAATACAGTTTTTAAATCCTTTGAATGCTGTAGAAATAGAACAACTGCACACACATAAAACCCCTAAATCCATGGACAACAAAACCAGGAGATGTAATTTCCTCATGAATCCCAAACAATTCAATGGGGCAAACTACCAAGAGTCACAGATCCTACATGGAATCACCACGTGGAAGACAGGAAGAAGGAAGTAATGGGCATGGGAACTAACGGGACTGAGAACAGAATCCTACAAACACCCAGCACTACTCACTGGAAAGTTCAATGGGCCAATGTTTTGTCTTTTTTCAAACCCATGTGCAACAGCCCCATGGTAAGTAGGACTGACAGGAACAAAGCAAGTTAATTCCCACGAGCTGTCAACCATGAACTGTTCCCCTTCCAGGATACGTCCCCATTGATGAGACTACTGCATGTGACAATAAACTTGAGCAGCATGGAATAAGAGACCTGCAAGTAAGAGAAGGTCTAGATCAAAGTGGAGGAGGGGAAAGCAGGAGGGAATCGTAAGAAATGATCTACCATATTCTTAAAACCCTAACAGTATACACACACACACACACACACACACACACACACACACACATACACAGAAGAGAAATTCTATGAAGGTAGTGAGACTTCTTGAACCCTACTTCATTCTAAACGGACAGGAAAATTAATTTCACAAAAAAATAAACAATGGAAAAGTATCAAGGTCAAATCTCATACAAAGTTATTATAATTACAATAAAGAATAAGGAGCAGAAAAAAAAAAATCCGTAAACACAACAAAAGCATGCTGGAAAGACATTCTCACAAAACAGATCAAAAGAAGCTTGAAGACATTAAGAAAGGATATAAAATACAAAGAACATCACAATCAGGTTTAAAGAACTCGTAAATATGGTGGCAGGACTCAGAAAAGAACCAAAACAAAAGGAAAAAAAATTATAAATGCCAACTAAACTAAAAGCAAACACAACAAATAATTCCTTAATGAATATAAAAGGTAAAGTGGAGGAAAGCTAAAAAAGAAAGAGATACAACAGTCTGAAGAGTAAGAGACAAATAGTAAAATAAGCAAAGAAAATCGAACATACAGGTAACAAGAGATTCTGAAGATGAAACCAAAGGAAATATAACAAATATTAAGGACTATAACTCAAGAAAATTTCCAAAATATAAAAAACTTGAAATGACATTAAAATTTATAACATGTACCTGCCAATATTGGCCCCCCAAAACAATACTATGACATGTCTAATAAAATCCTTTGGAATTTTAGGCAAAAGGAATACATGACATACAGTGTTAAGAAAATTAAGTTATCATTTAATTATCATTCAAGGAAGATCCCCTGGAGAAGGGCATGGCAACCCACTCTGGACAATCCTATGGACAGAAGGGCCAGGAAGGCTACAGTCCATCGGGTCTCACAGAGTCAGACATGACTGAAGTGACTTAGCACACGTGCACACAAGCAATGCTTTAGGCCATTAGAAAACAGAGTTGTCCATTTGATATATTAAATAAAAGAAAATAATTTTATATCCAGCAAAAATGACTTGCAAGTATTAAAGTTTCAAACAAACTGGCATGGATATAGGCAAGAACCGAAAAAATATTGTCCCCCTGAGTCCTTTCAAAAGAACATCCTAGAAAATGAGCTTCAGGCAATCAAAACAATTAGGCCAATAACATAAGGACTAGTGGTAAATATCAAAATATGTAGTTCGCTGCAGAATTTAGCCTGGAAGGAGGCTAAGCAGCAGAGAGCAGAGTATCTACTGACTATGCTCTGACAATGTGGATATAGCACAACTATTTAAAAATGAGAGAAGGATGAAGGGTACCATATGCAAAAAAAAAAAAGTTTTTAATTTACAACACCTACAATGGTCCTAGTTTTAGCACTATTTTCTGAGACTATTGTGCACATAATTCAGAATGAAACAAATGAGTTAATTATGTGATATTCTAATTCTGTTATCCCCGTGCCCTTGAGAACCAATATTCTTGTGGAAGGAAGGATATAAAATGCAACACAGAAGAGGTAGAGTAAAATGCTATAATCTCACATTTGAACTAGAGTATCAACATGAATTCATAAGCTCATAAAATGTATAGTAAGATTTTTCTGGGCTCCAAAATCCCTGCAGATGGTGATTGCAGCCATGAAATTAAAAGATGCTTACTTCTTGGAAGGAAAGTTATGACTAACCTAGACAGCATATTGAAAAGCAAAGACATTACTTTGTCAACAAAGGTCCGTCTAGTCAAGGCTATGGTTTTTTCAGTGGTTATGTATGGATGTGAGAATTGGACTATAAAGAAAGCTGAGCGCTGAAGAATTAATGCTTTTGAACTGTGGTGTTGGAGAAGACACTTGAGAGTCCCTTGGACTGCAAGGAAATCCAACCAGTCCCTCCTAAAGGAGATCAGTCCTGAATATTCATTGGAAGGACTGATGCTGAAGCTGAAACTCCAATACTTTGGCCACCTCATGCGAAGAGCTGACTCATTGGAAAAGACCTTGATGCTGGGAAAGATTGAGGGCAGGAGGAGAAGGAGACGACAGAGGATGAGATGGTTGGATGGCATTACCAACTCAATGGACATGGGTTTGGGTAGACTCTGGGTGTTGGTGATGGACAGGGAGGCTTGGCGTGCTGTGGTTCATGGGGTTGCAAAGAGTCGGACACGACTGAGTGACTGAACTGAACTGAAACTACAAACTATCTCTATCATTTTATGAGTTTTTGATAGATAGATAGACTCCCAATCCTGTTCTTAACAAAGGGTTAGGAAACAATGACAAACCTAGTAGTAGGGAGTATCCTTAGCACTCAGACTATAACATTTCTCACTTAAAGAAATCAGAGCTACTTAGAGAAAATGGCTGATTCCGGATCTAGGGCAGGAAATATACAAAATGAACCTGGAACATCTTGTATTACCAGACAGCAAGAAAGTTATCAAGGGCTTTTAAGACAATGATCAAAGGACTCAAGATCCAACTCAAAGGGGTCCCTAGTGACTTGACTGGAACAATCTGAGCTTCAATTACAATTGCATTCTTGTCAAACACCACCTACAGTCGAGCCAAAAGGTGCAGACTGGAGTCTGACCCAGTCTCTGGATCCAGCAGCCAATTTGTAGGACAGCCAGAGCTGAATAACTTGTCTAATGGACTATGAGTGTACAGTCGGGAAAACTCAGGCTCAGGAAAACTCTCTAGGTCAAAGAACCCAAGTTCCTCAATAGATAAATTGTAAGGAAATGAAAGGGATTAAAAGGAAACTTTACAGATTAAAAAAGACTTAAAGGCATATCGATTTTTTTTTTAATGGCCAAGACTAAACATGGTGTTTGTGGATACCCACTGGGTGATAAATGTGTTTCTAAAAATATAATGAAGTGACTATTTTAATGGATAATGGTTACTTATGGGGGGTACAAAGGGTTGTGACTGGGTGAGGCACAGGGAAGGGATTCTGGGATAGCAAAACTCTATTTCCTGCCCCAGCTGGTGTACAATACATATGCAGTATACATACACATATATGTACACATATTTCATACAACATATAAATATACAGAGCATTAGGACATGCATTTGATTCATGTTGTCTTCTGCATTCACGTTGCATTTTCAATAAAAATATTCTTCTTAAAAAAGACTAGGAGTTTCTTGCTGTCGTCCAATCCCCCATTGAGAAGGCAATGCAAAGCACATGGGTGAAGTGGAAAAGAATGTGGGGAAATGATGATTGAGGTCATATTGTGAAGGTCAACAAAAGTCTTTGCTGAGTTATATTTAATTTGAAGATAATGTAGATCCACTTAAAGGTTTTTATGAGTCTAGTGATTTCCCCTTTCCTCTGAACTTCTTAATGTCTCCATCATTTACTAGATTCTCATATTTGTATAATTAAGCTAAGCGAGCTAAAGAAAGACGATGCCAAATAAACCCTGGCCAGAAAACTGTATTCTTACATGGTTGGAGAGGGCTGGACCATTTCCGTTATCATGGGTAAAGTAACACTCACCGTCTTTATTGGGATTTAATAAAAATCAGCTTGCTGTATCACATTATCCTAAATTAACTTTATTCAGACATCTTTACCTTTCTAGGCAACTAAATTCCTCTATTTCTCAGGGAATATGCTATGATTCAGGAGAAAAGAGTCAACTCTGAGTTATGAAATCAAAACAACTTTGAAAATGACATATAAAAACACAAGGGAATAAATGCCTCTGAGCAAACCTAAACAATCCAAATTAATGTACAGGTATCTTCTTGAGACACCTAAGAAGGTGTCTCTTAGAAATTATTATTTTACACACATTATTCTGTTTTAAAATATCCAACCTTCATAGATAGGCTATTTTACTTAACATGCCAAATATTTTTAGTGACCATAAAGAATAATAAGAAATTTTGTAGATTTGTTCTTTTTTTTCACCCTTAAAGATCTTAAGTTCTTCCATTCCAAATTATTCATCCAGTGGGATTTTCAGGAGTTAATAAAGTGGAAAATGCTCCTTGCTCAAGACAAAGACAAAAATGAAGCTTTTAAAATCGCCAGTGCCACCGTTAGGGTAAAATGTCCTGCCAATCACCAGAGCAGAATTCAATCTCGTATTACAAAATGATTCCTTCCTAGTTCTTTTAGAAATAGATGGGGCACTGAATCACAAATAAAAAAACAAAATCTAACAACAACCAAAATAGGAGATAATATAACTCAAAGTAGCTAAGTGTGTCTAAGAACCAAATGTAATAGGCCATATGTGTTACAAGCTTCACAAGGGCCCAAGACTGCATTCAGGCTCTCAATTCAGAGGAAATAAATGGACTCATCCCACCCTTAACTCTGGAATAAAAAGACAGTTGCACAGGACTGCACAAGAGCCAAACCCAAATTCACAGAGGTTTTATTAAAAACAGGAAAAGGTCAGTCCCCTTCCCCCAAAGGAATGTCCAGGGCTTGTAGGAATTATTACTCCAAGATAGTTTCTTTATTAAATTCACTGTGCAGGAATAGAAAGACAAGGCTGGGAGGACTAGACAGACACAGAAAGTCTTGGTTTAGCCACAGACTAAATTTAATGCAAGATAAAGAGGAATCGGCATTCTCTTCACTGAATCTACAAATCAGATATATTTTAAAAGGTAATCTTTAATGAACTGAGAAATCATATCATTAAAGAACCCATGAACGATAAACTACATCTTTGCTCTTTCCTCCAAATAAAATAAGAGTGTTACGCCAGGTACGACATGGGGAACCTCCTCACCACTAAACAAGAACGTGAAACAGTCATTTACTTTTTAATCTCTGCTTGCTTCTAGTTAAAATCAAGGGTTAGTTAATGGATTAGTTTGAGTGAATTTACAGATTGAGGGTGGCTCAGCACTGTCTTGTTTAGCAAACATTTTTCAACATGGGTGGTCATGGGGGAAAATCTCAAGTTCAGTGTGAATCAATTCCAAGTTCAGTGTCAACTTAAAATGGATTCCTGAGACACCCTTGGCATGTGAATTAATTCTATTTGTATTAATATTTGGAACATGAGACAGAATGACACAGTCACTTTACACGATGCTCCAGCACTCCCTCCCCAGCATTTTTATCATTAAAATGATCATGTTTTGGGCTTCCCTGGGGCTCAGTGGCAAAGAACCTGCCTGCCAACGCAAGGGACATGGGGTTTGATCCTTGATCCAGGAAGATCCCACATGCCGAGGAACAACTAAGCCCGTGAGCCACAACTATTGAGCCTGTGCTCTGGAGCCTGAGAGCCATAACTACTGAAGCCCATATGCCTAGAATCTCTGCTCTGCAACAAGAGAAGCCACTGCAATGAGAAGCCACACACAGCTAGAGAGCAGCCCCCACTCTCCGCACCTGGAGATAAGCCCTCGCAGCAGCAAAGACCCAGCACAGTACAAAATAAATTTAATTAACTAAATCATTTTTTAAAAATGACCATGTTATGAAAGCTGGGGCAGCAAGTGTGAGAGACTTACAAGCATGAAAGAAAATAAGGCAAAAGCGGAACATATCTCCTCTGATCTCTGCCTAGGTAATATCCCAGCTTTCAACAGCAAGGCTACATTTGGGTGGCAAAGCACAGGGCACTGTATTCCATTTCAGGGCCATGAGGTGGGGTTGAGTCATCTGGTTTGTTTCCATTTCAGATCACATCCCTGGCAGAAAAGTCAACAGATCCATCATAATGCCCATCGCTCCAGATACAGACCCAAAAATATTCCTTGTAAGGAGGTAAAAAATGAAAGCAACATCTGGCAGAGAAATCTGTTCTCAAGAGCTACAATCTAAAGGAAGCGTGGGGTAGCGGGGAAGGGACATCCTGGTGGCTCAGTGGTAAAGTATCCGCCTGCCAACGCCCAGAGACAGGTTAGATCCCCGATCCAGGAAGATCCCACATGCCATGGAACAACTAAGCCCCTGCACCACAACTATTGAGCCCATGCTCTGGAGTCCTAGAGCCACAACTCCTGAGCCCACACACTGCAAATCCTGAAGCCAGTGCGCCCTCAAGCCTGTGCTCCACAACCAGAGGCCACCACAATGAGAAGCCCTCATACTGTAAGGGAGAGTGGCCCCAGCTCTCCACAACCAGAGAAAAGCAACGGGGAAGACCCAACACAGCCAAAAATAAATAAATACAATTATTTTTTAAAGGAAGAGTGTCATGGGTGGAAGGGATTGAAGTCCTTCTTTTTGAGATGCTGTTTTACAAGCTGGTGCTAGTGTTTGGGAGGTAACAAGAGACAAGACTGGTTTGGAGCAGCAAAAACCTGGGAGAGACAGATCCCTCCTTTCGGTCTATAGTCTCAAATGTTGCTCGATATTCAAGACTTTGATGGCTCAGAAGTGAGAAAGTCACCTGGTTTGGGTTGCATTCCTTTCCCTGCCGGGCTTCTGATGGAGAGGTCGATGCAACTAACAAGGCTACGGAGAGAAGGGAAGAAGGGCGGTGACATCGGAACAGACTCCCACCGCTCGCTCAGCCCTTCACCAGGCAGGTACCTGCGCCACCAGCTCCTCGCCCCCTCAGTTGAGACCTAACAGGGAGATCCGTCTTGGAAGAGCATCTGACGTAAGGCTTTGCGGTTTGACATATCGTTACCCTGCCTCGCCTCCTCCTCCTCCTCTAATAGGTTCTAGAAAAAGCCTAGGAGAGTGCCGTTTCAGCAGACAGGGAAAAGAGGGTTGCGACGCTTTACATAGTTATTTTTATATTTAATCCAAGAGCGAGAGAGGACTAGGCGACCCAGCTGACTCTCAAAAGCATTTTAGGAAGTTGGCAGCAGAACAGCCATCTCCTGCTCTCTCGGACCGTGTAGCAAGTAACCGGATCTAGGGTATAGATATGTTTGTCGAAGACATCAATAGCGCAGATAATTAAGTTAGCTGCAGCAAACCAGCCCCAGGCTTTGAAGTGTGGGCACAGTTGATGCGCTCACCTTTCCCACACCTGAGAGGCTAAGCCTACAATCTCCTCACAGATGTTCACAATCTTCTGACCTTTGGTCCACCCTCATTATCACACCATTGAGGTTACCTAACCCCTTGGGGCCGATCATAAAAAGAACTTTATAAACTGGAGCGTGGTGAATTCCTACCTTCAAAGACAGACTCTGCCTGGGTGAGAAGAACCTTCAGCTAGAGGAGCTGAAATTCTCTAGACTTCTCTCTGCTGGTGCTGAAAGGAAGGGAACGGCATCACAGAGCAGGGAAGGATGTCCACTAACCCAGTGCTCCTCAAAGGCTGAATTGTATGGGAATCCCACCAGCTGTTTCTAAAAATACAAGTTACTGAAGCCCACATTTAACACTAGATTCCTATTTAACACTCCAGCTAGAGGCCCGGAATCTGCATTTTAATGAGTAGCTAGGTGAATCTAAATGTGTAGTCCTCGGACTACATTTTTTAGCAAAAAGTAAGTACTGAGTGAGTCCAGTTTCTCAAGATTCCAAAAGTATTATATGTACAGCAATATGTAGATTAATGACCCAATAATAGCGGTATTACCCCAGAAACCACCAAACCCTTTACCCATTACATTTTGTGCTTTGTATATTTCATATCATTTAATCTTCACTATATATATATTATAATTTGATCCATTTTACAGTCATGGAAACTTGGCAATGGTAATTTGATTCAAGGTCACAAGCTAGTGAGTAAATGGTTAAGAATCCACCTTGCAATGCAGGGGACACAGGTTTGATCCTTGGCCGGGGAACTAAGAGCTCACATGCTGCAGAGGAAATAAACTCATATGCGGCAACTAGAGAGTCTGTGTGCTGCAACTAAGACCTGATGTAACCAGGTATATATATGTGAATCGGGCCTCTTTCTAGCCAAGTCTCTACTGTACCCCAGTTATGCCAGTCTCTCTATAGACTCCCCCAAAATGAATATATCCTTACTGTGTTCTATTTGGGGTTTTCAATGAGGGAAGAAAGGAGACGGAAGCAAGAATTTAAAGAAATAACCACTGAACTGCCACTTTTCCCCAATTCGAGTACCAGGCCTTTTATAGTAAGAGAAAAGCAGAGGTGTTTCAACTGCTACTAGAAAGATAAATAGCCTAGGATATCTATTAGTGCCCCAGAAATACTGCTGTTCAGAATACTGATGTATTTCCAGTTATTTGTGATGTTTTCCTTTCCGGTTTTTTATGACAACTGAAATTTAATACAACAGGCCAGTTTGGCAAAGGTGAGCTGTGTAGCTGTGACCAACTTAATTCCCTGGACTCAGAACCCTCAGAAAGTGTGAGAGCGGCAAATCTAGATAACTTCCCAATTCTCCCAGAAGCCCCCACTGGGAATATGACTTCTGACGTGGCATTTCCAGGGAAAATTCCATGTTAAATGTGTTCTTGGAGACTCTCCCATGAGACTTGCCCAGAGAGATTCTGTGTGGTTTTTCTTTTTTTTTTTTTTTTTACATGTGAGATTTTAGTGTATCAAACCCACCTTGATGTTGAAATTTTAAAGAGAGAGAGATGAGACAGAGAACAGGCAGAGAGAAGGTTACGGCCTCCAGTGTGAGCAACGGCTTCATAACTGACAATGGATATTCACTCTCCATCAGTTACATACAACCAGAAGATCAGTTCTGCTGAGAACGGTTATTGGAGAGGAAAAGACAGTCAGGCATGGAACCAGGTGCAGGCCTGGCAAGCAGAGAGTTAGAAAACCTTTTTCTTTTTCCTCCCTCTAGAAGCAAATATAAACTTGCTTTATGATGGCAATCCTAGTTTCCCAGAGAAGTGCTTTGGCAATAACAGCCCCAGCGAAGAAAAGCTTAAGCAACCAGGGGCATTTAGAACAATAAAGCCTTCTTCTTCCCACACATATTATTGTCAATGCTGCCATGGCTCTGTTCCATACATTTCCTGCCAGGAGCTCACCTTATTCCTACAGAGTCAAGCATGGGAGTGTCTGAGTACTGAAGGGCGTGGTCACGGTACCTCCTCGGTGGAGTTGCATTGAGGATCAGCTGAATCAGTATACGGGAAGATGCTCTGGACAGTCCCAGGTACCCAGCAAGCTCTCCATGAGTCATAGCTATGATATCATGGGATGGTGGCTGTTACATGTATTGATAGTTCAATAGCCACAATGCATATAACATATCCCAAATATTTTTAAAGTAAATATTTAACTTGTTTTTTTAAAGTAAATATATGACATCCAAAATCACTGTAGACAGTGACTATATCCACAAAATTAAAAGACACTTGCTCCTTGAAAAAAGAACTATGACAAACCTAGATAGTGTATTAAAAAGCAGAGACATCACTTTGCTGACAAAGGTCCTTATAGTCAAAGCCGTGGTTTTTCAAGTAGTGATGTACGCATGTGAGAGTTGGACTATAAAGAAGGCTGAGCAATAAAGAATGATGTTTTTGAAATGTGGTGCTGGAGAAGATTCTTGAGAGTCTCTTGGACAGCAAGGAAATCAACCCTGAATATTCACTGGAAGGACTGGAGCTGAAGCTAAAGCTTTGGCCACCTGATGCAAAGAGCCAACTCATTGGAAAAGACTCTGATGCTGGGAAAGAATTGAGGGCAAGAGAAGAAGGGCGGAGAGAGGAAGAGATGATTAGATGGCACCACTGAGTCAATGGACATGAGTTTGAGCAAACTCCAGGAGATGGTGAAGGACAGGGAAGCCTGGCATGCTGCAGTTCAGGGGTCACAAACAGTAGGACACAACTCAGTGACTAAACAACAAAATGACTTGTTTGTATTTTTCATATTTATTCTATATCCCATGGGGGAAATTCTAATCATGAAATCATCCATTTATAAATAAAATCTGAAAATGTTAAAGCAACCTACTTCCTCCTTTACCTTTTAAATTCTGGAAAAGCAAGGCTTTTTGATCTCAATATTGTTGACATTTGAGGTTGAATAATTCCGTGTTGTACAGAGAGTTGCCCTGTGCATTGAATGGTGTTTAGCAGCACCCATGGTGTCTACTCATTAGATGCCCAAAGCACCCTCTTCCCAGCTGCAATAATCAAAAATGTCTTCAAACATTGTCCTTGAGGGTTCAAAACTGTCCTTAGCTGAGAACCACTGGTCTAGAGTCATTCTGAAACAGACAAGTAAACTACAGACACAGGCTCTCTAAAATATGCCTCAAACGTAAGATGGTGTGTCCCTAACTGGGGATTTCATTCATGCTACAAATAGCATTTTACTAGCAGTGAAGTGAAACCCAAAGCCTGACAGGGATGGTGAGATGCTTACCCACTAACAAGCTATGGTGAGCAAAACAGTCCAAACTTCTTCACTTATGCAAACTCAACATTTAATTTTCTGCAAGATTACCCACAATAATTACAAAGTTTCTATAACTCAGCCTCAAAAGCTTGAAACTCTGAGATCCATAAGAATTGATCTTTTATCTTTTACCTTGGCCGTGTACTGTGTCTGTGTAACATAGAAGATGAAAGCAATGTTGTCCTCTAATTTCTAGAAGTAGGAAAGTGAAACTTTGCCAAAATTAAAGTATTAAAGAATCCAGTGGAGAGATAGAGTAAACCTCTAGTGTACAAACATTTTGATTTTAAGCATGCATCTTTCAGCTGAAAGATTTTTTTTTTTGGTCCATATGATAATAATAGTTTGACATTCTAAAAGTAATGCTGAAATGAAATATTAGCCAGTAGCTGCCGGTTAAAGATGGTTTGAGGCCAAAAACCTGACATCTCTGGGACACCAGTGTGTTCACTCTGCCAGTCACATACAGTACTTTTGAAGCATTAGCAATAACTTGAATGGACTTCCTACCAGGAATCTGCGGTCAAATGCTGACTAACGCCAGATCAACTTGAAGATTTCAGAGCCATTATGAAATATATAAGCACTCTGACATACTCTGAGAATGAAGACAAACCAAGAAATTCACACTATTACCAGAACTGGGTTAGGATCTTACTGACCAGGGATTAGAAAAATAGATCTCAAATGAGAAAGAACACACATTCTTTCCACTTTCTAATATCCACATGACTTATAAGGTTTCATTCCAAAGGGAAAAAAAATGGCACCCGTATTTTAACTAAGGCAGTTTTATCCGAAGGGTATTAATTGCTCTGGTGAAGGAATGTCGCACCATCCACTCACACACTGGATCTCACTTAGTTGTCCCTTCATGTTTAAGATACTATTATTGTCGTGGATTATGTGCCTATGACGTGGTAAAGTGGGCGGGGCATTGAATGACCAGGAACCAAGTGTGCATGTACAAGGTCATTTCTCTTTTGCTTAGAGCTGCCTCGATTCCATCTGCTGAGAAGCAGAGAGTATATCTTCATTCCAGTGCCTGGCCTAAGAAAGGAAAGTCAGGGGACTGAGGCAGGGAGAAGTCAGCTGCATCCTGTATGAGCCCTCCAGCGGGGACTCCCCTTCCCCTGTCCCCTGTCCCCTGGCCTTCATCTTTGTTGTTAAGTTGCTAAGTCATGTTTCACACTTTGCGACCCCATGGGCTGTAACCTGCTAGGCTCCTCTGTCCATGAGATTTCCCAGGCAAGAATACTGGAGTGGGTTGCCATTTCCTCCTCCAAGGGATCTTCCTGACCCAGTCTCCCAAACTGCAGGTAGATTCTTTACTGCTGAGCTACCTGGGAAACCCCAGCATTCATCTTTAATTGAGGACAAAAATCAGAATCTTTGCACCATCCTGTAGCCACAGGTACCACACCCACCACAAAAATAGACATCACAAGTCATTTCTTCTAATATTCTCAGGGCTGCTTGTTTTCCCCACCTATTTTCCCCTTTCTAATAGCCTTCCCACTCAGTCCTCAGTCCTACCCCACACCAACCCTCTTTCAAGAATGGAATTTCTAAGAGGTAGAAGCAATCCAGATCTAGATGTCAGAAGACTCAATTCTGAGCCTTCTGCTCTCTTTTTAACAGTATCCCTCTGAACAAGCCACTTAATCTTGCTAAGTTAACTTAGCTATAAAAGGGAAATGACAATTTGTGACTTCATAAACTTTCACTACACAAATATCATGTGTTATTAGAAGAAATACTTAAGCCTAGACGGGGTCATTCTGCATGCTATTTCAATGGACCTGGTAAGAAAACCATTATTTATTGACAAGCACAGTTATTCTCAAGCAGCTTTCCTCTAAGCTGGCCAGATGGTTCCATGACTTTCTAAGGGAAAAGGTGAAAAGCCATCACATTTACCCCCTTTTAATCTTCCTTTTCTACCTTCATCATTTAAATACAGAAAAAGGATTATTGGACTGTTACCAGATTTTCCCCTGAGAAGGAAAAAGTTTTCCCAATGGCCTAACTTTAGGGATTCTGCTTAAACTGATAGAGAAGGTGGTCTGACCTTGGCATTAACCTTGGAAGTTACGAAGCTTTCCACATTTGCCTCTTTCCACTGTACCTGGACTGCCTCTCATTTCTCACACAACAGTTTTGGACCTCCCTCTTTTCCTGGCCCCCTGTACTTAACAAAAACCCACATCTTCAAAACAAGCATGCAGAGCAGAAAGTACTTCTTGAAAGGGAACTCCATCTGCCTTACAAACAGAGTGCCAGTCGGACATATCGTGGGAGCAGCAGGCAACTGTCTGGGGAAGACACCATAGCATCTGGTGGACCCCAGGAGGCTAAAGCACAAGAAGGCATGGGATTCTCTCCAGTGCCCAGCCTGGATTCTAGGGGAAAAAAGAACATTGTAAACTATAGCCCTTATGTCATTCCTTAAAGATCAGGAGATGGTCTTCCAAACTTGAAGGCAAGAGGAAAACCTTCAGGGAAGGGTCAACCTCTCTTTCCACTTCGAAGAAAGAAGTTAATTATGTATACAGGTGTGACTCTTCCATTCATGTGTCTCCAAGTTCTTAGAAGCTGATTAAGTGATAACTGTACCAATTAGAAGAGATCATCACAGGGGAGAGAAAAGTCTTCTAGAGGGTCAAAAACCAGAGGACTTTCATATCTGCTATCAGCTCCTATGATCTTAGGGGAATAAGTTAACTTCTGCATAACTCCTTTTCCTCATCTGTACAATTAGGAAGAAAATGTCGCTGACAACCCACAAGATTTTTTTTTTTTTTTTGGAAAATCAACTCAATAAGGAAGTAAAATCCTAATTTTAAATAAAAAGCATTGACTACTTAATAATATTGTTAAACATCCTGTCTTCTGCATATGAATTAATCTAACTTATGCCTATAGCTGCAAAAGCACAAAGGGACTTTGGCAGGTCTTCATGTTCACATCTGTAAAAGCTAAAAGACGGTTCTAATATTATTTGTCTGCATGTCAGTGTATCTATGTTTCTTCCTCCCATGTCTCTATATCTCTGTATGAATCATTATGTCTCAAAAGGCAGAATAATGTAGCAGGAGAGTGCCCTGGATGTAAAGATAGAATACATAGAGTAAGTCCCAAGTCCATTATTTCTGGTTGTGCTGCTTTGGACAAAATGATGTCTAAAATGAGGATGATTCTGGATCATCTGCCTCCATGATTGCTTGAGTGTTAAATGACAGCCATGTTCTATGCCACTCTCTCTCTCTCACTCTCCTCTTCCTCCTTGTCTTCCTCCTCATTATTCACTATCTTTTTCCACCACTGCCTCTTATCTTTTCCTGTCCTTCAGATCAAGTTAAAGTATATTTCTACATTTTTCGGATTATTGAGTAAATAAAATAAATTGCTTTTTACTGTTATCATCTTCCCTGTTTCTGCTTTGAATCTCCTGAATGCCCTCTGTGTGTGTATTAGTCAGTCAGTCGTGTTCAACTCTTTGTGACCCTGTGGACTGCAGCCTGCCAGGCTCTTCTGACCATGGAATTCTGCAGGCAAGAATACTGGAGTGGGTTTCCATTCCCTTCTCCAGGGGAATCTTCCCAACTCAGGGATTGAACCCTGGTTTCCTGCACTGTGGGCAGATTCTTTACCATCTGAGCCACCTGGGAAGCCCCTGAAAGTCCTAGAAGAAATATATTTCATGATTCTTGGATCTCTTTCATCCCAGACAATACACCTTTTCCACCAACTCTGCAAACTGTCTCCAACTTAGTGAGCAGTGTAGGGGAGATATGTATAGAAGATTACAAATTGGAGGCCTTTGTCTGTCACTCACTAGCTGGGCAAGTTATATTACCTCTTGTAGGCTCCATTCTCTCATTTATAAGATGCAAGTAACACTATCTATTTCAAAAGAATAATGGGAGAATTAAATCAATTATGATACCATTTAAAACACATGGCATAATGCCTTTTTAAATGGTAAGTACACAATAAAGAGCAGCTTTTATTATGTTAAAACTAAAACACAGTTTTACTATTAATGATACCATGGTTAACATTAATAATGGTGATTTTTCAGAGGGAATCTTGAAGGTAGGATGCTGCCCCATCAAATAGCTTAGAGACAAAAACTTCTAAGAATTGCTAACACTTACTGTGTACTAGACATTTTTCTTACTATTAAAACTTTCCAGGTATTAACTCAGTTATTTCCTAGGTCATCATAGTTCATGAGTGGCTGATCCAAGGCTCAAACCCATGAGTTCAGACTAGGAGGTAACACACCTTTCAAAATGCTGGGAAAGACAGACAGCATATCCTAAACCAACCAAATTGCTAGTAATTTGTTACCAGTAACAAAGTACTGAGGGCTTTTCTGGTGGTGCAGTAGTAAAGAATTCGCCTTCAATGCAGGAGACATGGGTTCAATCCCTGGGTCAGGAAGATCCCCTGGAGAAGGAAATGGCAACCCACTCCAGTGTTCTTGTCTGAAGACAAGACAAGAACAGTGGTAACTACTCCAGTGTCCAGTGGGTAGTCTCATGGACAGAGGAATCAGGCAGGCTATAGTCTACAGGCTTGCAAAGAGTTGGACACGACTTAGCAACTGAACAACAGCAATGACAAAGTACTGAAGCCTGCTTATGATTTTCTTTCTAAACTTTTTCATTTATATTGGAGTATAACCAATGAGCAATACTGTGATTGTTTCAGGTGGATAGCAAAGGGCCTCAGCCATATGTATAAATGTATCCATTGATTTTCTTTTTAATTTAAATGAGTGTAGATATAATGGCATAGCTCTTGCTCACCAACATTGTGATTTCCTCTCTACTGGAGGAAAGGAAGCAGTGCAATCCAAACTAAAGCTTTAGGATTTCCTTATAGCCCTGGGTTCATCCATGGTATGAGGACCTCAGGTGCATCAGCATTCGCATTCATCACTACCACCACCATGATCATCATCACCACTGTGTTACTATTTACTGATCATTCTATGCCAAGCATGGGCTTTCCCTGATGGCTTAGTGTTAAAGAATCCACTTGCCAGTGTAGGAGATGTGGGTTTGATCTCTGGGTTAGGAAGATCCCCTGGAGAAAGAAATGGCAACCCACTCCAGTATCCTTTCCTGGGAAATCCCATGGACAGAGGAGCCTGACAGGCTACAGTCCATGGGGTCACAAAGAGTCAGACACAACTAGGCAACTAAACAACAACAACACCAACAAGCATTCTTCACGTATATTTTTCTGCATGTGTTAAAGCAGAAACAAAAAACTGTTGAAAATCATTGAGCTACACAATTCCAGATGCCTTCTGAAGACTTTTCTCATAATTCTACCCTACAGGACTCCACCACCAACCTTGAAAAGAAAAGAGGAATAACAGTAATATTTACTGATATCTATCTTGTGTCAAGCATAAGATTAGGGACTTTCCATACATAATCTTATTTAATCCTCACAACAAACCTAAAATATAAGCATTATATTTATTGCTTAGTTATTGTCACTGATTTTTTATTATTTTAATCACATATGTACAGTGAAGAAAATCACCGCTCAGAATGCGTTGGTATCTTTCTCAATGCTCACCGAGCTTCTAAATTATAGCTTGGGGATTAGAACTAAATGTATATGTCTCTTTTGAGCAGTCTCTTTAAAATAGTCTTACCATTTACTAAACTGACTTATTTTCTTCCAATGTAATATAAACTCTCTCTTTTTTGGTCGATTCACTGGAAGGCAGGAGCCCTCAAAAGAGTGCAAGCCTGGGAATCAGAAATCTCAGGTTGTAGCCCTGGCTGTACAATTCATGGGTTGTTTGACTCTGGAACAGTCATTTATCCATTTAAAATGAACCATATCCAGCTCTAATTCTACACACTACAACCGAAAGTAGATACCAGACACCCATCCTCACTCACATGATATCAATTCTAATTGCAGACTTTCTCTCTGCCCTTGAAAGAGAAGATTATGAAGAGGGACCCGCTGCACAAGAGCATTTGTTGACCAGACCACCAGACAAGGGTGGTTAAGGAGGAGGTTGGCTGGGAAGTGTGAGAAAGTCATCTACCTTACAGCTGTCCTGGCCTGAACATTACCATGGATAAACAAGAGTCCCTCTCTAGAGAATCCTGCTGGCATCTTGTCTTCATTCCTTTCTGGAAAAAAAAAAAAAGATTCATAGCCCTGTGAAGAATGTATTGCCTTCGACATGCAACTGCCAAAAACCCAACTGTAGGCAAAATCCATCTGACAAAAATCCCTTAACTGCTTTGATTCAGTTCTTAAAGGAGATTAGTGGTTGGAAGGTCACAGAGAAGCCAGCCTACTGCACACAGCAGCCTGGGGTTTCAAAGCTCTCACTACTAAGGGGATCTCCGTACCTCATGCCCCTTCCCTCCAGGCCGTTTAATCAATGAATCAACAAATAGTTACCGAACGAGGCTTCCCTGGAGTCTGCAGGTCACTTCAGATGTGCCTCTCCAGTTCAATAGCAGGAGAAAGAAAAACAGATTTTTCTGACTCTTCTTAAAGTTTCCATTTATAAAACCAGGACTAACATGAAAAGACTGCGGGTCTCTTCTCCCTCTTTTTCTCTTCCCTTGAACCCTTCTGATTCACAAAGAAAAAGAAAATGCTATGGAGTTGAGAGAATAACAAGAGATAAAAGGAAGGAAGGGAGGAAGGAGGGACAGTAGGAGGTAAGGAAGGAAGGAAAGAGGTAGGGAGATAGACAGGAAGCAGAGAATCAGAAGCTTAGAGTTCAGGAAGGTCAAAGGACACAGCAAACATGTAGAAAATCTTCTCGAGATAAACCACAATGGAAAAGAATATGTAAAAGAATATATATATATATATATATATGTATATATAACTGAATCCTTTTGCTTTACAGCAGAAATTAACATAGCACAGTAAATAAGCATACTTCAATAAAAATTTTTTTAAAAAAGGAATATCTCTTTGGTAGCATGTAACTTTCATGTTTACTACCCTGTGAATTACTACTGCTCTTTAGTAGATGTGATTATCTTTGAGAACTAGTTACCACTAGTTTTAAGCTTTTAGGATTGATGGAATGATGAAGGTCTTATACCTCTAGGTGTTTTTCTGCTCTCAGCTCTGGCAACAGGATCACAGAGAAAATGCTCACATTGCCTCAAATACCCACAGTATCAGAAATCAAAAATACACACATCAAAAAAACTTAAATAATTTTCTAAATAATTTGCATGGAAATGAAAAACTACATGGCAAAAAAGATATTACTTTGGGCCTACAGCAAATGTTATGTTAAAAAACTATACTAGGTTACAAACTAAATCACCATCTCCTAAGTGATGACTCACACTGTGTGTACAACCGTCACTAGAGCAGGACCAGCCCATGATGTGACTACTGATCTCTGACCCAGCACTTAGAGCAGGATTCTACTTCACCAAATGTTTCCTCAATCAAAAAGAATGAAACTAGGAACAGCTTATGAAGCACTCACTATATGCCAGACATGGTGGAAATACCTTCTATGCATCAGCTCAGTTAACCCTTTCACTTGCCCCTGAGCTGGCCTGACCCTCCTCAGTCTACAGAGGACAGTGTGTAAGACAGAGAGGGGAAATCACTTTGCTCAAATTCTTAAGCATAGTGATCAGGTCCGGAACAAAATCTCCAACCCAGGTCTCACCCTACGGGTTGTGCTTCTAACCACCTTGTAGCTGACACTTTACTCCTGTTCTTCGGTGTAGGGAATTGAAGGTGGTAAAAGTAAAAATACTGCATTTCATTATCATTTATCACCTTACCAAGACTTGGTGTTCCCCTGTCAGCTTCAAATTGCTCCTTTCCCTCACAACATGAGTGACTACAGCTTCTTCTTTCCTTTCTTTTTAGATAAGCAAACCCAGTATTAGAAGAGTTAACAAACCATGAAGCTATAGACAACCATAACATTCTAAAGAATTCTTCAGTCTAAACATGTGATGAGGCACTCCAACATCTTAAAAAGCTCATTAAAAAAAAAGTTTAAATATAAGTACTGTGTTAACACTCATAGGTCTAAACAAAGAGTCCGGTAGATAAAACTCCTGAGTGGATACAGAAAAGACTGATGCTCTGTTATCTTACTGAACTTCTAAATTACAACCCCCCAAGCTTTTTTTCATGTGCTGATGGGGTTTATTGTAATGAAGGCATTAATAGAAAAATAAACAACCCAAATTCTATTATTCAATATGACATCTCTATATGTACAACGATGCATCTATTCAGAAGTATCCATATGATAAAAGGAGGTAAAATATACACACAGCATGATCTTTTGTTCCAAGATGATACAATGATTTCTACCATCTGTGCATAGACCAGTTCGAATCTATTTCACCTTGAGACATAACACACGTAGAGACAGACTGTCCCTCAGGGTGCCCAGGATTGTCCAACACAGTGACTCTGAACCCCTTCATTCCTGCACACTGGGTACCAGCCAGGACCACCCTCCAAATCTGGCTTCTAAGTGTCCCCTTTCCCCCCCAACTCTGAAGACTAGAGTTTCTTCTTTCATCTCCTTTAACAAGCACACCTGAGATCAGTACCAAACAAACCACGAGGGTAGCATTTGACACACATACAGTATGTTAATGATTCTGGGTTGAAGGCAAATGTATGAATCTACAACAACGTTCATGTCCAGAAACCAGAGAAATGCAAATCATATCGCAAAGGCGCGTCCTTGTGGAACTCAGCAAAGGTCTGCCTGGACTCAGATCTAGAGGTTAGACACGGCGCTTCTCCCAGAGTCTGCCTGTGCTCATTACCATATTGCAGGAGTGACATCTAAAGCCAAGAACAGTTTTCAGGAAGGCCAAGGTTCTCAAATAATCGGAGATTAAGGAAGGCAGAGAAAAGACAGTGGCATCACGGAAAAGCCAAGGAACAAAATGACCTATTCCTTCTACATCAGAGCTTGAGGACTTCTAGAGCGGACTATTAGTATGACCTTCCATGGAGGAAACCCAGGATGACACAGATGTCCTTGGGGTTTCTAAAAGGAAGGTACTTACCGTGGAAACCCACCAGTCACCACGCTTTGCCCAGCATGATAGTGGCCACCCTTCTCCACGGAAGCAGAGCCTGGGACCCACCAAGTTTGTGGGGCTGTCTACTTGGGTTACTTGGGAATAGGCGGTGGGGGGCAGGGGGCGGGCAGGGTGGGCAAGGTGGGGGAGAAAAGACGGACTTTCCCTTTAAAACTGAACAGAAGCTGATCCCAAATCACATGACCTTTTACCGTAATTTCTATTAAAATCATTTCATGTCTGGTTGCCTCTGCTCTCCTGGCTCATTTGTATTGTTTACAACAAGTCATTGCACTGGCAGTGAGTGGGGGCTGAATCCATGGTTACCCGTTTTTACATTCACTAGTTAAATGGAATGCAGCCCTGCTGTGGGTTTCAGGGAACCAGCTCTTAAGAAACCACAATCCAGCTATCAATCAGCCTAATCAGAGAGAAATTAATCTTATAAACCCAAGTATTGGTACATATTAAAAATTGATGGCGAAGGGGCATGGGCTTTTTATTGGTTGGAGTTACGAAAGTGTCCATGCTGACATTCGACTTAGAGCTTCAGAGTATTCGGTCTGTGGTCTCCATCTGACAGCCGTGCACGTTGTGCAGCTAAACAGCTTTCAAGAGTAACACGACCACCCTTGAAAACAAATCTTCCCTCCCCCCACCCCCACCCAATTTTGTGAGCATTGCTTTTACCTGGTTGCTCTTAGTGTTCCTGAACCACAGTTCACCCAGACTGCAAACCAGCAAAGTAACTTAACCAGATACACACAAGCCAGTAAAACATCACACCGACAGCCTTGGGTAGGATTCAATTAAGACAAAAACCCCAGTGGAATGCTCTTTACGAGTAAATTAAAACTGCAAACTAATATGTTTCATTGAGAGCAAGGACGGTCCAAATTCCTTCTACTGTCCATGAATTTAGGTGGTTAATTCTTCTAAAAACATTCCCCAAAGCAAACTTGTTTCTCAAGATGGACATGCTCAGCAATTATCATTCCCAATCAAAATTTACAAGTTTTCTAGTTTAATGCCCACCATCATCGTCCCACAAGTCACATCTCCACGCTAAATGAGAACAGCAAATAGTTAAAGCTAACATATTACAACCCCATCTACTGCAAAGTCACTGTATCAGGAGCTAGAATTGATTTGTTTCCTCAGAACGAATGGAAAATGAATGTAACAAAACGTCAGAAAAATTCCTCCTGCACTGCTAATCGGATATTGTATAATGGTTGATTGCAGCTCTGCCCTGTCCGCTCGCTGCCTAAATCGTACATACTTACACGTTCTGGGCTCTTCCAAGAGTTTGGTGCAGTTTCAAGGACAAATGTCTTAAGGAAGCCTCTCTACTGTGCAGCAGGGAGTCTAGCGCGGATCTGATGACAAGAGCGCGGTGCTAAATCTGACAACAGAGCAGGAAACTTCCTGCGTGGAGAGGAGATCTTGGAAAGTCTCGGGGTTAAAAAGGCTGCTTTGAATGTGCTGGGTGATCTGCTCCCTGGTTGTGTACACACAGTAGCAGCTGATCTGTGTTTGCAGCCCTGCAGAAAGGAACCTTTACTGAAAACCAATGGTATCACATTTCAGCGGAGCTGGTGCCAAGGGCTGGAGAGCAGAGCCACCTTTGACAACTTCACACAATTCAACCCAGCAGACTTACCACAGGTCACAGAGGAGCATAGAAGGCGTCTCTCCCCTCCCACCCCATCCCAGGTTTCACCTCGAAGAGGTTAGTGCAGTTCCCTGGGAATCTAAACACCGCTACCGGCTAGCCTCTGCCAACAGTACAAGGTATTTCCTGGGCTTTTATTAAATATAGTCCCCAATCCCTGCTGTCCTGACCTACCATGGACTGTATTTTTACAGAATTTTTAAAAATGAACCCTAATTTTTAAAATGCACGGCTTTCTGTTACACAAAACGTCAGATACACGGTGGGTTACTAATCCCACATTGAGTATTTCAGGCTCCCTGGACATTCTTCACAAATAAACCGAGGAAAAATAAATCAGGATTGGAGACCTATGGTACCCAATTCCGAGTTCAGAAGTAGGAGTTATCAAATTACTGTTTGGTTGGGGGACATCTTTTTTACTGTTGATTCTAAACTGGCCACAACTGTAAAACTTCACTCCAGGTGAACCTATTAATAGAACAGGGCTCTTGGGATGTTAAGATCAGGCAAGCAGAGCATGAATATGCTGTTTGGTGCAGCATCACCTTCTTTACTGGAGAAGGCAATGGCACCCCACTCCAGTACTCTTGCCTGGAGAATCCCAGGGAAGGGGGAGCCTGGTGGGCTGCCGTCTATGGGGTCGCACAGAGTCGGACACGACTGAAGCGACTTCGCAGCTGCAGCAGCTTCTTTACCACCCTACGCTGGAGGAGAATGGAGTTTCGAGACCTTGCCAACTCCAAGAGGGAAAGTGAAGAGAGTGTAAGAGATAGAGGGGGTTTAGGGGTGGGGTGCTGGCTGCTGGGGCAAACTTAGTCCAGGTCACTGGTTAACCACTTCAGTATCTGTGTGTGCCTCAGTGTCCTTCCTCCTCTATCCTGATGACTAGTCTAGGCTATGGTATATTATATGGCATTTTCTCACAATTGCACATCTGACTTCAAAGGGTAGAAATCAGGACTGATGATTTAACCAAAGGCCATGTTCAATGTGTCAGACAGCACAGGGGAGTGTTCACCTGCTTCTCTGAAAGCTGGCCCATAAGCTGCCTGGGCACTTGGTCAATTACCCAGATCTTTTGCTTTTCATTTTGCTCACACTATGGTTCAGATGTAATGATCACTCCCTACCCTGTAATGTAATGACAGCTTCCTATCCTGACCTGACTATCTTCTACCTACTTGAGACTGAGTTGTTTAAAATCTTGAACTTCTGATTCTTCACCTATGAAACGGAGACAGTATATCTACTATACAAGATTACCAGGAAGATCTAAAGAATAATATAGGTCAAGGGCTGACCCTAGGTGCCTGGCATGCATGCATCTATCAACATTTACTGAGCCCCCTCAGCACGAGGCCCAGGGCCAGAATCAGGGGTACAGGTCAGCTGAGACACGACCCCTACTCTCAAGTGAAATACTTCCAGTGTCTTTCCTCCTGCAATGTGTGTAGTTTCCATTATACACCAAAAAACATTTTCAAATACTCGGTCCCATTTGATTCTATGATAATCCTATAAGACAGATGAAATTATGCCCATCTTGCAAGTGGGAAAACCATGGCTTAAGGAGGTGAGAGTTACATAGCTAGTAAATAATAGCTGGGGACTTCCCTGGTGGTACAGTGGCTAAGAATTTACCTTTCAATTCAGGGGACACGGGTTCAATCCCTGGTCAGGGAACTAAGATCCCATATGCTGCGGGGCAACTAATCCCAAGTGTCAGAACTAGAGAAGGCTGCGCACTGCAACAAAGATCCAGCCCAACCAAAAAACAAAGCAAAGCAAAACCTGTAGCCCGAACTTCAATCCAAGTTCTGATTCTGTCACCATACATATGAATTTGTCACACAGCATTTATTTTATGCACAAATCTATATTGTATTGTTATCATAATAGTTTTATGTGCATTACTGTACTTCCCTAAAGATAGTGTTGGAGAAGGGAAAGGCAAGCCACTCCAGTATTCTTGCCTGGAAAATTCCATGGACAGAGAAGCCTGGCAGGCTATACAGTCCATGGGGTCACAAAGAGTTGGATATTATTGAGCGACTGAGCAAAGATAATGTAAGTCTTTAAAGAGAGACTTAAAATTATTCTCTATTCTCTTAAAAGACCTAGCTTGACACTAAACATATTATGTGTTTAGTATATTTTCCTAAATGTAAAAGAAACTCAAGCTGGGTTCATTTACTCCCTATGATCATTCCCACAGGAAGCCATAGCCTCTCAACAAATAATGGTTAGGAGGTTCTTTGTCGCCTTCCAGTCCTGTGCTATATCTTCATGAGAGCTAAATTGCTGCAGTCGTGTCTGACTCTGTGTGACACCATGGACTGCAGCCCGCCAGGCTCCTCTGTCCATGGGATTCTCCAGGCAAGACTACTGGAGTGGGATGCCATGCCCTCCTCCAGGGCATCTTCCCCACCCAGGGATAGAACCCACATCTCTTATTTTACCTGCAATAGCAGGTGAGTTCTTTACCACTAGCGCCACCTGGGAAGCCCGTGCTATGTCTTTAGTTACTTTCAAATAATTATACACATGTCAAAGTTTTTAACATTGCCTCATAATTAAACCACCCCAAAACTGTTTTCTTCATTGGTTTGACATATATTCTATACATTAAGACCCAGTGAATTTTGATAGGAGACAGTGAATATTTACTTTGAAATTCAAACTTGATCCTTAGATATCTCATGATTTCTAGGTTCCCTTTAGTTTTGAAGTTTGACAAGTCACAAAGTATAGAATTACATTGATCATTATCTTGTGAATTAGAGCAGAACACACTGCCAACCAACCTCAGGTAAAACCCAGGCAGATTTCTGAGTCTTTTAAAAAAAATATACCATCTGCACAAACAGTCCAGATTTCTTCAATAATTCTTGATCTACTGCTTCACTTTAGGTTTTGAAATGTAGTCCATTTCTGATGGAAGAATTGGCTAGGCACTTATCAGTGAATCCTACATAAAAATATTTTTGAAAGAGATCTGTATAGAATCTAGAATTTGGAGTTCAACTGATGCATTACATTAATTAGCTCTGTTATATCTTGGAAATTTTTCCTTGAATGAAATTTATATCATTATTAACTAGTACTTACTGCCAAACAATGATTCCTTCGGCCTTAACAAAAAACCAGGGAAATCTAGATTAACATCAATGTCAAGGCAAAAGTGCAATGACAGGCAGTGTTTGAGACAAAGAAAACAATGACTGGATTCATTGTTTTTGTTTCCAAAGTCATTCACACGTGTATTTAGACAAGTTGTGGCCATCTGTAAGGATGGGTAAATATGTTCCTTGTGCACTGGCATTGCATACATTAGAATTACCAGGCTTGCTCCATTCAACTGGCCAGCTGCATACTATTTCCTGCTTCCTCCTTAAATAAAACATTATGTAAAGTACCCACCACATACTAGGTCTGCAGTTCTTGGACCACAGTGGACAAGAAACACGCTTCCCAAAGACTACTCTAGAGCTAAACAAATTGACCTCAGCCTTGGGCAGACCTGTTCAGCGTGGAGAATTGCTTGACCCAATGACTTTTCCTCACCATCTAAAAGTACATAGAATGTTCAAGTGCTTTTACAGCCATGAGTCTCACTCAACTCCCACAACCATCTTGGAATCAAATGCTTCTCTTATTTACATGTTTACCAATATGACAAATTCAGAGAACTTAATAATTTCCCAAGGTCAGACAGGCGTGAGTGGCCCAGGAAAAAGTTCAAAATGCATGCTCAAACTCTAATTCCAATGCTTTTCCACGTAATTCACATACTATATTCCTTTCAGGAAGAATGTGCATGCATTAGCTTCCCTCTTTTTCCTTTTGGTTCCTCATCATACAGATCAGTTAAATGCAGACCAAGCTCTCTCGCTCTCTCATCCAAACACACACACACACACACACAAACACAAACACACACACCCATATGCCTCTTTTCTACCTTCAGCTGCCTTCTGTCTTTTCTTCTCTCACATCTTGGCCAGTTACTTCAAACAGAATTGTTTCCCTACATCTTTTTCACTTTCCCACTTTTCAATAATTGGCCGTCAAAAAAAACAATTATAGGTGATACACCTGTATTATAGGTGATAAACTTAGGTGTACTGCTAATTTACACTATTCCCAGGGAAAGAAATATTTTGCAACCCTGTGTCTAAAAATCCTGAAAGTTACTAAAAGTTTCATTCTAAAGTTTTTTTTTTTTTTAATCCCTTTCAGATACTCTGCAATAGTTTCGGTCTATCTTTTTTAACTTCCATTTATATGTATATTCTCTTAAACATCAACCCTCTAGAATCTAGATAAATGATAGCTTTATTTGCCTCTATGTTACTCTCATCACTTGTTTCATAACAGCACTGCTTTTTGCAGTTTTTTTTCATCCCTGATGTACAATAATTTACTCTAGTAAGTAGTGCAAGATTTTATGGCCTAGCCTAGTAAAGTCATCTGCATTTAAGATTATTTTCCATGGGGAAAAAAAGCATGTACCTAATAATTAATCTACAAATGAAAAATTTCAGTGTAAACTTAAGTCTCTAAGTTTCATGAGGCTTTCATTTCAAACCTCTGAACCTGAGCTTACTTACTACTCTACACATATTAACATCTCCAGTCATGGCATAAGGCTATGCTTATGCAAATAACTAGCTTATAGAACAGAAATAAACCAGAGTATGATTAGTTGGTTTACTCATTATTAGTCAATCACTTAATTCAGAATCACTAGGGACCATCAAGTCACTTCCCTTCATTTTAGAAATGAAGAAACAAAGGGACATAGTTCTCAGATGAAGGGGACAAGTAGATAATCCTATAAACTCTGCTCAGGACCATTTTGACTGTCCCTGGGCAGAAGATCAATGGTCAGTAATATACCCATTAGCTAAAAAGCACGAATTTCTAACTCTGATGGATCCAAAGGGTCCTCAGGTATTATGTCCCATTTCTGTAACCTTTGGAAAATAAATGTTCATCCTAAATAGAACATGAATTTCTAATAACTGAATTAAACGGTTCATCTAAATAGCCAACTTTGGATTTCTCTCCACACATAATAACTTGGAAAAATATATAGCCTGTGTTTACTAGAGCGCTATAGCCACAGTCTCTAAGAAGAGCTATAACTTGCTAACAATTTTCCTGATTTATGTTTGAAAACATACAGGGCATGAAATGATTTCTGCAACCTTACATTTTCCTCAAGAACATTGGTAGGCAGAAGATAGGTTCCAAAAATAATGCTGGATTGCTTGTTGCAGCCTCTTTTTTAATAGAAATGTGTGATAGGCAATTATATGTGCTTCTCCAAAAAAAAAGCATCATTAGATTTCTTTTCCTGATTAAGAAAATTTTAAAAAAAGAAGGAAGGATGAGGATGGAAAGAAGAAGGGAGAGAGGAAAGAGATGGTGATAAAAGCATCCCTTTTCATATGATGTTTACATTATAAAAACTGACTGCCTTCTTGCATAAGAAAATGCAATAGATATTCTTCTAAAGAACAGCTTATAGATAATGTATGGTTACAAAGTATAATACGCTATACAAATGTTGGTTATTTTCTGTTATCAGTGTTTAACATATACGTAAATTTACCTCACCATCTATAATTGTGCTAATTAAAACAAGTATTTGTGAATATAAATTATAATGGTCATAAAATCAGCCTTATTAATCTAATATATCATAGACTGAGATTGAATTTAAATGGGTCACTCTGGTAACACAGATAGAGGAAAACACAGTTTATCCTACCACATAAGTATCAGAATAGGAGTGCAAAAGTTTTTCTATGCTTCATATAAAGTTAGCATCCTAAATATGAATCTTCCAAACAGTCAAAGATCACTGTGACAGCTACACACATCTGCCATGTTAAAAACAAGAATTCATTTGTGTAAGGAAAGTAAAATCAGCACATTCATTAGTTAGCATCCTTTATAGGGCCCTATCCAAGTTATTTATTTTACCAGATGTGCCATCTGAAACAGCTGTAAGTGTCCACAAGTAAATAAGATAGCTTTGATTCTCCAGGGTCTTGCATGTGACCACAGGAATTCTAAATGTATTTAACCCCCTTTTGTGGTAACTAGGATCATTTCCTTGTTTACACAAAAAATATCTTTCACAATAGAAATATAAACAGAGGCCTGACTTTAAACTACCAATGATTCTTCTTCACGATCATGGGTATTATTGAGCATAATGGTATAAACACATTATAAAATAGTTTAAGGTGTACATAATAGAAGGAGAATGGGAGGAAGAATTTACACCCAATATGATGAAGCAAGTCAGCTAAGGGGGGAGTGAGGCTTCACAATTGGAAATCATTCAGGCACTTGAATGAATGGCATCTAATTTCCAAGGAAAAGGAAACTGCCCTAGCTATGTGAAAAAGAGTCTTAGCATCACCACCATATGTACTTAGGGAATTTTTATTTAATGATTTGCAAAGGTATTTCCAGTGACCTGAATCTGAAGATTTAAAGCCATAAGATTGTGTGTCCACATTCTATTCCAAGGACTGAATTATTTTCTGCCATCATTTCTCAAAAGAAAGTTCCACAGGTCCTTCTCCTTGTTGGCCACCATTCACCACTGATTCCAGTACAAATCATTATTATGAATTAGGTTGAAAGTAATCCAAAGAAGATGGTTCCAGAGGAAGATACTTATACTTTCCTGCAGCACCCTATGCCATCTGCTCACCTGAGAGCATAAGGAGCATACAGGATTCCCATATAATTCCCCCTCTGATTGCTATGGGCCACTTTACTCTACTGGAATGACACTGGTAACCTCAAAACTAAATTGCAAAGCAGAATTATTTCACAGCTTTCAAAAACTGACAACAAAGTGACAGGAGAAAATTTCTTTGTTTACACATGAGGTACATATTTTGACTTAATAAAGATACTGTAAGTGAATTTCAAAAATCACAATATTCTGTAACTAGGTAATCATGACTTCAAAACGGCAGACTCTATTGTTCACAAAGAAATTTTCAGTTGGTTTTTTTAATACCAGTGGTTCAATGGGAAGATTCGCCAACTGCTCCCTGGAGAAAACAGAAGATCTGCATTTAAATAGAGATATAGTATTTCCAAATGCACAGTACCTAGAAGGCAGATACTGTCAAGGTTTCTTAGGGAGAGTAACTCAAATGGTATTAGGTACGTTTGGAGGCTGTAGACTCTTCATTGCATAGTGCTCTGTCTGTTTTCCTTTTTCCTCTGTGCATTCTTGGTAGTATTCATCCCAAGAAGTTAAAATTAAACCTTTCTCCACTGCAAACTCCCCACACCAGCAACCAGCAATTACTAGGGTACACATCATTTCTGATGTGTACAGAAAAAGACCACAGAAGATAGGTTGGCCAGAAATGTTAAATAATTGAAAAGTATAATGACTTAATAGAGAAGTAAGCTTAGTTTACAATGCAGCCCATTTAAAGCCATAAAGATACTGTGTAAAAATTTTATCTTGTGGTTGACCATTACATATCCTATCTATTATTCAAAAGTATCTCAACATTGTTTTTCTTCATTAATGTGGCTTTTGGCATTTCCCTCAAAATCTTTCTGTTCCCAGCGTTTTCCAACAATTTTGAAACAAATACAAAATTCCCACTTTCTATGTCATAAATTTCCCTCACTGGGATAATGAGATCTCCAGTGTCTAATTGAAACCAATTTCACAGGTCAACTTGTAAGGCAGCCTTTAACTTCCTTGGATGTGATTTATTTTGCATTGAACACAATCAAGCACGCACAATATTCAAAAAGAAATAAAACAGGGCTAAAGCTACTTGCATGGACACATCTGTAAACAAAAGAGAATCTCATAAATAATCTACTTTCCTGGGACACATTAAACCCGGGATTTGTCTATATTATCAAATGTCACAGGACATCAAGAAAGTTTTGCCTTGACTGTTCAGCTAAGGTACGTAGCAAGTTCATGCAGAAGATAAAAAAAAACAGAGAGAAACTTGGGATCAGTTTCAAACATAAGCCCATTACCTCTGGCAGGCTCTTGCGAAAATTCTAGCTGCAACTGAAATGTCCCTGTAAACAAGGTTCCTGAGAACAGCTTCAAATACTCTTCTCAGCAATGCTTTCCCTCCCAGCCCTTCAGCTGCCTGCCTATGAGGTTGGTGACACCTTATCTGGCTGTCCTGCCATCTCATGCTGATTCAAATTCAGAACTCAAAGTGAAAGATGAAATATTTTCCAGATCACTTAATATTGAAATCTTGTTTCAGTAATGAGTGGTGCTCAGTTGGAGATGGGAACATGGAACTCTCCTGGTAACCTTTTAATTTCTGAAAAAATTGTACAGAGTAAATTGAGTGGCACAGACATATAACCAAATGGACTAACCTGCTCTATTTTGTTAAAGCACCACCCACTGAAAGTTCCCTTGGCTCCCTGGGCAATCCCCGCTTAATGAAGACCAGCAAGTTTCAGCAGACACCAGGCACTAAGATTTAAGTGCTACTTTGATTTGCTGAAGAAATGATCTTTTATTGACGCTCATCTCCCCAGTCAATGGACAGCTCTCTGTGTTACATGATACCATTCTCCACAGAAACGCTTCTAATTCTCCATAACATGAGTGGAAAGAGTTATGAGAACTGTTTTAATAAAAATAACGAAGCCATGCTTAACAGACAGATCTATACTTGAGAAATCATCTAGGCCTGTTTCATGATATACTTGATTCTTTTCATCTCCATCCATATTTTCAAGTACCTTCTTCTGTCAGCTATTCCTCAGCTCAGATTGGAGAACTCTTCGAATTTCCCTCTCCTGCCTACAAGGACAGAAAACTGTTTCTCAGGTTGGTTAACTCATTAGGTAACATCAAACCTACTGGATAGGAAAAAAATAAAAAAGAATCCAGATACCCCTTTCCCATTCCCCAGTCCCATCCCCTGCCTTCCCCTGGAGAACTTTTCTTCCCCTTTTCTCTTGCCTGCTGCTTCTGAATTTGGGCCTTTTCCAAACACACTCCCCTATTTGGTCTTTGGGCAGCATGAGAAACAAAAGAGAGTCTCTCTTCAAAAACTAGACCAAGTCATTCAGCTGCTCCGCAACACTTCAAAACATCCCCAGGTCTCTTGCTTCTTGACTTAAAGTACTGGGCAGGAGTGTTCTGAAAAGAGTAGGAAGTCATACACGTAGCCCGAACAGCTGCACTTAACTCACATGCTGAGCATTTCTTTCTTTTTTCCTCTTTTTTCTTTTTTAAAGAGAGAGAAAAGGTGTTATTTTCAACATTGCCCTCTGATTTAGAGTAGCAAAAAATCATGCGCTTTCAGTGTCTGCCGTGCCTTCTTGGGAGGCCACTGGTGCTTGGCCCTACAGCTCCAACTCACAGCAAACAAGCTTCCGTAGTTGAAACCGCCCCGTGTGGCAATTCACATCATCACCCGAGCAAGCACGAGAGATAAACACAGACAGAATCACTCCACAACATCGAGGCCTGAGAGGGACTTCTCCAGGCCCTTCCGGACTTTTCCAGAAGTGTTCATTAAGATTCTGAAAGGTGGGGGGGGGGGGGGGGGTCAGGGAAGGGAAGAGGAGCAGGAGAGCTCGGCCCTCTGTGTCTCTCTGAGGCTCTCTCATCACAAAACATTGGGGTGGGGGGGAGGGGGTCTAGCCTGCAGATCCATCGGAGAGACTTAAGGGCTAGAAGGGGGTGGGTGGTTTGAAATACTTAAAATGACAGTCCGGTGGCCTCCGTGTAACTTCAGAGAGTCCCACGGGAAGGTGAACGCGGTGGGGAGACACAGAGGGTGAGGCGTAGAGGACAGGAAGGAGACACTTAGGACTACAGCAGCAGCAAGCACCAGAAGGATTTTTCTAGCCCACGACAGCGGTCCTCAACTCCTGACACCACCCTCTCCCCAGCGACCCCCTGCCCCGATCCCCTCGCCCCCTAAGACCAAGGACCCCCACCCCTACTCATCCCCCACCCCGGTCCCGGCGCCCTAACTCTGCCCTTACTCTTTGCCACTTTCCAGGAAGGGGGATGGGAGAGGTGTTTTAAAGAACAAATCTCACGGAAATGAGAATTGATCAGTGTCTCTAGCAAACACGCGCTGACAGTTTTGCAGTCATGGTAAGACGAGTCTACGACAGGGGGACAGTACTCATGGTTGTGTTATGGAGGGAGGGGTTGCTTTTTTTTTTTTTTTTTCCTCCGAGAGACTCTAAACAAGTGAAGGGGGAAGGGGGGGAGCAATAGAGATTTCCACCAGGACTGCAAATCAAGGATGCCCCCGATGCAAATGTCTGTCTCCAGATGTTGATGATAAGGGTTTGGACCAGTTACCTTGGCAGGGTCAGAACTGCAGCAGGTTAAGCAGGTGAGTCGTCGGGGATTTTAAAGAAGCCGAAGCCGGTCGCTTTGGCTGGGAAAGTCTACAAAACCCCCATGCAGGAACATTGCACATCTTACACACGCCTCCTTTAACTGGGCTCCCGCGACCTCGGGCGGGCGAGGGGGTGCCGGCTGGCGCGCCGGGGCCAAGGGCACGGCCCCCCGCTGGGCCCCCGCGGGTGCGGGGCCGGCCTGGGCCCCGGGGTCCGCGTCCCGCGCGGCTGTGCACTCACCGAGCCGGGCGGCCAGGGGCCGAGGGGCGCCCGCCGCTAGCCGGAGCGCCCGGGCGCCTCCCTTTGCTCTTGGTAGCGTCGGTCCGCACTCCCTGTGACCCAGGACGTCATGATGCCTGTCTGTTTTCTCAATGATAACTTGGCAGAAGAAGAGAGAGGCTGCCAGGTTCTCCTCGGGTGGTTACGTGGTATGTGCACGTTTCTGTTTGCATGCCTTTCTCTCTCTCCCTTTTGCAAAATAAATATCTAGATTTCTCAAAAAAAAAAAAAATCCCGGCACTGTCATGATTTGATTGCATTATTGCGTTGGCATAATTGACGCCTCTGGGTGTGTATTTATGTGTCTGTGCGTGTGGGGTTTTTTTGTGTGTGGGGTTTTTTTTTTTTTCCCCTTTAAATCCTGCTGCTGTTACTGCCGCCGCAGCCGCCGCTGCCGAGCGGAAAGCAAGCATGCGTTCATCTTTTGTCTTTCATTTTACCTTCAGGGTGACACTCAGTGCCAACGGCTCCCTTTTGACCGTCGCCAATCCCCGGCTGGGCAAAATACGTTTGGGGAAACTTGGGGGGAGGGGAAAGAAGCGCCCCTCGACCCGGAACGCTGGGGTCTCCGTTCCTTCCAAGGCCAGACCCCAAACCATCCCGACCCACCGCCCACCCCTGAAAAACCATTTTCCCTTCTACCCACCGGGCCCAGGCAGAGAAGCGGCACCCAGACAGCGAGGAGCATCCACCCAGGGCCAGACATTCCTGTTCTCGGCTGGCACTTGCTGACTTGCATCTCTCAGTTGCGTTCCCAGTGTGTAGGCCTCTCACAACTGGAGCTATTTTTGTCTCCCAGAGATGTTCCTTAAAGCCCTTTAAAAATGGGGGTGGGGGGTGGGCAAGGAAGAAAAAGAGAAAGACAGAAAAGGGTCAGCTCCCTATTTGAGGAGCTCTCTGGACACATCCGGAAATTTGGGGGTGCTCCCAGGCATCTGACCCACAAGGGGAGTTTAAAAGGGCAGAAAGGAGAATTAGCTTTCATTTGAATTCTTCTACAACAGCAAGAAAACTTTTTTTAAAAAATACCAAGATATTATTGCTGATCATTTTCTGTATGTGTCACTTCTCTCATTATGTGCTCGGGAATCAGTAGAGAAGGTCTCCAAAAATATTCCTTAGTGTTCATTTCTGCAAACATGAGAATGTATTTTAGATGGTGTGGCTACATGACAGGTAAAACGGAGGGCATGTCTTTTTGTAATCTGTAGTTTACGTCACTTGTACATTGCTATGTTTTACGTAGCTTCTATTAATCACAGTATAGTGTATGTTCATCACTACAGTACTCTGCATTGCTGAAAAATAAAAATCTAGCATGAGGTTTGGCAAATACTTTGCCCTTCTTTATCACTAATTCCCCATTTGGGGTAGTAGAATGGGCTTAGGATATTTTTTTTTCCCCAAGCCCTTTGTTGACCTTGGTCACCATCATGAATAAGTGAAATCACTGATTCAAATTCCTAAAAGATGACAGCAGAAGCCAAGTTTGCAAAATATGAAGCATGGAGGAGAGTGTCAAATCTGGATGAATTCAAAAGTTTTTCTCCCCAATCTGAGAAAAACTTTTGAACTCATCCAAAATAATCTTCAGCTGCTGCAGGTTTTAAAACAATTTACCTATTTGAGAGGTTGGCTCCATTTAATGAAAACAGCAAGTCAATTCTTAGGGCTTTTCTGTTTCAACTCACAGATTAAGAATCACTAGCAAATTCCAGAGGGAAGTTATTGTAATTATGCAAAGACCAGACCATTTACATTGGAGCAGAACCTCACTAAAGTAAACGTAGGGAGGGTCTCAGGACTCCTGACTAGTACATTCCAGAAGTAAACTCTATCTCATCACCCTTAATAATCGGACATAGTTAGTTGTCTAGCTTTGCTTATCAGTCTTCTTGGAATGCTCAAAGACTGAATCAGTGTAGTTTTATCCGGTGTTTAGAGGTTATCAGGGTCAAAGATGATTCTAAAGAAGGCAGAGTCTATTCAGAACTCTTGAGGAGACATCATCTCTCCATATTCCTGGTGACTTTTCAGTAACTATCCAAGAGGGACTCATTAATATTCCATCTACCAACCTGGTTCTCCAGCTTGTTTACTTATTAACCACAGAACTAGACCCTTAAAGACCCACTGCCAAGAAAAAGAACCATCAAAATTCGACTAACTTTAATCCCTTGAAATTCAATGTATTTGTTCAGACAAATGCCTTCTGTGCTGTTCTGTCACCAATCCACATGCTAGTGCAGGTCACCAAGCAGTTTTCTCCCCCAGAGCTGAGCTATTTGAGCAACCAGTATTGAGACAACGTACTCAAGTTCTCTGGTGGTTTGAGTAGATCCCTTGTAAGCCCAGCTTGTCTAAATCCAGTTTCGGCTGGGAACTGGTCTCTCTTGTTTATTCAAGTTCAAACTGCTCAGACTACTTTCAAGTCTTTATTTTCTGGCTTTATCCTAAATATAATAGTTGATGTTGTTGTAACATGTTCAGTCTACAACTGATTGTAATTTGTACAATTGCTTGTAACTTCCCAATCAAACCAGAGGGCATAAAAGTGCTTACTAAGGTAGATGGAACATATACAAGGCTCTGTCCTAACCGTGTGTTTAGAAGTAATACATCTAATTAAATCTTCTCAATCACAATGTGAGAGAAGGGTTATTGGTATTCTCATTGTATTCCCCAAGGAAACAGAGGGACAGAGAAGTTAAGTAATTTGCCCAAAGTTACACAGTTGGGATTCAAATTCAAGTGCCTTGAGCTGCCATTATCAAGCTCTCTGCCTGTCTACTCACCTGCCTATTCAACTTGCATCCCCAGTGTCAAGCCCTGCAGTCAGAGGGGTCACCCACTGCCCCTCGCACACCTTCTGTTAACTCCTACTCCAATGTCATTGCCCAAGCAGTTAACGTGATTGGTCAAGTCCAAGTCAAAATTTTACTTTGCCACGAAACCATATTTACCATTTTTGAGTGTATTGATCATCATCTGTCTCTGTTCTACAGTGTTCACTTCTACATATGACGTCACTGTTATTTAACCATTTCAGAGGTTTGCTTTTAACTCTCCACTCCCAATTTCTTTGTAACAGGACTATAGTTTTTTGGGGTTTTTTTTTTCCCCTGTCTTTTCTGGCTTGCCTAACAAAGTGCCAAGTACATCAGTTGGTTCTCATTAAACAGTTTCTGATCACTCATTGACACAAAAGTGCCCTTTGGAGAGCTTGGATGCCAATGTTTAATTTGACAGACATAGAACATTTAACATAGCAAATGTTTTATCCTTTTAACTGGAGAAAAGGCAAGCTTATTTCTCCATATTTCAGACAGGCCCTGAAAAAACCAAGTAAGATCATGTGAAGTGAGAGTCACTTAGTCGTGTCCAACTCCATGGAATTCTCCAGGCCTGGATACTGGAATGGGTAGCCTTTCCCTTCTCCAGAGGATCTTCCCAACCCAGAAATCGAACCAGGGTCTCCTGTGTTGCAGGCAGATTCTTTACCAACTGAGCTATGAAGGTAGCCCAGGTGAGATCATAGGTAAAACTATTTAATTGGAGAAGCATATTCTTAAATATATATATATTTAAATATTTACCTAGTTATTTGGTTGTACCTGGTCCTCACTGTGGCACTTGGGATCTTTAGTTGGAGCATGGACACGCTTAGCTGTAGCATGCAGGATCCGGTTTCCTGACCAGGGATTGAACCTGGGCCCCCAGCATTGGGAGCACACTGTCTTAGCATTGGACCACCAGGGAAGTCCCTGGGGAAACATATTCTGATGGGGCAGAACTTAATGAGAGTGAGGGAAAAGAGTGGACACATATATAACTTTAATATTTGTAAGGCAATTATACACTTAATTATGACTTTTTAGCTTTTATGAACCTTTCTCTGTAGATTTTTAATTTTCTAAGTGTCCAGATACTCATTATCCTGCTTTAAAAGATAGGAAAATAAGTGGGGAACCATAGTCCTTTGTGATCTTCTCTTGGATCCACTATTGATCAGCTATGGGTGATATCTGGCAAATGACTGAATTCTCAACCTCAGTTTCCTTCTTGCACAAGGAGAAAAGTAAGCAGTCTAATAGGACTGGATTTTTGGAAAACACAAAAATATGCTGGGAAGCTCAGGTAAAATTAACAACAACTGTATTTCTAATTCCTGAGTATAGTTAAGGGTACCTCAGAAAAAAATCCATGCACCAAAACATGTTCAAACTTAGTACCTTTTCCAAGATGGCCCCTTTTATATGAAATAAAATGATTAATAACTGTGTATACCAATAACCAACTATATCAGCCAAAATGTTATTAGTCATTATTCATACTTGCCTACAACTTTTCTGGCATGATCAGAGTGTTGTACAACCTCTTTGGAGGTAAATGGGTTCAATCATTTATGCCTTGATGACTTAGATTATGCTTTAGCCTGAATTAAATCATGAAGTTAGCTGAAGAGCACAGGTATATGGAGACAGGTAGGAGCTAGAACCAGAATGGGACCTCTTGTATATTTCCTGATGTAACTCATTTGGAAGATGCTTCTCTCTGTGTTCCTTTCCTTATTTATTCCTATGCATTGAAAAATTATAACTCACCAACCTTCTCATCAGGACTTTGTTAGGATAAAGTGAAATGGCAGGAAGGAAAGCACTCTTCCAATACAATGAAATACAATCATGGCAGATGTGCCTCATTTTACACTAGAGTTGTGTCTCTAAAATTTTTTTACAAACTTAGTAGAGCATAGAAAGACAAGAATTTAGGTCCTCTGGCTGAGGGTCTAAATTGATTTCTGGGACATCTTGCTAGTTATAGGACATCACAAAGCCCTACAGATAGTTAGGGGTATAATGAGAATGACAATACAGATCAATGACCCTATCCAGTCCATACTTGAAAGACAGCATCCAAATGGTAAGAACAGCAACTTATCAACTAGGACCAAGTTCATAAGACCATTTCTTTAAAATAGAAATGCATTCCATGCCTTTGTTCTGAAAGACAACAATATCATATAAGGCAGAGGTCCTCAACCCAGATTTCATGATCCATAAATGAACAAGGAAGTCTTGAAATTGTAGGCAAAATACGTGTGTGTGTGTGTCTGTGTGTACTTGTGCACTGCCCTCAAAAGAAGACCCATGAGTTTCATCACTTTTTCAAAAGGGTTCATGACTCCAGAAAGGTTAAGAACCACTGATATAAGAATAATTTGTTTTAAAAACTGGACTTAAAAGAGAATAACACATCCATTTCAGCCAAATGTCATGCTGACTACAACATGGAGAGTGTATAGTAATCACCAATATTCAGAATGATGGCCTTGAGACAAAATAAAAGCTTCAATCATCAAAGAAATTTATTATCAAGGTATTTTACTGAATATGGAGAAAATGGGCCACCCTTTTAAAGAGATCTGAATATTGAATTAAAATAAGAAGGGCCTTCTGGTTTGATTTAAGCTGGCTGGATACTGCTCTGGGTACAAAGAAAGATGGATTAGTTTGGAGAAATACTCATTGTTTCAGGGAGTACAGTTAAGATCCACGGCATCCGTTAGGTGCCAAGGAATGGGTGCTGCAGGCAGAACTGTGGCAGTGAGGTGGGGAAGAGAAATGGAAGGGAACTTGGCAGGAAAGCTGGAATCAACAGCCTTTACTGTCTGGCTTGGGCAACTGAGTTAGTGATAGGATGTTAAAGAGATACAAATAAAGGTGATGTTGAGAAAATAATGAATTTGGTTTGGGATATACTACACTTAAAGGCCTGTGCAACAGACAGATTGCACCAGCCTTAGGAGAGATTCAGACAAAAATCTGCGGCCAAAGAATTTATTTTGGAATTATCAGTAAATTGGCAGTGACAAGCTAGTAATAAAGATGGGGGGGGGTGGTTATCAATGTAAAGGACTTAGAAGCATCTGACATAAAGTTGCATTTGTTTGAATAAAATCCAATTTGTAAAATATGAAATTATGTAACACTCAAGGCAAAAGGCTGCTGGGGATTTTAAATATCTGTGGACACCTGTATTTGTACCGTACATTTCTGAATAGGGCAATAACTTTCAGATTTTAATTTTACACCTGAGATTTTCTGGAGTTCTTTCATTCTAAGGCTCTGTTTTCATCTGAGATATTTGCTGCCCAGGTTCAGAAGGGAGAAACTTTTCCTTGGCAACCAGGTTCAACTGGAAAAAATAATCAAGGTGTCACCTGATGCTACGAGTCACCGACTATGCTCTCAGCTCTGTGGCCCTGCCAGATGCTGACCCAGCGGAGGAAACTCGGTGTAATGGAAAGAACACTGAACTTAGAGTCAGAACATGCTATGGGAGTCGAATTTCTACCTCATGTGGCTTTTGCGACCCTGGGCAAGTCATTCAACTTCTTTCAACCTAGATTTCCTCTTTAGTAACTTCCCTACCATCCTCAGGAAAGAATTTTTTTTTTTTTTTTGAGCACTGGTGATTAGGTAATCTCCAAAGAGGTGCATGAGTGAACCTAACCACACACTTTAAAAGTCACCTTGAAGAACAGACTTATGGACAAAGGAGAGGGTGAGATAACTGGAGAGAAGAGTATAGAAGCATATAGACCACCATATGTAAACAGCCAATGGGAATTCGCTGTATGACTCAGGGAATTCAAACTGGGGCTCTGTAACAACCTAGAGGGGTGGGAAAGGGTGGGAGGTGGGAAGGAGGTTCAAGAGGGAGGAGACATATGTACACCTATGGCTAATTCATGTTGATGTACAGCAGAAATCAAGGTAGCACTGTAAATCAATTATCCTTCAATTAAAAATAAACAAATTAAATATTAAAAAAAAGTCACCTCGATGCCAAAATGCAAGCCCCCTACCCTCCGAGTGACAGTCTAGTGTGGCCCATCATGCCTTCCTCTCTACCTCCATCAACACACTTCTCTGACAGCATTTATCGTACTTGAATTATTGTCACTATACCTGTCTTTGCTGCTCAACTGTAACTGCCTTTAGTGTCACAGGCGTCTTAGCTCTCTTTCTATTCCTAGTGCCTTGCACACAATAGGTGCTCCATAAATGTGCAATGAATAAACTGTTATCAAGGGAGAGCGTTTGCCTGCATCTGTTCCCACTCCACGAAGTCTTGAGCTTATCTGGGAAACAGAAACAGCAGGGCCAGCCTTCCTGAGAGGTCCTAAGCTACAAAGTACAGGTGCGGTGCCTAGAGTGGCTTCCCTGGCAGTGTTAGGGGTAAGGAGTCCACCTGCCAATGCAGGAGGCACAAGAGACACAGGTTTTACCCTGGGTCAGGAAGATCTCCATCTGCCATTGATGTACTTCTAGATAATCTTTGTTAAAATTTTGTTTTTAATGGGACATTTCAAATATAAAGAAACTGAAGAATGAACCCTTACATATCAGATACCCAGATCTAGTAAGTCTAAATATGTTATCTTTTCTTTAGGGTTACTTTTTTTTAATAAGAAAATAAGGCATTTTAAATACCAAAAAAGAAAACAAATGCTGCAAACCAGATTTTACCAGAGCGCTAAGGAGAGGAAAAAGAGGGTGGGAGAAGGCACTGGGAGCCTAAAGGAAAGTTGAGTGGCTATCATGGCATGGTGGAAAGGACCAAGAAAAACAGGACTGATGTCCTGTTTCAAAGTCCTTAGGAAATATCTTAAACTCCTTGTGATCACTGATTGCATCTTTAAAATGGGATACTATTTAAGTATCAGAATTATTAGGAAGATGAAATGCAGTGAAGGCATTTGTCCAAATAGGCAGCTGATAAAAGCAAATTCTCCTCTGTCCCCACACACCCCCGCTACCTGCTGCCTTTCTTCCTTCCTACTTCTTTACCTTCCCAGAAGAAAAAAAAAAATATAATTCACTGATTTGTAACAACAATCTACTTGGAAGCTTTTCTCTTGGCCAGGCTGCTAAAAAAAAAAAAAAAAGAAGATCACAAGGATTAGCTTAAATCAGTGAGCTCTAGACTTTACCATATACTGGAACCACTTGAAAAGCTTTTAAAAGCTTTCTCAATGCTCAAGTTTCCTTAGTGGCTCAGATAGTAAAGAATCATCCCGCAATGATGGATACCGGGGTTCAATCCCTGGGTTGGGAAGATCCTCTAGAGGAGGTAAATAGCAACCCACTCACTCCAGTATTCTTGCCTGAAGAATCCCATGGACAGAGGAGTCTCATGGGCTATAGTCCGTGGGGCCACAAAGACAAAGACATGACTCAGAAACTAACCCTTTCACTTTCAAGACACATCCCACAGTAAAGAAGACAGAAGGATGCCCAAGGGTAGGTGCCAGGTGATAGCATGTTTTTAAAATCCCCAAGTGATTCCAATGTGTGCCCAAGTGGGGGAACCACTGGCTCATGTGGAGAAATGGGCCTGTGACCAGTTAATTTAACTGATTGGAGCCTGATGCTAATTAGGCCCAGGGCTTGAATTCAGGTCCAGGAGTGCTGTCCTTCACTCTCTCACAGACCCAGAACTCAGTTCTTCTGCAACACTCCTTTGGCAAGCTCTGTATACATGAACCGCAGACAGGGTAATGATCAGGGACTGACTCAGCCCACGTTTCCAAAAAGTGAACAAAAAAGCCCCTAGGACACTCATATTTTAGGACTTTACAATTTAGCAAGTGCTTTAACACTGTATTTCATTTTCTCTTCACAACAACCCTGCCCAGTTGGCATGATTACGACGCCCCATTTCGAGATGATGAAACCCAACGTGAGGAAAGTTCAATTTGCTCAGAGACAAAGTGGCAGATGGAAGTCTCCTATTTAGGTCCAGGTTTCCGGAATGGAGGAGTTTGTCCTGGACTCCTCTGCCTCAGACGCTCCACTGACCATCAGGGCTGATCCTGCAGGGCTGCCTGCGCGTTTGAAGGTTGGTTCAGACCTACTGTAGTTGCTCTGGCTTATTAGGAAAGAAGGTAAGGGAGGAAGGGGAAGAGAGAGGGAGGGAAGGATAGAGGAAAGGAAGGAGGGAGAAAGAAAAATACTCTTAAATATGTTTGTTAGGGCTTCCCAGCTGGCGCTAGTGGTAAAGGACACATCTTCCAATGCAGGATATGGACGAGTTCAATCCCTGGGTCAGGAATATCCCCTGGAGGAGGGCATGGCAACCCACTCCAGTATTCTTGCCTAGAGAATCCCCAAGGACAGGGGAGAGTGGCGGGCCATAGACCATGGGGTCGCAAAGAGTCAGACATGATTGAAGCAACTCAGTGCACGTGCATGTTTGAGTTAAACAGATTTCTTCCCAGAAGGCCTTTTCAAATTATTTAATGTGTTAACAAGCATTATAAATCTCTAAAATTTATTTCCAAACTTATGAAACAGCAAAACCCTTTTTAAGCTCAGCCCTTCTCAGAACTGATGTCCCATGGAACACGATTCCATAAAAGCTGCCCGGGCTTTCCTCACTTCACTCAAGATTTCATTGAAGTGTCATCCTCTCCTCTAAGTCAGATGGAGAAAGACAAGCATCATATGCTATCACTCACATGTGGAATCCAATAGAAAAGACGAAACAAATGAACTTGTTTGCAAAATAGAAAAAGACTGATAGATATCGAAAACAAAGTTAGGGTTACCAAAGAGGAAATGTGGGGAGGGTGGATAAATCTGGAGCTTGAGATGAACATACACACACTACTATATTTAAAAGAGATAACCAGCAAGGACCTACTGTACAGCACAGGGAACTCTACTCAATACTCTGGGATAGCCTATATAATAAAAGTATCTAAAATGAATGAACATATGTATATGTATAATGCATCACGTTGCCATATACCTGAAACTAACACAACATTGTAAATCTACTGTACCCCAGTACTGGATCAATGCCTGCTCCCCATCCTCACCTGCTTTTCCTGCTCTGTTTTCTCTGAACCCCTTAATGCCTTCTAATATACCTTGTAATTGACATTTATTTCCTTGACTGTTTGCCATGCCCTCTGTTTGGGAACATGGCATTTTCTGGCTAATTTTTCCCAGTGAAATCTCCAGCACCTAGAAGCATCATTGGCCCACAGTAGAGGATCAATAAATATGTATTAAAGGATGTATTAAAGAATGAAGGCCCCAAAAGAAAAAAATGCCTGAAAGAATTCAAATGAAGGAAGCGTTTCCACAGGTATTGCCCCTTTAAGGAAATCAATTCTAATTCTAGTTATCACTTACAATGATCTAATGAAGTGGATATGATCCCTACCTTATAGAAAGATAAAGCGAGAATTAAAGCAATTAGACCTGTATGCAGGACAAAAAAAAAAATAGTTAAGCCCAAAGATTGTTAAACTGGAATTGATTCTTTTTCATTTTCTGCATAACAATTGTGAGATAAAGTATATATGGTGGCTGTTTCCAGCTGTATCTGTGAAATCTACTAGACGTGTGGATAGCCATGAATTAATGGCACAGAGGTCTAATGTATTCAATATCAGGACAGGAAATTCTTTTCCATCTTCCAAACCAGACCAAGCTAAGATATAAAAATTCAGGAGACCCCTGATATAACGATGATAATCACTGCCTGGATTCAGCGTCACCACAGCTCACATCATATTCTGAGGAATACTCTATGGAATTCTAATGGCAGTCAGCCTATTGCATAGGTGTAGTGGGTCCCCTCCCCAACCATTTCACAAAGGCTCTACTATATAATAACAATGCTTGGCACCACCGTAGAGCTGCTATCTGGTAAAGGTCAAAGTGCCGTGAACAATTCAAATGTAAGCAGGGACGATGCTGGTCCACGGAGCTCAGAAGATGACCCAGTTGACCGATTCCTCTCCAAAAACAGAGAGCAACGATGAAGTGAAGAATACATAGTAATAATGCCGGATGAATGCTCTGTTCCTCTATGTTTTCCCTTTTCTCCACATTTATGAAGGGATGCTCTCTTAGTAATGAAATTGGTATTTATTAAGCACACCAGAAACTGCAAATCCAAATGAGCATTTCCCTACAAAATAGTCACTTGGGGAGACGATGTAATTACCTCAGCAATCCTGTGACTGCTCTAAACATTTGGGGAATTCCTCTTTTAAAATCACCTTCCGAGCTGCTTGAGGATTCACACAAGAAAACCAATCTCATTCCTTTATGGCTGCACTTTACGTAACGCAAATATCACATTTCAATCCCAGGCAAATTTGGTTGGTCAATGTAGTGGGTAGCAAACTAGCTGTCCATCCAAATCTCCCAGGCCTTGATTAAGGACACAGCATGCCACGCTGACCTCGACTCACTTTGCGGTGGGTCAGGGCTGGGAACTGAGAATCTGTTTTTACGAAACCATCCCAGGTGATTCTGAGGCAGCTGGTTTTCTTTTGTGAGATGTGGGTTTGAGTCCCTCAAAGTTGGACAGCCTCATCCACTGAGTCTTCCTCTACACCGTATGGCCGCAAAGCCTGAACATCCAATTATTCATTCACTCACTCAACATCTATTGAGTTCTTACTATTAATATTTTATTCTACAAAGAAAGGACTATTGGCAATGAGAAGTGGAATAAAAGAAGTGTATTGTTAGATCAAAAATATGCCTACTGGACACCTCCCCTTTCTCATCATATTCTCCTGCTCGATCTCCTAGTTTCTGCCTTCACCTTGGAGATGGTCCAAAAAAGAAGTAACATGTGTAGACTCCAGAATAAAATTGCCTGGAGTCAAATCCTTGCTCATCAGTTAATCAAGTGACTGGGGTAAGTTACTTCTCAGTTCTGGGCCTTATTTCCCCACCTCTGAAAGGAAGCTGATCATAATACCTTCCTCTTAGGGATGCTGAGACCAGTAAGAAAAGGCACATAAAATATTTAGTTTGGAGTTCACAGTTTTCAGTAAATATTGAGTACTATTACTTTTAATACATACTAATAATTCTTAAATCATAAATTATACATCTGAAATCCCAACTTCCTTATGCATAGATATCCTACACCATTTCAAACTGACCAGATGCAAACTTGAATTAAATATTGGCCCAACTTCTCCAAGTTATTCTATTCTGCTCTGGAGAAGGAAATGGCAACCCACTCCAGTATTCTTGCCTTGGAAATCCCACTAACAAAGGAGCCTGGTGGACTATACAGTCCATGGGATTAGAAAAGAGTCAGACATGACTTAGCAACTAAACAGCAGTGACAATATGTTATATATAAATGTTGTTAAGAGAGTAAATTCTTAAGAGTTTTCATCACAAGGAATTTTTTTTTCTATTTGTTTAACTTTATATCTATATAAGAACATTTTTCAATATTTAACTTTGTATCTACATGAGATGATGGATACTCACTAAACTTATTGTGATTATTATGATGTATATAAATCAAATCATTTTATTGTATATCTTAAACTTATATAGTACTGTATGTCAATTATATCTCAGTAAAATTGGAAGGAAGGTAAAAAGAGATTACCCCAGGAGTGGGTGGAGAGAATTTCTGTTTTTACTTTCTTAACTGCTTTTGTATATTTATTTCCAACTAATCCATACAGCTTTTGTAATTTAAAAAGTATTTTAATTTAAAAAGGAGAAAAAAATTTATTCTGCTCCCAGTCTTGATTCAAGGTATCATTTATCTATAGGGTCACTCAGTCTCCAAACCAAATGTATCTCAGATGATTTCTTCCACTTCATCTATCTCCCAAGCCAATAAGCACACATTCATCCACACACATTTCACTCAGCTACAAATGTGTGTTGATTCTGTTTCCACAATTTTTCTTTCCACTCTTGTGTATGTGTTTTAAATTAATGTTTAATAAGATGCTGCTACATGCCAGACCTAATCACACTGTACAGGCATCAATTTGTACATATCTTATAGCAATGATATAGATATATAGCAATGAAGAAAATGAATATAGATATATAGCAGTGAATTAAATGCTATTATTATTTCCACTGTAAAAAGGTAGAAACTGAGGCATGAAGTGATTGGGAAATTTACTGGGATTCAACTAGCAAGGAACTCTGGAAACTGAGAGTCAATCCTGGCAACAGAGCCCAGAGCTATGTTCTTCACCATTATCCAAGACCAATGCTAATATTTAAAAATCATCATATGTGTTCTCAGCACAGTTTACCTTCATGACCATCCTATGACATAGATGTTATTAAAAATCCCCTTTTTGTAGATGAGGAAACTGGCACCCCCAGAGCATTAGCTGTCACTTCTCAAGTTTAGGTTTCCCTTGGGTATTGCTTGAGCTAATGAAATTACCTCCTCTATTCCTTCTGTGCACCTCCCAATTGGAATTTTGCCAATTACTTTAAACTCAGATCTCAGAATACTCTTCCCAAAGCTGAGTTGTTATCATTTATTCTTTTAAAATCATTGATTAAAAACCAACTGTATTCTAAGCAGTGTTTCTCTAATCTAACATTCATACATCCAAGGTAAACCTGACATGGAGCTGTCCACAAGAAGCTCTTGGTCTTTGGGGGAGTACAGTTCAGTTCAGTTCAGTTCAGTCACTCAGTCATGTCTGACTCTTTGCAACCCCATGAATTGCAGCACAGCAGGCGTCCTTGTCCATCACAAACTGCCGGAATCTATCCAAACACATGTCCATCGAGTTGGTGATGCCATCCAGCCATCTCATCCTCTGTCGTCCCCTTCTCCTCCTGACCCCAATCCTTCCCAGCATTAGGGTCTTTTCCAATGAGTCAACTCTTTGCATGAGGTGGCCAACGTATTGGAGTTTCAGCTTCAACATCAGTCCTTCCAATGAACACCCAGGACTGATCTCCTTTAGGATGGACTGGTTGGATCTCCTTGCAGTCCAAGGGACTCTCAAGAGTCTTCTCCAACACCACAGTTCAAAAGCCTCAATTCTTCGGCACTCAGCTTTCTTCACCATCCAACTCTCACATCCATACATGACCACTGGAAAAACCATAGCCTTGACTAAACAGATCTTTTTTGGCAAAGTAATATCTCTGATTTTCAGTATGCTATCTAAGTTGGTCATAACTTTCCTTCCAAGGAGTAAGCGTCTTTTAAGTTCATGGCTACAAACACCATCTGCAGTGATTTTGGAGCCCAAAAAGATAAAGTCTGACACTGTTTCCACTGTTTTCCCATCTATTTCCTATTCAGTGATGGGGCCAGATGCCATGATCTTAGTTTTCTGAATGTTGAGCTTTAAACCAACTTTTTCATTCTCCTCTTTCACTTTCATCAAGAGGCTTTTTAGTTCCTCTTCACCTTTTGCCATAAGGGTGGTGTCATCTGCATATCTGAGATTATTGATATTTCTCCTGGCGATCTTGAATCCAGCTTGTGCTTCTTCCAGCCCAGCGTTTCTCATGATGTACTCTGCATAGAAGTTAAATAAGCAGGGTGACAATACACAGCCTTGATGTACTCCTTTCCCTAATTGGAACCAGTCTATTGTTCCATGTCCAGTTCTAACTGTTGCTTCCTGACCTGCATTTGGTTTCTCAAGAGACAGGTCAGATAGTCTGGTATTCCCATCTCTTTCAGAATTTCCCACAGTTTATTGTGATCCACACAGTCAAAGGCTTGGAGGAGTACATCAACAGAAAATTTCTTCAATGTGTAGTAGGAGCACTATACACAGTGCACAGAAAATGGTGCCTAATGGCAGGGCGTGGGATAGGTTCAAAGAAGGCCAAGTAAGAGCTTGGAGGATTGGTAGAATCTGCGGGGAAGCTGATACGGCAGACAAAAGGAGAAGAAAGAAGGGAGGCCCTTGATGAATGTAGTTGAAGAAGACATAGATAAATAGAAAAATACCCCTGTTCATGGAGTGGAAGAATTAATAATAATATTATTCAAAGTAATCTATAAATCCAACACAATTTCTATCAAGATTCCAATAGCACTTTTTACAGAAATAGAAAAAAAAATCCTAAGATTCATATGGAACCATAAAAGACCCCTAATAGCCAAAGTAATCTAAGGAAGGAAAAGCTAGAGGCATCACACTTCCTAATTTCAAGCCATATTACAAAGCTGTAGTAATCAAACAGTACGGTGGTGATGGTGGTTTAGTTGCTAAGTCGTGACCAACTCTTGCGACCCCATTAACTGTAGCCTACCAGGCTCCTCTGTCTATGGGGTTTTCCAGGCAAGACTACTGGAGTGGGTTGCCATTCCCTCCTCCAGGGCATCTTCCTGATCCAGAGATAGAACTTGGGATTTCTGCATCGCAGGCAGATTCTTTACCAACTGAACTATGAGGGAAGCCCATAAACCATATGGTACTGGTATAAAAACAGACACATAGACCAATGGAACAGAACAAAGAACCAAGAAATAAAACCACACATAAACCATCAACTAACGTTGGACAGGTAGCCAAGAATACTCGACAAGGAAAAGACATTCTCTTAAACAAATGGTGCTGGGAAAATTGGATATTCACATTTATAAGAATGAAACTGAACCCATATGTTACACTATTTACAGAATTAACCTGAAATGAGTAAAAGCCTTAAATGTGAGATCTGAAATCATAAAACTCCTATGAAGCAAACATATGGAAAAAGCTCTTTGACATTGGTCTTGGCAATGAATTTATGGACATGACACTCACAGCACAAGCAACAAAAACAAAAATAAACAAGTAGAACTATATCAAACTAAACAGCTTCTGCAGAGAAGAAAATCAACAAAATGAAAGGGCAACGTATGGAACGGGAGAAAATATTTGTAGATCACATATCTAATAAAAGTCATTTTTGAAAATATACAAAGAACTCATACAACTCTTTTGGAACAACAACAAAAAAAAAAACCCCCAAATACTCCAATTTAAAAATGGGCAAAGAACCTGAATAGATACTTAGGATTCTTTAGAATATCTGAAGATATTCTAAAGGTCAACAGGTACATGAAAAGGTGCTCAATCAATGTCAATAATCATGAGGGGAATGAAAACTAACACTACTATGAGATATCACCTTACACCTGTTAGAATGGCTATTACCTGAAAGATAAAAGGTGACAAAAGTCAGTGAGGATGTGGAGAAAAGGGAACCCTTGTATATTTGGTAGAAATGTTAACTGGTGCAGCCATATGGAAAACTGTATGGCCATTCCCTTAAAAAAGTAAAAATAGAGCTACCTCAAGATTTAGCAATCCCAATTCTCAGGTATGCATCTGAAGGAAATGTAATTACAATCTTAAAGAGATATCTGTACCCCTGCATTCACTGAAATAGCCAAGACATGGAAACAACTTGTGTTTAACTTGATGTCTATTTGGCAATAACAAGGATAAAACATGACAGCAATATGCTAAAAGATATAAGTCAGACAAAGAGAAATTCCACTTATCTGTGGAATATAAAAAACATGCCATTCAGGGGATCTTCCAACCCAGGGATTAAACTCAGGTCTCCCACATTGCAGGTAGATTCTTTGCCATCTGAGCCACCAGAGGTGGCTGTATTGAGAGAGTATTAACTAACCGTATTGTGGTAATTGGGCTTCCCTGGTAGCTCAGATGGTAAAGAATCTGCCTACAATGCAGGAGACCTGAGTTCGATCCCTGAGTGGGGAAGATCCCCTACAGGAGGGCATGGCAAGCCACTCCAGTATTCTTGCCTGGAGAATCCCATGGACGGAGGAGCCTGGTGGGCTATATAGTCCATGAGGTCCCCAAGAGCCTGACACAACTGAGCGATTAACAGACACACACATCTTAGTAATTATTTTACAATAAATACACACATAAAAATCATTACATTGTACACCTTAAACTTATACAACATCATGTCAGTTATATCTCAATAAAGTTGGGGGATTTTTTTAAATAAAATATAAAAGAATAGAGGGCTTTCTTGGAAGATGGGAAAATATGCTGTGAGTAGGACTCCAAGTAATTCTGTGCTATTCCGAGTGGCTATGGGCTTCCCTGATGGCTCAGACGGTAAGGAATCTGCCTGCAATGCAGAAGACCCAGATTGCAACTCTGGATCAGGAAGATCCCCTAGAGAAGGGAATGGCTACCCACTCCAGTATCCCTGCCTGGAGAATTTCATGGACAGAGGAGTCTGATGAGCTACAGTCCATGGGGTCGCAGAGTCAGACACACTGAGCTGTTAACACTTTTACTTCTGTCAATCTATGTTGAAGGATTTAAGGACCCAGTCTGGAAGGTGTGGGCTGGAGATGTGCTTTGAAGCTTGGTGCATAGCAAGCTTATATGTATAAGCACACAGTTTTTTTTTTTTTT
>ML660213.1:2936753-3056138 GCA_007570785.1 Antilocapra americana
GTCTTTCTAAATTCCATATATATGTGTTAATATACTGTATTGTTGTTTTTGCTTCTGGCTTACTTCACTCTGGATAATGGGCTCCAGTTTCGTCCATCTGAGTAGAACCCTCTTACACTGTTGGTGGGAATGCAAACTAGTACAGCCACTATGGAAAACAGTGTGGAGGTTCCTTAAAAAGCTGCAAGTAGTCCTGCCATATGACCCGGCAATCCCACTGCTGGGCATATACACCGAGGAAACCAGAATTGAAAGAGCCACGTGTACCCCAATGTTCATCGCTGCATTGTTTACAATAGCCAGGACATGGAAGCAACCTAGATGCCCATCAACTGACGAATGGATAAGAAAGCTGTGGTACATATACACAATGGAATATTACTCAGCATTAAAAAAAAATTCATTTGAAGCACACAGTTTTGATACGTTTCCTACTGTGTAGGTTTTCTCAGGCTTGCTAACAGGAAGAACAGGCTAAATAACCCCTCTGCCCCTCTGCTAGCACTGCCAGAATCTGAAAGGTGAAGCAGAGAATGAGGAGAGAACTCCTCTTGGCCTGTTTATGGAATCTGGATGTCATGCTGTCATGGGCAGCAGTTGAAGGATTTTAAAGGGGACTTCGACATGATTGTGCTGGGTTGGCCAAAAAGTTTGTTCGGGTTTCTGCACCATGGAGGGGGGCAGCAAAACCCAAACGAACTTTTTGGCCAAACCAATATTTATGTCAAACAATGATGATGTGCATGGCTAATGCCACTGCTTGCCTCCAAATCTTCCTCGTGGCTTCCCGCCACTGAAAAAGGAAGTGTAATCTATTCTGCATCCCAAGAAACCCCAAGCATAAAGGCCTAGAGAGAGCAGCATATTCACTCTGTTCAAGAAACAGGGAGCAGACACAAGTGGCTGAAGCAAAATCAGAGGTAGGACAGGGTGGGGCACTGGGAAAGGGGAATGAGATCAGAGAGATGAGAGTTCCAAGCTGAGGAGGTTCTGAGCAGCGGAGAAACTTGATCTGTACTTATTTAAAAAAAAAAAAAATCCCTCTGTTTGCTCTGATCTTGGATATGATCACACGTAATGCACAAACGATCACACATAATACACAATGACTGTTCGTAGAACAGAGCTCTGCACCCAAAACATTCTGGGACGCTGCTCTTCCCTAGGTGCCCATTCTTTTTTAAAGCTTTACAAATTCTGACATCTATCACATACTTATCTTTAACTCAAGAGGAAAATGAAATCAAAGACAGGACGGCCTCTTTCATCCCCTGGAGCTCCTGTGAATAGCACCAGTGTGGACAGAACATTTTGAGAGCCGAGCCCAGAGGGCTGGTACCTTGTAAACTGGTGAAAGCCCTGGAAGCCACTGTTTAACACAGTGATGTACACACTACTATATATAAGACAGATAACCAAAAATCTCCTAGTGAGCACAGGGAACTCTACTCAATATTTTGTCATAATCTATAACGGAAAAGAATCTGAAAAAAAAAAAAAACCACAAGATGTATATGCATGTACAGCTGAATCAGTTTACCAGACACCTGAAATGAACACATTATTGTAAGTCAATTAAAAACACACATACAATGACATGGGAGAGGAGCCCATTGTGAAGCACCATCAACTTGCAGCCAACATAATAAAGTGGAAAAAAGTCACAGAGCTTGTATTCTGAAATCTGGCTTCCAACTGTGGCTCTATCACTTACCAGCTGAGTGGCCTTGGGCAATTCGACTGTCTGAGCCTCCTGTCCTCAAAGGAGGTGATTCCTCCCTTGCCAGTTGAAAGGGAGATAAATGAGATCAAAGGGGCAAAGGGCTCTGTAAATGATAATGGATTAGATGACAGTGAGATCCCATCATCTTCTCAGCTGATTAGTTCCCCAGCAAAGTCTTGAAGCCAGAGAACTGGACTGTCTTGAAGTGGAGACAAAGGTAGGAAAGTGCTGGGTGGCACAGGGCACTAGGCATCAGTATAAAGAAGCGAACAGTGACAGCATCATGTGATGAAAGGAAGTGCTGCCACCATTCAATAGGCTTCCTTGGCTCAGCGGTAAAGAATCTGCCTGCCAATTCTGGAGACACGGGTTCAATCCCTGGGTCAGGAAGAGGAGGAAATGGCAAGTCACTCCAGTATTCTCACCTAGGAAACCCCATGGACAGAGGAGCCTGGAGGGGTGAAGTCCATGGGGTTACAAAGGAGTTGGATCATACTTCTCACATGTGATATTTTGAATGTTGCAAAAAAACACAAAAGTACAGTTTTATCAATTCTGTGATTTGAGATTCATCGTAAAACTCTTCCTTACAGATGAGACTTCTTGGCAAGGAACATATCTTGGGAAATGCTCACATGATGGGTTAGCCTCTAGAAAAGTGCTTTGGAAGGGTCACAGGGTAGGCGTGGTTCCATGTGAATTCAGCTGGATAACTGAAGTGCACTGTCCCATCTAGTTCCTTGTCTTTGTGACCCTCTCATTGCCAAAGAGACCCCATCAGAACCACACACAAACTCAGACCCCTGCTAAGCATGATCGCCATGCTGATCTCTAGTCAGGGGCAGTCCAAGAGGACTCAGGATCATCATAATAATCATTTTTCCTGGTCTTATTCTCACTGGGTATTCTAGTTTTAGTAACTGCACTTATTTCTATAATCAAACCTTCACTTTGCTCTAGGCATAACCCTCATAACCAATTTTTCAAAAAGCTATCATTTGTTGCACTCAGTGTGGTTCAGTCACTGTGCTAACGACTTTGTTATGTTTAACACCACGATACCCCAGCAAGGTAGGAACTATCTCATTTTTATCACTTTACAGGAGTTTGGGTTTAGAGAGACTAAATAGCCTAGTCAGGGCCATGAGGTAGTAAGTGGTGGAGCGAGGACTAGGTCTGGGTACTTGAACCTGGCTTCCGAATGCTGGCCCTCTATATAGGTTCCGGTTGCTTCTGACTGGGCTTCCTTGGACTCCCTGGATGGCTGCGATAGTCACCAACCACCTACCTCTCTGAGCCCCTCTGATGTGCGGGAGCGCTGGTCTGTCTCCATGGTAACAGATTCTGCCCAATAGTCTCCTGCTCAGACTTCCTCCCCCAACCTGCCCACTGATCACCATCAGCCCAGCACCTGCCCCATCCTCGGCAGCCCACCTCTAGTCTCAAATCTCAGTTTTTCTGCCCCATAGTTTTGCTCAGCTGCATGACCTTGAAGTCTCCTAGGGGTAAAGGCGAGAGGTTTCATGAAGTAGAAACTAGTAAAAATATTCACATTCATCTTATTTCACGTTCTAGATAAATACAATAAACCTTGAGACCAGGCATTTATCCTTTTAAGAACTAAACCAGTGACCAAATTAGATTACAGTGAATTCATTTGTCTCCGTAGTAAATTAAACATTGATGCAATATCCCCAAATGGACAGACTTAATTGCTAAGGAATACAAAAATATGCTTTTCTTCCAAAGACCAAAAAACAAATAAATAATAACAACAAAAGAAACACTCTGAGTTTAGATAAAAGTCTTTAAATGAAACAGACTCTGAGCAAGGGATTTCAAACAATTTTCAAGCAGGACACTCACTGTTTTTGAAAGTAAAATAGTACTTAGAATCTCGATGTATAAGAGATCAAAGAGGGACTTCTTTGACCATCTGAAGGCCAGACTTGTTCTGGGTAGACCCTCTGTGAATCATCACAGCTAAGAAAGCCCCCTGGGGCCTACACCTCACACACAGACACACTCATACCACCCAGTCTCAGTGGCTTTGGGGTTGTTTCTAAGTGACTCTGTGATGAGCTCCAGAAAGTGTTTAGTTAGTGTTGATCAAGACAACAGGGTTTCAAAAGTCATTGAGGGCTTTGGTTTAGGCATGGGTAATAACGGAAAAAGAAAAGCTCTGAATTATCTAGGATAAAGAGCCTCATTTATCAGGAGAGGGGTTTTTAGAAACAAAAAAATTCCTTGAGCATTCTTCTGGTCACGTCAACTCTCCTGTTCCCAGCTGCTCAGCCAGCCTAAAGTTTGCTGACATGAGACACTTGGCTTTGAATTTTGCCACCCGCCCCACCCCCACCCCTCCACAACCCAGTCTCCAGCCTTACTGCCTTGACCTTGACAAGCTCCTTTGCCTGACTTCGAATTGTGCCAAGCTCACTCCTATGACTCTCAAGTGGAAAATGATGCAAAAATTCTTTTTGGCAAACAGTAAATGTTTCCTAATGTTATGCTTTTACCATGTTCTATGCGCCTGTCATGATTTAAAAATGGGCCTCCCTTCCCCTCCAGTGATCACCTATCTGGAACAGAGAAATTTGAGAAACTGAAACAAGTAATAGAGCTTGTTTTTTCACCTTTTCTTTTTAAAATTTTTATTTATTATTTTTAATGTTTTGTCCATGCTAGGCCTTCGTTGCTGCGCAGGCTTTTCTCTAGTTGAGGTGAACAGGGGCTACTCTCTCGATGTGGTGAGTGGGCTTCTCATTGTGGTGGCTCCTCTTGTTGCAGAGCATGGGTTCCAGGGCCCAAGGGCTCCAGTAGCCGCAGCATGCAGGCTCAGGAGCTGTGGTGCCCGAGCTCTAGAGCACAGGCTCAGGAGCTGTGGTGCACGGGCTTAGTTGCTCCCAGCCCATAAGGTCTTCCCGGATCAGGAATCAAACCTATGTGTCCTCCACTGGTGGGCGGATTCTTTACCACTGAGCCACCAGGGAAGCCCACAATTAACACAGTTTTCAAAGATCTGAGTGTACTGATTAGACCGATCATTTTCCATACCTTAACTTGTTTTGCAAGCTAAGCAGATATTTCATCAGAACTCAAACATTAATAATTTCAATATCCTCTGGCTGATGTTAATAGTCTGGCTTACTGAGAACATGGAAGAAAAAAGCTCTATTATGTTACATCAGAAAAAATAAGTAAACAATCACAATTCAAGTCTCTTCTTCCTAAAAACACTTGATAAGACCCCTTATTCATATTTACCAGATCCTGTGTGTTTCCCACTTTTCTGCCCTGGATCATAGCTTAGGTCACATTAATTTATTAGCCATGACATTATCCAGCATTCAGACTACAACCATAACTTATTCATGACAATCAAATGCCAATAGTACCTTGAGAGAAAGTCCTATGTGATTTCTAGTCACCTCCTTATACTCAGAAGCTGAAACTTATACATAGATATTACACTTTTTTCCCTTTTGGCTTAGTTTGTAAAGTTTGTTTTATTAGGCCACTGACATAGGAAAAGGTTCAAGTTCTTCTAAATAGTTTCATTTAAATGCATATATAAGCATTTCATTGTAGCTAGTGGGACTGAAAGTTCACAGAGAAGTTACCTATTAGATATATGGTCTGTTTCTATGCCCAAACTTAATGCTGAAATGTATTTTTTAAAAACTCCCCTAAAATTCAATGTGAGCTACTTATGCACAAGGGCCATGGGATTGGCCTCCATACAATTATTTAAGATGTTATAAAGAGTGTTTTCCATCTTTCTTATGCTTGGAAATAGTTAGATTTTATGACTGCTGAGTCAGAGCCAAAAAATATAATTTTATGCCATAAAATACAACCTTTTCCTTTGGCTGTGGAAATTTATATGTACATATTTATGTGCTTATATAGATAAAAATCTTCATAAACAGAGTGGCCCATTTGAGATGAACTCTATTTAAAGCATGTCGTTCCTGACTCTGATAACATTACCGCTGTGCTTTAAAAAATTCAGTACTTCCCCATAACTTAGCAAATTAAACACAAATACCCCAAACTGGAGTTCAAGTCTTTCCACAAGTCTTTAAACATTAAAAATCGTTCCTAGGTTTTCTCCTAGTTCTTTACCATACAAATGCTTAACCTACTCAAAAACAGATGTTAATTGCCACCGTGTCCAGGTCTTGGACTCTCTCTCTCAAGCGCTACCATATTCCCAATCATCAAAATCCCAGACGCCTTTCAAACCTCTTTCTAAGTAGATTCCTCTTCCTAAGTAGATGACCTTCTCCTTGTAGTCATTGCTCATCTCCTCCTACATGTATAATTTCTTCACATTTTGACATTCATAGTTCATTATAGCTTTATGATGGTATTTTTCAGAATTCTGTTTAAATAAAGCACAGGTGTCTTTCAAAAAAATTATTACAATAATCTATTTACAATGGGGTGCATGGACATACACGTTAAATTACGATATATGAAGCTGAATCCCCAACACTTGGGCCATTGATGTGAAGAGTTGACTCACTGGAAAAGACCTTGATGCTGGGGGGAAATTGAAGGCAAAAGGAGAAGAGGGCGGCAGAGGATGAGATGGTTAGACAGCATCACCAACTCAATGAACATGAATTTGAGCATCTCCAGGAGATAATGAAGGACAGGGAAGCCTGGTGTGCTGTAGTGCATGGGGTCACAAAGGGTCGCACATGGCTGACCAACTGAACAACAACAACCCAAAAATGAACAGGGATAATCTAAAAGCTAAGGCTTTTATCCATCAGGCAGGTTTTGGACAGGAGCACGTGCACAACAGTAACGCACGAGCTTGATTTTCCCACTGAGGTGCTTATGAATGTACGTAAAGTGAAGACATTATTCCAAGACAAGAGTAAGAGTTTCTTTCCACTTAGATGCTACACAAGGCTGCTTTACATGAACAATGAGCAAAACCACAAAGGAACTTGGCTATAAACACTCCGCTCTGTTCCAAATACTCCTTTCAATACCTACACGTCCAAACTCAGAGACCATCTCAAGCCCAGGCAAGAAGTACGAAGCCAAGGTCCTTTTCCTCACAATCAAATACATTCAGATATGTTTGCTTATGTTCTAGACTGAACTATAGTAGATGAAGTGCCCAATATTCCTGCATATCTCAGCAAAGGAGCTTGAGAAATAGCAGAACTTCTTAATTTTTAATGGTGGTGAAGGAGGATACTGTTGCCAGGGACCATATCAAAACCTACTTAAGCACTTTCTGAAACTACACATTTCTCCATATCACCAGACACACCCTTGCCCTGGGGTCTAGGGAGGCGGCTTTCATCTCCTCCACCTGCCTTCATAGCCATGGGAACCAGGTACTCTAAGTGGTAGGACGTCTAAAGTCATCTGATGTTCAAGAAGAAGTAAAAAAATAGGGGACTGAATTAGGTGAAGTAGGCAAAGTTAAAAAACATGAGTGGGGGAAAAAAAGGGTGGGGTGATGAATCAAACAGGCTAGCTGCAAAACAGCCAAAGTACATGAATCATAGCTCTGGTGTTGATAAATTCTAAAAAAGAATTAATTTCTGGCTTCCAGAACATATCACATCCCTAAAGGGTCTTCAAGTTGAGGTGGGTGAACTCTGATCTTCTTAAAGGGTAAATCATCTGTGTCCAATTGGTCTCCAATCCCAAGCCACTTCACCTAGCTTACTTTGTGGCTTCCTAGAGAACTGTCCACAGCCATATCCTAGAGTCCATGTGTTAGCCTCCTCTTCATCAGCTCGGCCGCAGATGGCAACCACATGGCACACAGGCTGCCAACCCCACCCAGCCGAGGCATCCGTGGCAGACACAGTGAATTAATCATGGCACCCTTTCATGCACACACCAAACTGGATCTCAGAATTGTTCTCAACAGAGCGCTCTGAATAGCAACCACCAGTTGATCCAAGTGAATTGAAACCACTCCACCACGTCTGTGTTAAGGAAATCCCTTCAAACCACCTCAACCTGTCTTCCAGTATGTAATTGCCTTGACCACTTTGTGCTCCTGATTCACAAAGCTTTAGCTTGCTCAAAACCATAGCAAACATTTGCCTGTTTGCCTTCCTCTTGATCTCAGCTTCCAAGCCTAGCTTCCTGTCAACTCCAGGAAATCAATGACTGACTTTTTTCTGTGAATTTTCAGCTTCCGGACCATTGCAAGCTTCTGATCTTGAATTTAACAAGGCTGTAATGTCTTCCCCATGACTCAGTCCTACATCCACTCCCATCTTTTCATGAATGCCATTCAGGCTTAGAGGGAAATGCCAAGGTTCTTCCAGAAGAGTCTTGATTTTTGTTTATGTCCAAGTGGGCAGCCATTGAATAAAGTACCCTAAGGTGAGGTTCCTATATAGAAAGTAAGATGGAAGTCTACCACTGGAGGCCAGGACACCAAGAAGATACAAAGACAGGCTCTAATAAATTGCTTGAGGTCCTCTTCTTTCTCCCCCTCCAACACACACCTGAAGAACCATTAAGCCTGCATGGATGGCATCACCTCAGGAGCCTGCCACACTGCCTCCCACATGGGGTATGACCGTGCCAGCTTTCTTAATACCCAGCTCTCCAAAACAAAAGGTCAAGATTTTGATACAGTACTGTTAAAAGGTCACTGAGTCCTGCTGGAGACTGTAAAATAGGGTGGCTTGTCCAGCTGAACTTAAAAAATGGACCATCCCGACAGGGATTCACACCATTTCAAAATTTATATACAGATTAGTCCATGGCATTCAAAATGACTGGAACAATATGACTAAGTCAAAGAAGAAAAAGAAAGGCATCTTCTAAAGGTTTGCAACATTTCATACACTTCCAAACTTTTTCAAAGCAAAAAGCTTCTAGCAAGAAGATTTCTCTGAATCAGAATTCCCCCCTCTGGGCCACAGAGTCCCCTGAAAAACTTCCCAACTTTTTAGCTGCTGGTTCTAATAAGCACACATCCATGTTGCCAATATTTTCCTCCAAAGGGGGATAGTTTGGGAGAGCTCTGATCATCAGTGTGGAAGATTAAAGATGGCCACAAAATCTTTGTTCTTTTCTCATTGAGAGATAATGGCTCCATCCATTGAATAAGGACTATTAAAATTCAACAACAATGACCTTCTGGAACTACCAAAGCTGAGCCATAAGAATTTTACAGTTTCTAGCTAGGTCTATTAAAACGTTCTCTCTCTCCCCAAGACATTCCCTCTGAGAATCTAGTCACCATGCTTATAGGAAGCCCATGCCACAAAGTAAAGCCATACGCATACACTCAGGCTGACAGCCCCACCTCAGCTGCCAGACAAGAGCCAGCATCAATTGTCAGCCCTGAGAGGGAGCCACTTGGATCATTTCAGGTAACCACAGTCCTAGGCAGGATCTGATGGCAGCTGCAGAAGAGATCCCAAGCACCAACTGTCTGAGCTCTTTCCAAATTCCAGTTCCACAAACTGATGAGTAAAACACAGTAGTTGTGAAAGTGGGGAGGGGAGATGGGATTGGGAGCTTGGGCTTAGCAGATGCAAACTAGTATATATGGAATGGATAAAAAACAAGGTCCAAGTGTATAGCATAGGGAAGAATGGAAAAGAATATAATGGAATATAATATAAAAGAATATAATGGAAAAGAATATGAAAAAGGAATGTGTATATATATATAAGACTGAATCACTGTGCTATACTGTACAGCAAAAATTAATGCAGCATTGTAAATCAACTATAAATAAATCAATATTTAGATTTATTTGGAGAATGGTTGTTCTAAGCCACTAAGTACTAAAGTGTGTTTTCACATAGTCACATATAAGTGGAACAGAATATTTCCGAAAGTGGGACTCTATCTAAAAAATCTAAAACCTGTGACATAGACTTTGGGACCACATGGCAGACACTGGTTGTTAGGGCCTTGAGGAGATGGTTGATGAAAGCTGGAAGGGCCTCACGGAGATGAGAAGTTGAAGGACAGAGAGGAAAACACATGGAAGCCTTGAAAACAGTTCATCTGAATTAAATATAGGCAGAAGAGTGACCAAATAACTGTCTACAATAATACAGAAAACAGAAAAGAGAGGGCCTAATAATCTTCAGGATATGAGTTAGATTTCCAGGCCCAGTTTGGAAGCACTATCTGGCTTTTTCTAGACTTGTATACAATGAGTCCCCTACATGTGAACAAGTTCTGTTCCAAGAATGCATTTGTTTAAGTTCAACTTGTCCCTAAGTCCAACAAAAATAGCCTAGGTACCCAACTAACACAATCAGCTATAGCTATATAGTACTCCATACTGTAACAGGTTTATAATACGTTCACATCTTTGAAAGCTCACAAATTGAAGGTTCACATATATTGGGGATTTTAATAAAACTCAAGAAGAGAAGGATGGGTTCATGGGAAAACTATTCAATACATTTTTAGCAAAATTGAGATCCAGAATTTGCTGTTTTTCAAAAGAAAACTGTCTCTCATCTCCAGTTGCTCTCAAAAGGATTCTCATAGTAAGAAATCTTTCATTGCCTCAAGAGAAAGATCAAACACAGAGTCTTTAAGTTAAGGCCTCAGAAAGATTTGACATGGGGCTCCACAGAAACGTTCAGCTACATAAAGAGCTTTCTAAGGTCCCACAAGCAAGTGTCATAGACCCTGTCTGTTAAACAACAGAATTTCTAAGCATCTTAAGTGTTCCTCTACAGCAGCTTCACCCAGGACTCAAGACAGAGGAGGAGGTACCTTGAAGAGGAATGTCTGTGAGGTTTTTGACTAATAGACTAAATGCCAGTAAGTCATGAGAAACCCATATATTTCAAGAGAACTGTGTTGGTAGAAGGGCTGCCAGATGAGATGAAAAGGGTCAGAGAAAAGACAAAATGAAGAGGTCTTTAGACTCCCAAACTTTCACAAGTAGGCAACGGGGTGAGAAAGCTACTCACATGCAGGCAAGGGCTTTTCCTTTTTTTTTTTTTTCCAAACGATTCAAAAGTGGAACCAAGACATCAAAAGTGAAAGTGTTAGTCACTCAGTCATGTCTGACTCTTCGTAGCCTGCGAGGCTCCTCTGTCCATGGGATTTCCCAGGCAAGAATAATAGAGTGGGTAGCCCTTCCTTTCTCCAAGGGATCGTCCCGACCCGGGGATCAAACCTGGGTCCCCTGCATTGCAGGCAGATTCTTTACCATCTGAGCCACCAGGATATCATGTGTTAATGCATATATGTGGAATCTTGAAAAATGGTATCCTGATGAACCTGTTTGCAGGACAGGAGTGGAAATGCAGAGGGAGAGAATGGATCTGTAGATACAGCAGAGGAAGGAGAGGGTGGGATAAATTGAGAGAGTAGCGCTGACATATCTAAACTACCACGTGTAAAATAGCCAGCTAGTGGGAACCTCCTGTAGAGCACAAGGAGCTCAGCTCAGTGCTCTGTGATGACGCAGAGGGGTGATGGTGGGGGGAGGTTCAAGAGCTCGGGCAGAGATGTGTACTAACAGCTGAGTCACATTGGTGTACAGTAGAAACTAACACAACATCGTACAGCAATTATACTCCAATTCTTAAAACTTTACAATACATTGAAACAAAAAGAATTTGGACTGAGAGACAGAGTGGATGCAGAAGGAACTGGCACCCCACTCCAGTGTTCTTGCCTGGAGATCCCAGAGACAGAGGAGCCTGGTGGGCTGCCCTCTATGGGGTCGCACAGAGTTGGACATCACTGAAGAGACTTGGCATGCATGCATGCATTGGAGAAGGAAATGGCACCCCACCCCAGTGTTCTTGCCTGGAGAATCCCAGGGACAGGGGGAGCTTGGTGGGCTGCCATCTATGGGGTTGCACAGTCGGACACAACTAAAGCGATGCAGCAGCAGCAGCAGAGAGTTGAACTTCTAACACTAATTAAAGATAAAACCTACCACACAGATCAGGCAGGGATCTTTCCTTACATCACACCACAACAAGTAAAAATTGTTAAAGTTTGACATTTCTTGCTAGTTGGGTATATGAAAGTACAATTAAGTCCTAGGTAGAAGAAAATAACCAAGAAGAACCTGGAAGAAAATAACCAATATGCCCCTGACTGGGATGCCGAAGACAGTTCTAACTTGTCAGCAAAAAAGGCCTCATACTCTTTCTACACAGTAACTCGGGCAAGACTGAAGAAAAACGAGCGCTTCCACATTGAGGTGGCTAAGTACAGCTATCCTCTTACTTTATCAGGGTGAGAAAATTTGGCTTTAATGAAACATGGCATGCTTTTCATTTCACAAGACGGTTTGTGTTCCAATAGACTTGTTGGCATGACTAATGCCTTAGAATTCATTCTGAATAGAACTCACTGGACCCAAATTCAGTTTACATACAACTTTTCAAGAACACCATTATCCCATAGAATGGGGTACACTGTCACTTGTGCATGGAGATCTAAAAGGTTTTTGCAATCAACTGCTTTTTCTCTGGGGAGACGTGTTGCAAGTTGGGAAGTGAGGAAGAAGGTAGTCATTCCGTTTTGCTGGATGAGAGGGGTCCCTTTGTGAGTCATTGTGATCTTTCCCTTAGCTTTTAGGGGAAATACAGCTGGGCGTTGTTCGTACAGCCTCCCTGTAGTTTTTAGGGTAAATATGGGTGGGGATGGGCATTGTTCCTACTTATGTAAAACTTCCCACTTGGGAAAGGAAAGTTTACAGTGCAGCATGTTTGAGTGCTCACTTTTCTATCTCCTCTACCAGGCTGAATCACTTTAGGGAAATATATTTATCTTTCTTCCTTGGGCCTTCAGAGTACAGAACAGTGCCTGTCATGTAGTTGGATTTCAATAAATGTCAGTGAAAAGGGGGAAAACGTTCCATCCGTGCGTATTCCAGAACAGCTCCTCCCTGTCTGCCTCCATCCATCTGGTGTGGCATCATAGGAAGTCAGATTCTCCAAACTCTCACTTACAGCACCTACAGGCTGCATAAGCTCCCTTCGCATCTCCTACACTCCAGGCTCCTGTTCTCCTGGAGCGCACGCCCCTCCCACGAGAGCTCTGTGTTTGCTCTTCCCTCTGCCTGAAATGCTCTTTGCCCAGACTCCTGTAAAGTTGGCTTCCTCATTTCCTCCAGGTCTGCACTCAAAAGTCGCTTTCTCATGGATACCTTCCTTGTTCGCCTGATCAGAATTTCATCCTCCCAAACATTTCATATCCCCGCTCTTCCTTCTTTGCTTCACTGCAGCTAACATGATCTTATATCCTATATATTTATCTACTTATACTGTTTGTTCTCTCTCCATTAGAATTTAAGTTCCATGAGCCCAGAGTTTTGGTCTGCTTCATTCACTGCCCAGCACCCCCAAACAGTCTCTGATATTTGAGAGTATCTCAATATAAATATGATGAATAAATGAACTTGTAGCAGGCTGACTTCCAGTATATGGACAATTTCTTAATGATAGTTTTTGGTGTAAATGGGTAGAAAAGGGAGGGAAGACTGAACGAAAAATTTATTAATGTGTGTTTTTTCCCAAGATCCTGATCCCTGCTTAGCCTGTTAAAATGTCTAGATTCTATGTAGGTGCTATAGATAAAATAGATTAAGATAGGCACTCTTCCATTTTATGGATATAAATATCTTAATTATCTTGAGAGGAATGTATAAAGCCATCACCATGGATAACAGTGATCGCTGGCAGGTCCTAACTCTGGCTGTCATCTCATTGGCAAGTTCCCAAATAGAGTATAATGATTTGCTACTAATTCAAACCAAACTAATAACAATCCATGATTTGCCTGATGTGCTTAAAGAAGTGAGATGGCTTCTATAGGATCTATTAAACTTACTGACAATATTTAATCAAAAAGCTAAATGTTTTGACCCTAATGATGCTTACTTGAAATATGACATGGTAATAGAGAAAATGAATATCATATTTTACCAACTTAGGGGGAAAGCAATTCCCCGTAAGCCCTTAGTATTTTAACAGCCAAACTGTCAGAATGTTCTTATTAAAGTCTAACAAAGATATTTTGTTATAATTTTGACATCGTTAATGAAATACAGAAAATAAAAGGAGTTGGTCATCATGTCATTGAGAATGTGACAAGCAAGATAGAGATTTTCCTAATTTGCAGAGACAGTGTAGGATAGTCATGGTTCTGTGTTTTCCCCCACCCCAGTCCTTGCTGCTTTAACTCCTCTCTGAATTGCTTTTCAGTTGCTATTTCTGCTGACTCTCCTCTGCCTACCGACATCCCTCTGGGTTGGTGGTAAGTATGGAATTAATGAGATTCTCTAGTCTTACTTAGAGAATGAGCTTATGGTTACCAGGGGGAAAGAATGAGGGGAAGGGACAATTAGGGAGTTTGGGATGGACATGTACAAACTGCTATATTTAAAATGGATAATCAACAAGGACATACTGTAAAGCACAGGGAACTCTGCTTAATGTAATGTGGCAGCCTAGATAAGGAGGGAGTTGGGGGAAGAATGGATACACGTATATATGTATGGCTAAGTCCCTTTGCTGTGCACCTGAAACTATCTCAATATTGTTAATCAGCTATATACTCCAATATAAAATAAAAAGCTTAAAAAAAAAGAATCTCTAGTCTTGGATGGATGTAGGTAAATTAGAAAATCTGCAGTCTTACAAATGGGATATGCAGTTACTGGATAATCCTGGACAAATCAATCCATTTAAGTTTCAATTTTCTTATCTGTAAAATTGTGATGTCAAGAATGCTTAGCTCAAAGAGCATTTAAAGCACTTTAAATGCCATGTTGATGATAGTTATAATATAAATAATAATATAGAGATAGAGAGAAATTCATCATAGAGGTTAAAAGTACTGGCTTCACAGTTTGTCATAAGTGAGTTCCAATCCGGATTCTGGTACAAAACAGCTTTGAAATCTCAAAAAGCTACATCACTTCTCTGCGTCTCAGGTGAGTTATATGTAAGACAGAGATAACAACTTCCTGGAATTTTGTGGGAATTAATGGAAGTTAAATGATTAGAAACTTAAATGAAATTAAATATTAAATTCCTGTGAGGTAGAAAGCACTCAATAAATAGCTGGCTTTATTAACTTGTTAATAAATTTATTTCTAGGTCCAGTCTGGTAATTTTTCTTTGTCTTCACCAAACTAATCATCTTGAGGTCTTTAGCCTTCACTTAATGACACCTATGTCTTCAACTCCTCTGGATTATTTTTTGATATTTATAATACTTTTAGGCATGTTTATAGAAACCAACCTCTAAAATAATTCAGCTTAAAAGGTCATGTAGATGATGTACATTTAATATTTCACTGAAAAGTTCGAAATTATTTTCATTTCATGAAAAGTTGAGCTGACCTTACTTTCACAAATCTACCTTTGTCTCTATAAAGCCCACATCTTTAGCGTCTTCCTAATGAAGCAAATAAGAAATTATTTAGCATTTACTATGTGCCAGATCCTGTTCAAAGCATTTCATCTACATTAGTACTTTTAATTCTTCCAATTACCCCCTGCAATAAGTATATTACTAACATCATCTTAAACATGGGGAGACTGAGAAACTCTATACCAGGCTTCCCAGGTAGCAATATTAGTAAAGAATGTGCCTGCCAATGCAGGAGACCCGAGATGCAGGTTCAATTCCTGGGTCAGGAAGATTCTGTGGAGGAGGACATGACAACCCAGTTCGATATTCTTGTCTAGAGAATCCCATGGACAGAGGAGCCTGGCAGGCTACAGCCCATAGGGTTGCAAAGAATAGGACACAACCTAAGTGACTTAGCACGAAGCACAAGTTTATACCACTGGTAAATGGCTGAAGTAAGAAATGAACCCAGGAAGTCTGACTCTGAATCCTGGACTCCAAATCACTCTATTAAACTTCTTAATGCAAATACTGACAGTTCTAACAACTACGTTCAGCTTGACCATCTCCATGGCCTGAAGATACTGGGTAACTGCCAGGCCTACCCTTTGTACCAGAGAGATCTGGCCTCAGAGTCTGCAGCTATCTGTACTCAAGTTTGCCATGGCCAGCCATTACAATCAATGGGGTTGGGCCATCAGTCCCATGATACTCAATTCTGCTTCTCATCACTCAGATGGGCAAGAAGAAACTAAGTTCATTCAAGCCAACCACTCTCCCCTTCGCTCACATTAGATAAGGATGGTACCATCTTTCAAAGAAAAAGAATCACACCAAAAAAGCATACAAAGTGGGGAAAAAAACACACACTTTGGCCTCAATGATTTACATTATGTCATGGGGTAAGACAGGCATGGGACCTTAGAAGTGTAGATTCCCAATAAAACAGTAAGAGATGATTTCTCCCAATTTCTGGATTACAATAGAAAAATCTCACCCTGGTCTGGGTCAATGAAACTAAATGCACCATTCATTACTGTGTACAAACAGTTCAAACAAGGTCTTGCAGGAGTCAGTTTTAAGGAGCCAAACCCCCAGACACTTCACAGGGGACATAAAGACTTAGCTTTGTTTCACCACAGAGGCTGCTTGTGTGGTTAGGATTAAATTTAGCAGATTCAAAATATTGTTCTGTCATTCTGACTCCAAGAGCAGTGAATATACTTCAGATCCATGCTGTGAAAATAGCCCACTAGTGGACCATGTAAATGTCTGAATCTCTCTCTAGATCTGCCCTAATGACTGAATGCTAACCTCCAAAATAAAATAAAAAGAGAGTGAAAAAATAAATAGGCCTGGTTACATTTCTCTTGTCTCTGCCAACCCTCCTTCTGTAGATTCATTCTAATTTCTTTTAGTCCTGCCACATAAAGACATAGTTCATTTCTGGAGCATGATCTCTGTGTTGTTTTTATAGCTTGACTGACTTTGATTTACTCAGGAGAGAATGTCCTTTGAGTAAACATTATATGGCTTTTAAAATAACAGAAGCAGTATTTGAAACAAAGGTCGGTATTTGAAACCAGCTGTAAACTTAAGGTTTAATTATATTTTGTGTCATAATGTAACTTATTAGCCAGGGATTTAAATTACTAAAACTGAGCCTCAACTTATCTTTCTAGTATGTTCTTGTCCCTGCTACTGGGATGGGAGGAATTGTGTGAGCTTTGGAGTCAGTTAGATCATTTATTCACAAACATATACTGGGAAAATATTATGTGCAATTTACAATATTTGGCACTGAGGATATACGAAGGAATAAGATGAAAACCACAATTCCAAAAAAATACCTGTACCCCAAATGTTCATAGAAGCACTACTTAGAATAGCCAGGACATGAAAGCAATCTAAATGTCCATTAACAGAGGAATGGATAAAGAAGATGTGGTACATATAGACTATGGTGTATTACTCAGCCATACAAAGGAACAAAATTGCAGAGACATGAGTGGACCTAGAGAATGTTATACAGAGTGAAGTAGTTAGAAAGAGAAAAAAAAATACTGTATATTAACACATGTCTAAACAGCAATCTAAAAATGGAATAGGTGATTTTACTTGCAAAGCAGAAATAAAGACACAGATGTAGAGAACAAATATATGGATACCAAGGGGGAAAGGGAGTATGGGAGGAACTGGGAGACTGGGATTGACACATATATACTATTGATACTATGTATGAAATAGGGAACTAATGAGAACATACTACATAGCACAGGGAACTCCACTGAATGCACTGTGGGGAACTGAACGGGAAGGAAGTCCAAAAGGGAGGGCATATGTGTACATATATGGCTGTTTCACTTTGCGATACAGCAGAAACTACCACAACTTTTTATTTTATTTTTTAAAATTTTAATTGGAGGCTGATTGCAATATTGTGGTGGTTTTTGCCATACATTCACATGAATCAACCATGGGTATACACGTAACACAACATTTTAAAGCAACTACATTCCAATAAAAATCAATGTAAAGAAAAAGAAGAGGAAGAAGGCAGAGGAGAGGAGAAGAAGAAAAAAATAAATGCTGTCCCATTCCTTTGAGAACCTAGTAAGTGAATGTCACTCAGTCATGTCTGATTCTTGGCAACCTCGTGGACTGTACAGTCCATTGAATTTTCCAGGGCAGAACACTGGAATAGGTAGCCTTTCCCTTCTTCAGGGGATCTTCCCAACCCAGGGATCGAACCCAGGTCTCTGAATAGCAGGTGGATTCTTTACCAGCTGAGCCACCAGGGAAGCCTAAGAATACTGGAGTGGGTAGCCTATCCCTTCCCCAAGGAATCTTCCCAACCCAGGAATCAAACCGGGGTCTCCTGAATTGCAAGAGGATTCTTTACCAACTGAGCTATCAAAAAGAGGCACAAAGATAATTATAATGTAGTATATGTGAAGCACCAGGGCTTTCCAGATGGCTCAGTGGTAAAGAATCAACCTGCAATGCAGGAGACACAGGAGACACAGGTTCAATTCCTAGATTGGGAAGATCCCCTGGAGAAGGGCATGGCAACTCACTCCAGTACTCTTGTCTGGAAAATCCCATGGACAGAGGAGCCTGATGGGCTACATTCTATAGGGTCACAAACAATTGGACATGACTGAAGTGAATGAACATGTGTGTGCGCACACATGCGCGTGCACACATACACACACACACGGCAACCAGAATATGCTGAACATCCAGGGAAATGATTCCTTCTAGATATCTCCAAGGCAGCTCACATTCAACCTCTCTCTGAGCTAGTTTTCTCCTAGTGCTCCCTTTCTCCATGACTAGCTTTATCCTCCATCCAGGAACATGGGGACAATTCTTCATACCTGCTTCTCCTTCGTCTACCATCTCTAATCCTAGTATGAATTATTTCATCACCACTATCACAAACTTAATTCAATATATCAATATCTCTAGCCTGAACTAACAACTCTAGCATCATCCACTCAGCTGACCATCAAACTCACTCTTCTTACAGTGACCAAAGTGAATCTTCAAAAAAAAACAAAAACAAAACTGACTACATCGTCTCTATCTCACATTAAATGACTTTCCATTCCACTTAAAGAGCAACCTCCTTAACAGGCTTATGAAGTTCTTGTCTCCACTTCCTTCCCCTGCCTCACCCTGTACCTCATTTCTTAAACTAATGCCTCCACTGTACCTGGTCTTTATTCAGTCCTTTCATATAACCTGATGGGGTTCAGGATGTGCTACCCCAAAACATGGTGTCCTGGCATGCTGAATATTTTAAGCTGAAGGGGTTTGAGAAAATGGCAGAAGCAGAAAGGTCCCCCTGACCTCCCTTCATCATCCTCTCCTCTGAAGTAGTCGTCCTTATGTGAGAGGCACCCTCCCTACACCCAGAGGGAAGGAGCATCCTTGTCTTCAAGATGGAGGGATACCAAGAAGAATCCAAACAAACACCCCTTGCTAAGTTCTTCCGGTTTACTCATTTATCTCACACTCTTTGCCCTCTCCTTCCCATGACTTTCCACTCTTCAACAAGCCCAGTACAAAACCATTCAGGTCAGTTCGCACTTTTGGGTCTTCATTTCCTTTAGGAAGGTTCCCATGTCAAATAAAATTTACATTAAATAAATGTGTGTGCTTTTCTCCTGTTAGTCTGTTTAATTTTCAGATCCATCCAAGGATACTAATAGTGTCAAGGGAAGCTTTTTTCTCTCCTACAATCCCAAATTTCCTCCTAACCTAAAGTGTTGATACGTTGTGTAACCTCTGCCTACAAGTCATTCTTTCTACCTGGTTAATTCATCTTTTGTTGCTGTCGTTATTTAGTCACTAAGTCATGTCAGACTCTTTGTAACCCCGTGGACTGTATGTAGCCCTCTAGGTTCCTCTGTCCATGGAATCCTTTAGGCACAGATATTAGAGTGGGTTGTCATTTCTTCCTTCAGGGGATCTTCCCAACCCAGGGATCAAACCTGTGTCTCCTGTATTGGCAGGCAGATTCTTTACCTCTGAGCCACCAGGGAAGTCCCCTATGCTCCCTTACTAAGGTCAAATTCTCCTACAATGGGCTGATCAATATATTCATTTTCCTTCTTCATAGCATTTGTCACAGTTGTCATTTCCTTACATTTGTTCATGGGAATAATTGATGTCCAACTCTGTTACTAGACTGTAAGCTTCACAAGGGCAAAAATCATACCTACTTCTGCTTCTCACATCCGATGTTTAACACAATGAGTCTGAAAGGGACAGATCATCAATAAATAGAATATTTATTCACAGAATCAATGAAACAATAAGGAAAGAGTGGAGAAGTGTCAGTATAATGTCACAGAAAAGGCGTCAGCTGTGTTGGGTCTTGAAAAATATATAATCATTCATTAGGCAGAAGGAACACATGAGCAGAGAGACAAAGAAATGAAAGAGGCTGGCAGTGCTCAGTATAACTGAAGCCGTGGGGGTGATCTGTTTGGGGGAGGAGAATAGTCAAGTGTCAGAAAGGAAGGTGGAGAGATTCAGGGACGAAGCCACAGAGGGCCTTTTGTGCACTGCAAAGCAATTTGGACTTTTGCCATGGGAAATCACTGAAGGGTTGTAAAAAGGGAGTAAAATGATCATCAGATTTGCATTTTCGAAAAGTCACTCTCGCGGTAACGTGAAGGATGTCCTTGCTAGGTGGCTGCTGGAGACAGAGTGACCAACGAGGAGGCCATGCTACAAGTCCCGGTGAGAGATGCTGAAGGCACGGAGCAAGGTGGCAGAGAAGGATTAAGTGGAGTGGGCAGTTTCAAAAGATACTTAGGAGATGATAACGACTGGCAACGGAGAGTAAGGTAAAAGAATAAGGCAGAGTATATATCCCACCCTGGTCTCTGGGCCTCCGGGAGGGTAGCATGATCATTAGCCAGGTAAGAGCAAACAAGACACAAAGTCAATTTAGATAGATGGCTGAGTGTGTTTCCAAACTCAGTAGAAATTTACTTTCTTTTTTCACATTTCTTAAGATTTTATTTATTTATTTTTGGCGGCACTGGGCCTTCACTGCTGCACACAGGCTTTCTCTAGTTACGGTTTGGGGGCTTCTCTTGTTGGGGAGCACGGGCTTTAGTAGTTGTGGCTCCCAGGCACTAGAGCACGGGCCCAGTAGCGGCAGCATGGGCTTCGTTGGTCCACACCATGAGGGATCTTCCCAGACCAGGAACTGAACCTGTGTCCCCTACATTAGCAGCTGGATTCTTAACCACTGGACCACCAACGAAGTCCAGGCCCAGTGGATTTAATATCTGAGAGTCTTGTGCCAGAATGATTGGTGTCCCGCAAAGTCCTCCTCCTCCTCCTCTTTCATCCGGTACTATTTCAGCTGAGCACAAAGCCAGCTACTAGTGACCACACTGTTCAGCCGTCCTACATCCATGTGACCAAGTCCTTGAGAATGGAAAAGAATCCCAAGTGTGCGACCTCCGTCATTTACTTTTAAAGTATTGCTTATGTCGCATTTCTTTTCAGAGAACCAGGAACTAGGTTAACTTTAACCATGCCAATGAGACAACCCCTTAAAGGAGGGCAAGGTACCACTAGGTAAAGAAGCAAAGGATCAGTAAAGCAGACACGCCAGACAAGCAGTCCATTAGGGAGGACTTAAAAAAAAAAAAACTTACTCTAGGGAGAAATAACTTACTTAATCTATAGTATATTGGAGCCTTATTTATGGCCCAAATAACATAGGCAGTAGGCAGCTACCCACACCAGTCTGGACCTAAAAAACAGGAGGTCTAGGTCAGCAATTGAGAACTGATAGCATAGAGATAGTAGTTAAAACCATGGGAATAATGACATCCCTGGTGGTCCAGTGGTTAAGAATGCAGGGGATGATGGTTCACCCCTGGTCAGGGAACTAAGATCTCACATGCTGTGGGGTTGGGCCCACATGCCCCAACTACAAGCCCGCAGGCCACAACTAGATAGAAGCCCACACACCACAATGAAAGATTCTGCATGATACAATGAAGATCCCATGTGCTGCAGCCAAGTTATAAAAATAATAATAATACATGAATATTTAAACAACAGCAACATGGGGATAGAATAAGAGAACACTCTTGAAGACACACTTGGGTTTGTAATCCTGGCCCCATTTGTTATTTTTAAGTGATTTTGAGAAACATAAGCCTCTAATAATACCTGTATTAATGAAGGTAACCCTAGCTTCTATAAAAATAAATCTCCACATCTTACTAGCTGACTTATTCAAAGACATTTCTTTCCCATTTATGTGAAGTCTGGTTGCATGTTGAGTAGGATGCAGGCTCCTCCAGGCACTGGCTCTTCCTCCCCTAAGATCTTGAAGTCCTTTGCTTACAGCTTTTTTCTTTCCATAGTCCCTGATGGAAAGGGCAGATGTCTTCCTAACCAGGTCAGCCTGGAAGTTATATACACATCTCATTGTTGAAAACAATCATTTGGCCCCAACAAATGCAAAGGGACCTAGGAAACATGGTACCCCCCTTGGCAGTCAGTTCCCAGCAGAAACACTATACAATGGAAATGGTACAGGAATCTTGGTGAACAGCCTCAAAAGTGATCTGTCCTGCTTGCTGTAAGGATGAAAAGTGAAATTGGATGGATGATACAGCTAACAGTGTATCACAGCTAAGAGGCCCTCAATAATGTTAAGCCTCACTTTTCCTTTTTTAAATATTTATTTGTTTGGCTGCACCAGGTCTTAATTGCTGCATGTGAATTCTTAGTTGGAGCACGTGGATCTAGTTCCCTGACCAGGGACTGAATCCAGGACCCCTGCATTGGGAGTACAGAGTCTCAGCCACTGGACCAGCGAAGTTCCCAAGTCCTTTTTTTTTTTTTTCTTCTGTTGGTTTCCCTTCTTCCTCCATCCTAAATATACTTCTTTGGTGTCCCAAATATGCCTTATATGTTTCCTTTCTGTGTCTTTATTCACATTCTTGCTTTATATACAAAACTCTTCTCTTTACTGCTCCACCAAATCAGCTTCTGCCTATTTTTAAGGACCAACCTCAGAGCAATTTTCCTGGAGTCAGCTCTTCCTAATTCTTCATGGCCAGATTAAATGCCTTTGAACCACCATCACCATGCTTAAAACTCTTCGTGGAGCACCTACCAGATAGCTGTATGATATCATAGCAATGTCTGTTTTTACCCTTCCTGACTAGCTCCCAGCCTAAGCTGTAACCTCCCTGAAGATAGTAGTTGCATTTAACTCCTCTTACTCAAAGTGATTAAAAGAGTCAACTAAATTTAGACTTTAAGTTCAAGACACCAACACTTAAGAGATCTGATATCCCCTCACAGAGAATGAAAAGGTGAACATTTTATTCAGGCAACTCTGGGAAAAGGGGGATCAAGGAGTCTGTCTTAAGTATTTATATACACAGATGATGACGATCTGAATTATTGAGAAATTGTTCCATTTCTTTATTTTATTTTGTATATCTGTGAGGAAGTACTTGTGGTAATATGGAATAAAGCATGTACTTAATGAACAATAAAGCAACATATCTTTCAATATTATGATAACTAAGAAAAACAAACAATTCTGAAGAGGTTTCTTTAAGGACTCTCCACATGCATGAATCGAGGTGGTGACGTGGCAGTTCTCTGGGTAATTTGATAAATGTCAACATCCAGACTATTTAAATCCATCCATCAGGTGAGCTCACACCTGTGAGTTATCTGAGCCAAGCCACTTTGTTAGATAGAACAACTGTCTGAGAAAAAGAAGAACAAGAAAAAACAAAAAACCATAGCTAGGAGTCATTGGACTTAGGCAGTCCACTGAAAAGGCTTATGTTTTCCTTTTCTCAACAACTATCTTGATAAAAGTGGGTAACATATAGCAAGGAGGTCTTTTTCAGCAAGTTAATCTGATTATATGCAGCAAATCAAAGGTTGGGGGGGCCCTCCAGTAATATCCAGCCTTCTGTCTAGGGAAGAGAATGGCACGTGGTCTCCATTAATTCAGCTCTTCCCACACCCTGTGCTCCAAAACGGCCTCAGAAACTCTAGAATCTCTTCTTCTGCCTTCACCACTCCCCAGCTGAGAGATCAGAGACACATCCAGGGATCCACCCTATGTTCAAATCCACACTCCAGCCACCTATGAAGATGGCCCAAAGCTGATCTGAATCCCTGGATGCCAGTTCTTTGGCCAAAGCTGGCTCATTGCTTATCCCAATGCTCACTAGGCTATCATTACTACTCTGGAGACTAGAGGTACAGTGGGATTCCACTTCTACAGTACACTCCTTGTCTCTACCTTTGAGCCTTCCAAGGGCACAGAATCTCACCACAATGTGTAGGGAGAGTGGGACCCAGAAGGTGTTCCATGGAGCACTAGACCTAGGAGGTAAACTTCATCTGAAGGATGATGTAATAAGTCTGGAAAACGCCACATTCAACAATCCTGTCTTAAGATATTCACAGCACATATCAGGTACATGGAAGGCTCTGAAATGTACCTGCTTCTGAAATAATCTGTAAAATCCATTATTTTACAAATTTGTCTACTAAGAAAACTTTGGGGGCAAAGCATCTCTACCATCTTTCCTCAATAGATGGGGTTCCATAAGGTCAGGGTTCCTTCACTGTTGACATAGTACTTGACATTTTAATAAGTATTTGGTGAATGAATGACTATCCTGTAGAAGTAGGGTCCTACAGAACACATTTTATTACAAAAGTGATAAAAAAAAAAATCACACTTCTATGGAATACTTCTAATAAGAACAACCTCTCCAAACAAGAAGATCTCTTTGACTCTCTTATTTAAATCATGGGATTCTCCAGGCAAGAATACTGGAGGGGATTGCCATTTCCTACTTCCAGGGGATCTTCCCAGGGATCGAATCTCTGTCTCTTGGGTCTCCTCTACTGGCAGGTGGGTTCTTTACCACTAGAGTTACCTGGGAAGCCCACATAGAATACTTCCAGTAAGAACAATCTTCCCAAACGGGAAGATCTCATTGAATCTCTTATTTAAAACCCAGTTTGTGGGGCAACTATCAAGAGCACACTAGCATTCACTGTCTGTGGTCAGATTTCTTTTTTTTTTCCTCCCCCAAGTATCTTAGTGTCAAACTGACCTCACCAGGGACTTCACTGGTGGCCCAGTGGTTAAGACTTTGCCTTCCAACGCAGGGGGTGCTGGTTTGGTCCCTGGTTAGGGATCCCACATGCCTCATGGCCAAAAAAACAGACAATAAACAACAGAAGCAATATTGTAACAAATTCAATGAAGACTTTAGAAACAGGTCACATTAAAAAAAAAAAAAAGAAAAAAACCTTAAAAAAAATTTGACCTAACCAAACATTTCAACATTTTTAGTATACAGACAAGTTAAGCCTGATGTTAACTGTATATAAATATACTGAAGGGACCATTAACAATTCTGGGTCCTGGGGACTCAGTATTTCTAGAGGAAGGCCTAGGATTCTACATTTTATACAAATGTCCTAGGTCATCATGAAGGGGTTCAAGTGAAACACACTCTCAGAAATGCTGATCAAGAGACATGGAAGAGGAACCCTTGATTTGGTATCAGAGGCCTGGGTTTGAGGCCCACATCTGCAGCCCTACTACTTGTGTGGTCATGGACAGTCATCTCTAAGCCTCACTGTCCTCCCTATGGGATTCATAATATGTCTCTCACCTTCCCACCCACCTCGTAACACTGAAAGCCAGCAGGTACTCAACATACACTGTGCTCTGAATAAGCAAGTTCACCTGTTCTATAGGATTCAGTGAACTAATCACAGCAAGTTTTCAACACAGAAAGGGTTTCTGCTGATTATTTAAAAAGCAAATAAAACAGGGCTGGACCAGTAGTGCTGTATGCCTCCATGTTAGCCCACCTGGCAAACTTCTACAGAACATTTGACTCACACTTGTGGACCCAACATGGGTCAAATCATGGTGAAAGCTCAGCTATGTGACACCGATCACAGTGCACTGAATGTTAAAACACCTCCTCTGCTTGGTACGAGACCTCTGGCCTCTTCACTCTTAAGTTGGCAAATGGCTAGAATAAAACTCTTTGGTTAGTATCTACATGTTTACAAAAGGAATGTTCTTGCTTATCAAGTGTCCTCATGAATAATAACTAACCATTGTTCAAAAATTAGGATGCAATAGAATATATGCAATATTAACATAGTACTTGGCATCTTTAATTCTCTCTCCACTCAGAAGATTCTTTTGGAGCCTGTAGCACTCAGGGCAATTGCTATGAATACTGCTCAATTACACTGAGTTGAGTCAGTATGAGTCAGTCTTTTGAAAACACAGGAAATAGGGTTGATTGTTTCCCAACTTTTGTGGCATATTTTGAAGCCTACTTTTTGGAGTAGATTTGATATTGTTTTTTACCTTCTGTGTATAAAACAATGAAACAAATTCTGTCATAACTGAAAGATCTCTGCCTGAAAGACTAATGATTAAAGATTTCTAATTGGTGGGATTTTTTTTTTTAATTTCCTACAAGGTGACTCAGTGGTAAAGAATCCACTTTTTATATGCAGGAGACACAGGAGACTTGGGTTTGATCCCTGGGTCAGGAAGATCCCCTGGAGAAGGGAATGGCAAACCATTCCAGTATTCTTGTCTGGAAAATCCCATGGACAGAGAGCTTGGTGGGCTACAGTCCATAGAGTCTCAAAGAGTTGGACATGAGTGAAGCTACTTGGCACACACACACATATTAATTTATATTATTCTCTGCACATGTGTTGGATTTTCTTCTGATTTTAAACTTCTCAGTTTTAAAAGGGCTTGCTCCTCCACTGGAGTACTCAGTGGGTATCCAACCAATCTTTTTGGCTCATGGGATCTGTAGTTAATGATAGTAGCAAGAGAACTTTACAAAATTAAATCCATGCCAAAATGTTTATCTGCTATATTTATTATTGCCTTTCTGTTTACTATTTTGGTTCTGATCTATTTTCCATGCATGGGGCTCATGTTTGCAGGAACAAGTGTGAATGATTACAGGACTCACGCAGGCAAACAAGTGAATGAGTCAAGACAAGTTGGGTGAACCCATCAAAAGATAGCAGAGACAGCTGGACTTCTGCTGACTGTTGCCGGGAGAGAATGCAATATTGCAGCCCCAGCATTCCTAGACCTTCCAACATCTCAAGAGAAGTCTGACAAAGTATAAGCATTCAATAAATACTGAGTAAATCAATAAAGGCAGAGACTCCAGTTTTCATTTGAAATCTCAAAGTTTTAAATGTAAGCAACATGATACAGTTTAAAGAACACAGACTCTGGAGCCAGACTACCTGAGTTCAAAAACCTATCTCTGCTACTTATCAACTGTATGATCTTGGCCAAGTTATATAAAATTTCCATGCTTCACTTTTCTCACTTATAAAACGAGGGGAAATAGTACCTACCTTGTGGGGTTGTTTGAGGACTTAATTTATTAGTATGGGTTAAGTCTTCGGATGATACCTGGTATATTTTAAGTGCTACACAAACAAGGAAACATACACTAGAACTTCAAAATGCTGTATCATTTTAATATGTATTATTCTGCTCTTCCCTACCATACCTAGGGGGTGAAGAAGTTGCCCTGCAGAGGAGGAACTGGAATGTCCCTCAGGATCCTTCATGGCTATTCAGAATAATACATATGTGGATCATGCAAGAACTCCCTTCGTGGACACTTAAGAGTCCAGCAGTTTGCCCAATATGTTAACTCCATTAAACGGCAGATGTCAGAATCCAGTCCAAGACTTTCGAAAGGACAGAATCAGAGATGTGTCTATCAATGTTCACCACAAGCCTGCTTCCTTCATAACTAAGAATGAAATTAAATGAAGAGCTGGTTCAAATCAGTTTGGTTCTTTTTAACCCATAAATTAATTATCTCAAAACCACCAATTTGAGAGAACAGGCAAAGCCTGTATACTCAACAATGTCCATTTATACTCTTCCTCATTTGTTAATCTGTGTTTTTAAGGTGCTTTGCAATAATTTAGTTTCTCTCATCTATGACTCCAAGACCTTTCTCCTGGGAACTTTACAAGTATATCACCTGACTACACAGTCTGCGTGTGGCTGTATGTTAGAAATTGCTGGCTTAGAAACATCCTGGCAACATTTTCTTTGATCTTCCTGGTTGTTGTTGGTTTAAGGCAGATCCTGAATGTTATTTAAACAGAGGAGACTATTTGAAATTTCTTGGTAGATGAATTTGATAATGATAATTAAAAAAAAAAAACAACTACTGTCATCTAAAGATAAAAGATCTTATTCATCAGGCCTTGAATAACCCAGAACTTCTTCAAAGAAAAAGGTCAATGCAGCCACAGCTGTTTCCTTTACTTGTACAGTGGTGACTTAACACACTCCCTGATAATCTACATTTGGTAAAGTCGCTCTCTCGCATTACAGGAGAGTTCCTTTTTTTTTTTTTAGGGTTTAGCATTCAATTTTTTCTTTTGGTCTGTGATCAATCTGTTTCCCTCTGAATGAAGAATGTACCTATTGTTTAAAATAACTTCTACTAAACTGGACTTAATCAAAACTAAAAACTCTTATGAACTGCAGGGCAATATCAAAAAGGTGAAAAACAACCCAGAGAATGGGAGGAAAGATAAATATTTGTAAATCATATGTGTGTTAAGGATCTAATACTCAAAATATAGAAAAACTCTTACAGTTCAACAACAAAAAGACAAATAGGGAAGCAAATTAAAAGGAAGCAAAGACAATGAATAGATATTTATCCAAAGAAGATACTCAAATGGCCAATAAGCACATGCAAAGATACTCAGCACCATTAGTCATTAGGGAGGTGCAAATCAAAATCCCAGTAAGATAACACTTACCCTCACTAGGATGGCTATGATGTTTTCAAATGGAAAATAAAATAAACATTAACAAAGTTGTGGAGAAGTTGGAGTTCTCAGACAGTCTTAATAGGACTGTAAAATTGCATAGCCACTGTGGAAAGCAATATGGTGATTCCTCAGAAAGTTAAATACGGAGTTAGGGTATGACCAGCAAAGATCTGAAAACATAGGTTAAAGGAAGTTTCTGAATATTATTTAAACAGAAAAGACTATTTGAAATTTCTTGGTAGATGAATTTGATCATGATAACTAAAAAAAAAAAAAGAAACAACTGAATGGGTTCAAACGAATTTTGTAATGAACGTTCACGGCAGCATTGTTCATAATAGCCAAATGGTAGAAACAACCCAAATGTCCACCAACACAATGGGGTACATCCATAAAACCAGATATTTTTCAGCCATAAGGGGGTATGACAGACTGACACACGCTGCAACATGGCTGAACTTGGAAACTACTAGGCAAAGTAGATGAAGCTAGACACAAAAGGCCGAACATTAAATAATTTCAGTCATAAAATGTCCAGAGCAGGCAGATCCATAAGACAGAAGGCAGCTCAGCTCAGCCAAGGGTGGGGAGCAGGACAGAAGGGCAGAGACTGCTTAATGAATACACAGTTTCCTTTTGGGGTGATGAAAATGTTCTAGAGTTGAACAGTGGTGATGAATCGTGGATGTAGTAAAAAGCCATTATATTGTATGCTTTAAAGCAATAAAAAATGTTGGCTTTTACAGCATCTGAAATTTTACCTCATTTAAAAAAAAAAATATTGGCTTGAATCTCTAGTACGTAAAGCAAGAGCTTCTTTACCCCTACAAAGTTACTTCATACATTGCCCAAACAGTGTTTAAAACTGAAATACTATACCTAGAAGATCAGTGGCTGACAAGTTCTATTTCCTGTATTTCACTGGGCCATTTGTCATTAACACTTTTGCTCTTGAATGGTATTCTTGGTTCATCAGTTTACCATTAAAAAAATCAGCTTTCCCAATGCTACATTTCCACTTCCAAATATTTCCTGTCAATAGTTTAGCCAATTTAGCCAGCACCTATTAAGGAACATATGTGGGGACCTTCTGTCTTCAAAATTACATTAAAATGTTTAATTCAAAATAACAGAATATTGATGACTCTGGTAAGAAGAGTGATATGATTTATCATAAGTCAGTAATTTGACTCTTTCCTTAATTTACACATGATAAATAGAAAACAATGACATATCTGATAGAAAAAAAATAGAGTCTGGAGAAAAACTAATCATTCAGTAAGCCTTCCTGAAAAAAAAAGATATATATTTACTTTATAAATATATATATAATATTTATAATACATATACTTGCTCTCTGAAAGAAATCTTTTTAACTATCAAAATGTTAACAATAAAACAGAGATTATACAAATGGGTCAGTAGAATACATTATATGCTCCAAACTTAATTTTTCTGAGCTGCAAACTTTCAGGTAAACTACCTTATACAAGGGGAAATGTGGAAAGAATTTTGAAGTTGGAAAAAAAAAAATCTCCTTTGATGCACTACTTGTGAAGCAGTTGATGGTAGATGCCCTTAGATCAGAGAATATAGCTGTAAACAAGCATGACAAAGTTACATGGAAAGTTTTGCAAATAAATCGAGCTGTCAATGAATTTCAAAGATACAATTTCCTGAAATCATGTTAAATACCTGAGCCATGACTTTCTAAATCTCAGAGAAAATTTCTACATAAAAAGCCATGTTTATCATTTGTGACATGTCTATTTAAATGTTAACATGACTGGGTTTATTCCAAACAGGCAGAAGGAAAAATAAAAGCAAGTATTTGGATAATCTGGGTTTTAAAAAAGCCCCTCACTTTCATCTTCAGGTAAGCATCTCTTTCAGGTGAAAGCAAAGGTGGTTTTAACCAGAACTGCCTGGAGAAATGCAGAAGGAATAATCCTGTCTCATAGAAGCTAAACATATCTGGTTTGTGTACTGTTATTATAAGGAAATTTGAGAAATAACAGAAACTGAAACCAACTTTTGAAGGTGAACAAGAATTTGATGAAAAGAAAGGCTTATATTTCATGTCAAAATCAAGTGAGATGGAATAGTGCACAGAAGACTTTACAGGTAGCACATGTATTCAATGGTCAAATTCTGAAAACCCCTGACCAGAATATACATCTGAACACATGGCCACACCAGTCACGGAAGTGGAGAATCCTATTTCTTCACTTAAGAGAGAAAAAGGAAGTTAAACTGGTGAAACCTAAGAGGAAAGTTAAGGAGTTAATGGAACTTTCTTGCCAAGTCACTTAGATCTTCTCTTGATTCTCCTGAAGCCCTCTTTCCACTGACATTTCAGACCTCAGTTTTGTGCTCAGCGACGTGCAAATTTATAATCGACTGAAATCTAGAGAGGACACAACTCAGCTCTTCTAAGTGTTCACTTCTTCATAAGAGCAGTCTCTACAAAGGAGAACACATAAGCTAGGAATTCCTAAAATAGCTTAGGAATGGCTGGAGCCCTGGGATTACTAACTCAGGAAAGATTGGAGATGAGTATAAGGAGAGGAATTGCTCCAGTTTTCAGGAAAAGTCACCACTGCCTACATCCTCCACACACACCCAGCAGAGTCACAGGCCTACCTGAGGAAGGGGGCGGGGTGGTGGGAGCTGGGGGGCGGGGGAGGGGCTGAAGTTCGTCCCAACCTCCAGTTTTAGGCCCCAGATAACCCAGTAGAGCAGCTCAGGGCACCATGAAAAGGACTGTCAGTGTTTATGCTCTGATTATCCATAAAACGGTTACCACCGTTTACAACCATGACCTAAGGTCACCCAAGAAGGGCAAAGCCTGTTTGCAGGTAGGCACAGGTGGCCTTCTCTGCCACTCCCCCTCCCCCACAGTTTCTCTCTCATCACTTCTCAGGGGTTATAGATCACTGATCTGACGAATTTGTAAGAGGAAACTCCCCTGACCTCCCTCTCTCCAGGGTTCCTTGAAATCAGGTGCTGTTTGGAGAGAGTGGAATTTCTTCCTCTGTGCAAGCTCATTTGCACACTAATAGGCCTCGCCGTTCTCTGCCCTCACCTCCTTCCATATACACAAAGTTTATTCTCTTCTTTTGTCTGGATGTCGGAAGGTCCTTTTCATTCAACTGAGGATGAGAACTTGGGTCTTTCCTATCTACAGTTTCCACCTGAGGGTAAATCCTCAGGAGCCTGAAGGCCCCGAAACAGAGGCAGAATGCGGAAGGTCAGGGATGGAAAAGAATCTGCAGCCAGAAGGGAGAACTAGAAAGATCCGGGGAGAATCGCAGTGCAGAGAACTAAGGCAGAGCTCAGGACAAGTTTATTTTACTTCGTTGAGCTCCCCAAAGCTCCCAAGTTCTAAGATTCCTTCAGAGATGGGGGCGGGGGGCGTGGGAAGCCCAACTAATTCTCGAAATTCCTAGAGAAGAAATTATCTGGGCAAGCACTCCTCTCTCACCAGAGCGCGGCACTTTGCGCGCCCCTGCGGGGGACTCAGATGCTGTGCCAAAGCGGACTCGCGGAGAGGGCGCGCTGGGCCTTCTCCGCCTTTGCCCAGCTCCTGAGCGAAGCGTGTGGTGTAGTTCAGCGCTGGGGACAGGGAATTTGCATGTGGTTATGGGTTCGGCGCTGAGGAAGCTGAGAAGCGTGTCAGTCAAAGCGCGGGCTGACGCGCCTCCACCAGCCGGCCAAGGTCAGAGAACTTGGGGTGGGGGTCTGGAGGTGGATGCTCTTGGGCTAACGCCAAGGCTCTTGAAACATCGCGCTCTTTTCCAAGGAGATAAGGAGGAATAGTGTTAACTAGAGACCACACCTTCCCTTTTATCTCGTCTTTTCTCTCTCTCATTTCCTTTTAATTTCCATCTTTCTTACTTTTGATCGCGTTTGCTTCCTTTTAGGACTTAAGAAAAGCTTCCCTGAGCCTGTGCCAGGGGAGCTGAGTGGCACTTACTGTCGGCTAATGGGGCGGAGGAAGAGAGAATGAGACATCGCACCCCCCAGCCCCCGAATTCCGACATTAACAGCTCCCCGCCGCTTAGTGTCCGGCTATAAAGTTGTAATAAATTCGCCATCTACTCATAACCCCACATGCAGCCCAGAGATAGCAGAAGAAAACTGCCTCTGATTTTAACTTGGCGGTCGAGTTTCTGAAAAGCTCTTTGGGGCCGGCAGGGGTAAGAATCCGGGTAGCTCCGGGCCAGTCAGGGGTGGCCCCCGTCCCGTCTGAACCAGATCGTCCTTGCGGAGTGAGCCCAGGAGTGAAGCAGGGACCGACTGGAGCCGGAAACAGACTTCACCCCCGTTTCTCTGCCGGGAACCCTGAGTGCACACACTTTGGAAAGTCGGGTTCCCCCTGTGCCACTGCCTTAGACCGGGGCTGGGTCTTGGCTCCCCACCACTCTGTGCACAGACAGAGTGCCCCGAGGGAGCGGCCACAGGGAGAACTGGGGACGTCCACCGTGAGAAGAGAAATCGGTGATGGGGAAGAAATTCATCAGCGGGGGTCAGAGCCCTGAGCGCGCCACGGGCGAGGCCGCAGTTCTTCCCTCGCTGATTCTTAACCCCTCCCCACCTCCGCGCTGGCGCTCAGATCTCCAGCCAAACGGATCCAAGCCCCGGGTTATTTTCAGTCCTAACCTTCTCCACCCCCTCAAATGCCGCGCCTGGACTGTGAGGGGGAAAGGGTGGTTTGAACTGCCCTGCGCGAGTCTCATGGCCGCCGCCGCCGCGCGCCTGCTGCAGAGCCGGCCTGGTCGCGGCCCCGAGCGCACAGCCCTTCCCCGAACCACGCGCGCGTCTGCCGCTCCTCTCGCCCAGGGCTCGGGGTACCTCTCCAGCCTGCCCTGCTCCCTGCTCCCCGTCCCCCTCTATTTCTAGGTTCTAAAGCACAGAAGCATCGTCGAAGGCGTTGGCAGGTAGAACGAGGAGACAAGGTCAAGGCCCGCGGACCTCCTCAATCCCCAAGCTTGCGCCCTTGCTGTCTCCGCAAGCGAGTCTTGTCCACAGGCGAGGAGGGGAAGGGTGTCGCAGACCCCAGTTCTATCTTAAATTAGGGCTTTGACACTGTTTCCAGACTACCCTCTGCCAGCGCTCACATTTTCTCCTCCTTTCCGCCCGGCGCGGTCCTAGATTTTAGGACATCTTGTCCCCCCCCCCCCGCCCCCCTATCGTAGAGGGATGGTTCCCAAACGAGAAGCTTCACGAGCACTGCATTCCCATCCTGCAGTCGGTCCGTGCCAAGACTAGAGGAAAGGTCTCGCGATCAACGCGCCTCGCCCACCCCCTACCCCCAACCCCAGCTACCCGGCGCGCTCCGGTACGCGCCTCCCTCCCCCAGACCCACAGAGTTTGCCTCGGTAGGAAACACACGCGCCCGACCCACCCCGCCTCCCACGTAAAGGCCAGTCGCCTCTGTTTTTTTGTGTGTGCCCAAACTCAGCTGGAAGTTGAAAGCAGGGGAGTCGGAGAAATGCGGAAATAAAAGAATGTGAAGCGAGAAATCAACGGGGGTGGGGGAGGAGGAAGAAGGAAGCAGCTGGAGGTCGCAATGGCAGAGGCGGAGGCCAGCCCCCCGGGGGCTCGCGCGCGGCGGCCCCCGCGGCCGCGCCGCCCCCGCGGCCGCCCGCCAGCCCGCGCGCGCCGAGCCGGGTCAGGCGCGGACTCACATGGAGGGACTGCAGAGCCGCTCTCTCGACTACTGCGAGGGGGTGGTTTCGGGGCTGCTCCCCGCGCCTTGTTCCGGGGCTGCCCGCGGTGTGAGGGCAGAAACAAAACCAGACCGATCACGGGACGCGGTCGAGACGGGCCGCCCGGCGCCGCGAGGACCTCTCTCACTTTGCAAAGGAAGCGGGCTCGGGGATTCGGGCTGCCTGGTGTAGCCTATAAATAGCGAACTTTTAGACGGAATCAACTGACAAATGAGAGTAGCGCGCGGAAATTTGCGCCGGATTCCCCTTCCCCGGGATGACCCTCCCTCCCTACCAATCCCTCCCCCCCATCCAGCCACTCTCCAGGCAGGACTTGGGAGGGGGACAGATGGGGGGCGGGTGGAATGTAGTTTTACTCTGATTTCCAGTAGTTTTGTTATTTTTGCCAGGAGGGCGGTACTCCACCTCTTTGCCTCCCTCCGCACCCCAGCGAGGCACTAGAGCCACCAATTGGGAAGGGTAAAGGCCCGAAGAGCAAGGATCCTAAGAGTTGACGGGAGAAGCCAGAAGGGGGAAGGGAGCACCGAGCCGGGTTTCCCCTGGGATCACGGAAGCGACGGAAGGAAGGCGGGAAACTGGCAGGATTGGGGGTTTTCTTGAGACGCCAGGACGAGAATTTAGGTAACCCTGTGTTTGGAGGGAACGGCGACAGGGTGAATGCAGAAGGCACAAAAGAGGTCCCAGGGTGTAGGTGTCCATCCCCAAAGGCCACAGTAACTCTCCAGGGATACCAAGACCCCCTCCCTCCCGCAGCTTCACGACCCCTCGGCCACGAGCCGCCGGGGTTAAGCAGGCGTTGCCCTGGGGTCACGTCCTCACTCGCCGAGGGCCGCAAGCTCCGGGGAAACGCGCCCGGCCCGCTGGCGCTGGGGGTGGTCCTCGTTAACTCCCTGGGGGCCGGCCGCCTTTTGCCGAGCCCGCGCACACCGGCCGACCGAAAAGCCCCCCAGTGACTGTGCGTCCTGACCGCCACTCGCCGCCCACCCGCCGCCTTTCCTTGAGCCAGGGCCAGATTGCGAACGGTGACTTGGGTTAGTACGATTTTCATTTTTATTCCAGGTGCTTTCTCAAAAATAAACCCCTCCGGGGACGACGGACATTAGCTCTCCACTCCAAACTCGCCAGTTCAAGAGGCTGTCGAGCTGAATTTATCCTGGAGGTCTCAACACCAACCACAGCCCATAGGATAGTCTAATGGGGCTGGGTGCGGGGGGATGGAGAAATTGAGGACACGGCAGGGGAGGGTCAGCAGGTGGAAAGGATTCTCTTTGGAGGCTCCACATTCAACACAAGGCCTGCAGAGGAGGGGGCCAAGCCCATCCGAAGGGCCTAAAAGTGGCCTCAGGCCTGGGGGGGCGCGGGGGGCGGAGGAAAAGGGGATCAGGAGAGCGGCGGTGATCTTCCTTTTCGCTCCCTATCCCCGCCCAGTACCACCGTCCGTCCCTGTAAACAGCTGGCTCACCTCTACCCCGACCCCCTGGAGAAAACCAAAGGGAGGGGTCCCCCACGCGGTTGGGGGAGGGGGCGTTGCTACCCGGTTGCAGCTTCTCCTAATACCACTTCCTGCCAGTTACCTCCCGCGTGCGCGGAAAAGTTAATTCGCTTTATCCCAGAATCCCTACGAGATTGGAAGGAGAGGGGCAAGGGAGAGGTGCTGAGAGGGTTCCGGGGGCCGCTCTCTTCGCTGGGTGCCCCCACCGCCCCCGCAACTCCAGGCGGGCGGGTGAGCTCGGCGCTCGGAGCCACCCGAAGCTCGCGCTGCTCTGGCGCCCGCCGGAGGGTTGCGCTTCCCTCGCTGTCCCGCGGGTCACGAGCCCGCGGCGGGGGAAAGGGGCCCCTCTGCCCCGGTCCAGAGCCAGCTTACGAGTGTTCCCAGACGGGAGTTGGACGGGGCCCGGACGGCCAGGGCCACTCGCGCCTGGCTTGCGTTCCCCTGGCTACGTACCTGTCCCGGCCTTCCCGCTCGGACGGCTGACCCCGCTGCGGAGCCGGGCCCAGGAGCCTGCACCTCCAGTGGGCCCGCCCCCGCCCTCTCCCGCGCGCCCTCGCTCCCCGGGATGCCGGGCCAGGCGTGGGGCGGTCTCTCGCGGGCCATTGGCTTGGGCCGCTGTTCCGAGCCGGCCTTGAGGATTTCCCCTGTCTTTGGGGACCGGCGAGAGAGGAGCCAAGCCAGCGACTCACCTTTGACCCCACCCACCCCTCCTCGCATCCCCCAAGTTCCCCTCCATCCGTCCCCTGGAGCCCAAGGCTTTGAAACGGTAGTGACTCCGCAAAGAAAGCGGGTGAGAACCTCCTTGCAGGTGGAGCAGGGAAGGCAAATGGGTGTTTGCGGCGTTTCTCGAAGGTTCTGGGTGTTCGTACGAGGGGAACGGGCCCTACGGGGACAGAAAAGATAGACGTACAGACAGCATCCCGGTGGCTGTTTTCAGCGCGAAGTTCACGTCTATTGTTTTCTGCCTCGGGAAAAGCTGGCCAGTGTGATAGATCTGTTTAGATCCCATCACTGGAAGAAAAATCTTGGTGATAACGATTATCTCCCGCTCGCGCTATCTTGCCATCGCCGCGATTCATCTCGCTCTCCCGGAGATGAAGAGGGTGAGCGGCTGGAGGGAGAATGGGCCAAGCCGCTGCCCTCAGATGGAGCGGAAAGGCACGAGACCACCTCACCCGTCCCATTCCGCTCCGGGCTGGGGAAGAGGACACGGCGGGTTTCTTTCTCTGCCCAGCCTCACGCTTCTTTCAAATGATTTTAGTCTGGTGCTCCGGTCTATCCATATACATTTCCAATCTCATGGCTCATAAACTATTAGCAAAATGGTTTCATTATTCACCTTCTGTATCCTACAAAAGGGAGAGAAAAGAAGGGAGCAGCAGGAAGGCAGAGTGGGGGTAGGGGGACAACCGTGGGACACTAGTTCACAGTGATACCGCCCGTATTTAAATCATGGCTCAGACTGCCTTCTTCAAGTTGACACTCAACAAATCTGATCCGTTCCCAAAGATCTGTAGTCGACCTCCTCTCTTTCCCCCTCCCCTCCCCTTTCTCTCTCTCTCTCTCTCCGTCCATCACTCTCTCCCCTGGGTTTCTAGAAGGACCAGATGAATAACCAAAATACTGCAGATCCATTGTTTGTTTCATTAGGTGTCATCAATAAGGCACACCCTTTAGATACGACATATAAAATTAACTGATTACAATGGCTACCCCTGTCCCCTTTTGGGTGGTTGTGGTGACAGTCACATGTCATCGGTAAAGCCAAACCATCCTAAGACACAAGGCTAGGATAATAACCAAGAAGTTTATTTGTGGCATCAAGGCGGCCAATGGAGCAACAAGCCCTCAGCGGGCTTCCGCGAGTCCTGGGAAGTGAGGAAGTTGCAGAGTGGAGTGAGTGAGTGAGAGAGAGAGAGAGAGAGAGAGAGAGAGTGTGTGTGTGTGTGTGTGTGTGTGTGTGTGTGTGTGTGTACACGCGCGTGCCGTGTGTCCTTTAGGAGAATGGGGAGATTAACAAAGCGGGGTCTTTGTTTGGCTCTGAGAGGTGGGGGGGAAAACACATTAAATGAGTCAACCCTAATTAAAATACAAATAGAAGCAAACATTTCTGGAGGCCGGAGAACCGTGTGTAAGGGGCTAAAAAACTGCGGGCAGGCGCGAGACGGCAGAAGCAGCCTCGGGCAATAGGAATCTGGATCGGCTTCTCCTCTGGGGTTTATGATCATATTAAGTGTCTCCACCAACACTTTTACTTTTCTTATCAATATATTTTATCTAGAATGACTCTATCAACACACACGCACGCGCTCCTGGTACTTTTGAAAATATAAAGGACGCCAGGCAAGCGAACGTGCAGCAATTATCCCTCGATGGAGAAACCAATCTGGCTGAAGGAGGCCCGTCTGCGAACGCCCGAGGCGGCGGCGCGGGGACCTGCGCGGAGACCGGGGACTGCCGGCGCTCGCTAGGTCACCGCGCCGCGCGGCCGCCCCTCGCCCGCTGTTTAATATACATAGGGTGGGAACGCGGGGAAAAAGGATCTTGTGCCGGCACGTCCTGCAGGAAAAAAAAATCAATTTGCTATTTATTTTTGAAATATATAGATTTAGGATTTTTTTTTCCCCAGCCCGACCCCCTTCAAGAAACAGCGGCCCATATTGAATTACGTCTTTTAATGACTTTCCCCTTATATGCCGTCGCGATTTCACATTCTGGGAAGGGGCAGGGTGAACTTTCCTGGGCGGGGGTATGGGGGGGGTGTCAATGCCGGTATCTTCAAAAAGATTTGCCTCGTGTGTTAATTGCATGCTGTTAAGCACATCTGGGACTGCGCGCTGACCAACTCGGACCAACTTTTAATTAACACATTGACCCGGCGATGGAGCAGCCGCCCGGCCTCCCCCTCGAAATATGTATATGAGCCGCGCGCCGCCAGATGCGAGCGAGGAATCGCCTGCGTCCCGGGGCGGGAGGGGGGGCACAGCGCCACCGTAGGCTCTCTCCCTGTGAACCTTTTTTCCTCGCCTATAGGTGTACAGGAAATCAACAAAGACAAAGAGTGAAGGCCCGGCTCCTGGAATCAGGCTTCTTGCATCCTCTAATGTGACTTGACCGTGGGCGGGGCAGTTGGGGGAACCGGGAAGGAAGACCCCCCTCCTCCCCCCAGGCCGTTGCTACCCAGCCTGCCTTGGGCTCGGGCTGCAGGCTCGAGCTGGGGCTTTTTGAATGGACCGACTTCTGGGTTAGCGAAAGCGGTGGCCGAACATCCGCATGGAGAGAACGAGCCACCGCTGCTTTCCCGACTCCAGCCGGTCTCCTCCCATCCTCCCCGTCCTCCGAGGCTCTCCGAGGAGTAATCACAAACTCCAGGGCCCCGAGTCTGAGAAAGAGGAATGGGCTCCCCTCCCCTCCACCCTCCCCTTCCCCCGCCCCGGGTTCTTGGAGCTCAGAAAAGGTAGGGCGCAGGAAACGACTGGCTATTTTTAGGACCCTAGGCCCTTTCTCTGGAGACCAGGGGCGACCTTCCAGCCAGGTCAGTCACATCCCCGGCCGCCGGGAGCAAGAAACCCGGAGCGCAGAGCAGACGATGCCACCTGCAGATACGCAATTTCACCCTAAGTAATTTCATTCAGAATTGATGGCGTTTCACCAGAGTGGTGCCTTCGAAGTGAGTGCCTAGCCTGCCTCCCCGTAGAGCACCAATGCGGGTTAATTCCCAGATACGTACTCATTTTCTCTTCCCTCATCTAATCTCAACTGCCTCGCTCTTCTAAGTGCTTAGCTTCAGCATACATCCCTATAAAAAAATGTCAAAGTGGTGTTCCTTCTCCCAGCCATAAAAAAAAGTTGGAGTGAATCACTCCCAAGTTACCTTTTAACATCCCCTCCAGGTAACAGTTGAAGTTTCTTGTTTGACATTTTTCATTCCCCAATACAGAACTTTTCCATAAATACCCAGTCGCAACATGAGGAGAAGTATATGTGGCAATAAATTCACAGCTATATGTTCTAACTATGGCGATGCTTTAGAAAATTTAATGTGACAAGATTGCTCCCCAAATTCCTTCCACCTCTTTTTTTTCCCTATTCTTTTTTTTTCCTGTCCTTCCCTTGAATCTACTTCTCCTATCAACTTATCAGAGGATCTGCAAAATTTAAAACTAGAAGAATAGAAAAGATAAAGACAAGAGAACAATGTTCTATTACTCAGGATGCCTCTGAGTTCCTCTAGATATATATATATTTTTTTAATTCAGATAAAGGTATAATCAACACCTATCTTCCCTCAGGAAAAAACCCAATCAGTTGGTAAATTACAATATCCCTTTGCAAAGATAAGGCCTTTGGAAAGGTAGCACAATCATTGCCCAAATGGCTTCATTTTGAGTTGAGTGGCCCACTGCTCCTTATTTCAGCTCACAAATTGTTCTGCAAAATTGCAGCACACACCTGATATCCAGGGAAAAACAAGGGTTGGTAACTCCAGCTGGTTCTTTTGATTTACTCTGCCTGGTAAGATGTATGCTGGGGTGTTTTGATAAGGGGGAAAAAATAAAAGGAGTCAGCAGTTTGATTTGGAAACTCTTTTATTGCTGAATATGGTTGCAGGTTTAAACTAAAGAATGTGTTTCTGCTGGGGACATTTGCATGATACATCCATATGCATTAGCAGCTGCACGGTGTGATATCATCAGTTCCTGTGAGCATTTATCTTTCTTCCCCCTTCTGTCTTTCTCAAAGGAAGTGGGTGAGTGGCTTATAAGAGTACCACATAGACTTGAAAGATACATGACTCTGAGTCCTTCAGGCTCTCATCGTCACCTAACTGGCCTGCAACAACCTGTTTCTTTTGAGAATTATGGAAAATTTGAAGTAGCTAGCCTTCCTGGTTACACTTTTTAAAATTATAATAATGGCTGAACAGTGTATAAAATTTAATGACAGAAGTTTTCAGAGAAAGGAGCCTTTTAAAGCTTCAACTCCCTTTTTCCAAAGAAAAAGGTGTTGTAATCCACATTCTTCTGATCATTTGTTTAGTGACTTAAAAGAGAAATGTTTAATTAAATAAAGTGCCTTTATGTCATCAGACTTCACTTCTTGATATATGATAGAGATAATATTTTTGAATCAAGAAAACTAAGACTTTACCATACTGGCATGGAGAGATGGTGTCAGAGAGCGGTTCTGAAAGACGTTTGCTTCTCCAAATGTTGTGTGAGCAGTACAAAGGCTACTTTCTAATATCCACAGTGAGTTTTCTTCAACTAATTCATCCTAAACTGTATTTCACGTGTGATTCTCCCTGAATCCCAGTGGTCTGTAAACAGCAGGAACTACAATATCAAACTGAAATTGGAAGGAAACTGGATCTGATTCTGTCCAGTGACTCAGGCTCTTCATTTTTAGAAAGAAAACTGTACATTTAAGTTGTGGTCATGAAGTCAGGTTGACTTGGAAGTATATAGACCCCAAGCCAAGAGATTAACATAAGCATGTTTTTTTAAACTTTGCATCTCATTTCTTCTCAACATTCGGTGTTTGATGGCATTGCTGGAGAATGATCATACTCAGATCCATCACAGTTCAGCTGTATCACACAGTGAAACAAAAATCTTACACATATACAAACAAGAGATAATTACTCCTATCAAGAGATGTTTTGACCAATGAAGATATCCTGCTAGAGATATTATGGCTTTTCTTTCAGTCTTTGTAGTTTTTTTTTTTTTTTTTTTTTTTGTTTCCAGAAAAAATATTTAAAAGAAAAAAATGAAATGACAGTAATTAGTGAAAGAGTGTCATTCACTTTTCTTCTAAAATACATGGAACTAATATGTACTATTGCACAAACGTGCATGCACAATGACATAAATATGCATGAGTCTATGTAATAATCTACTTTTATGTCTTGTTTCCAGATGTTTGCAAATATCACCAGTGCATTGGTTTCACCTAACCAAAAGGTAGCTAAGATCTCTGCCATTCAGTTGAATCCTAGATGTGTTAGGCATCACAGAACACATTTCTCCTGTCCTCCATTCACAAAAGTTGAATTTTTTTTTTAAAATGTAGCTTTAAAGTACTCATTCAATACAATATGGATAAAGGTAAAAACAGCTGCCTTATGTGATATTATATGATGAAAAATCCAGCTGTATTATTTTATTCAATTAATCATTTTGAGAATAACTAGAACAGCCACAGACTAGCTTAGTTGTTTAGTTCAGAACATGGCCCAGAATTGATCTTGTGATTAATTATGTCCTGGCTCAAGAGCTTCATATTATACACCTCAACCCTGGCAGCCCGGGACAGTTCTGTGCCAGATGTGACAAGAAGAACAAGGGAAAATATGGATAAACTTGCACAAACCAAAGAAATAAAAAGATTTGCTTTTAAAAGCACACATCTCACTTGGAACATTAGGTACAGAAGATGTGGTATAAATGTCTGCATTTCAAACAAAATCTCTCTGGCAAGATTTATTAGCGAACAGAGAAAGGTAGCAAAAACACTTCATTGAGGCTTGAAGGGGAGCTTAGACTTTATGAAGAAAACTACTGTACCTACCTAGGTATTGATATATCATTTAAAACACTTTCAAATCAGCTGCTGCTTGCTACTGCTTAATATGTATTCTCTTTACCTTTAAAATAGAGAATTTATTTGCTTGTATGCTTTTCGATTGGCTTTTGATATTAAACATTTCTGAATGTTTTAAATAGTAGATTTTGGATAAAAGAGATGTGAAGAAATTACTTATTTGCTTTTCCATTTATCTCTCAGTTTATTTATAAAATAATTTCATTTTTTCCCTCAAAGGCCCTTTTGGCACAGGTCACAATATCATAGGGTCTTTGAAACATAATGGTGAACGAAGATAAAACAGATCATTCCAGTGGTCACTCTTGATTCAGCAGATCCAAGGTAAAAAGCAGAAGGAAATTTTGTTACCTCAGTACTTAAATCTATAGTCGTTGATTCAGATTCATTTTCAAGAAGTATGAGATAGGTAACATGGATAATCAAAAGCCAGTGATTACAATCCAGCGTGGATGAAGCTCAGAAGTCACCACTCCATCCTAACAAGTAAAAGGATGAACAAACTGAAATATCAGTTCTCCTTAGATTCATCAGAGAAGTGGGGTCACAGGGAAACGGCTGGGTCTGAAATTAGACAGACAGATACAGACAATCACTGCTTATGAGGGTGCCTGCAAGAGCTAAAACCTCAGGAATCGGTTCTGGGGGAAATTGAACTGAAATTAACAAATTCCTGGAGGCTCAATGTGGACAAATGAGAGTTAACAACTCCAGCAAGAGCCAGTCATAGTCAAGGCCTCCTACCTCTGTGAGTTTTATTTCCAGGAGTTCTACTAGTTCATTGCTGCAAATGTCAGAGAAAAATACTCTCATACCTCCTGGATCTGTGGTGTCTGACATCAGTCATTGTTACTTCAAATATTGCCTCTGTTCCTTTCTTTCTTCCTCTTCTGGTATTTCCATTGTGCGTGTTACATCTTTCATAATTGTTCCACAGTCCTTGGATATTCTGTTCCTTTTTTTAGGGATAAGAATGGCGTTCTTGTTATTGTTTAGTGCTAAGTCATCATCTGGCTCTTCTACAACCCCATAGACTGCAGCCCACCAGGCTCCTCTGTCCATGGGCTTTTCCAGGCAAGAATACTGGAGTGGGTTGCCATTTCCTTCTCCATGGGATCTTCCCAACTCTGAGGGGATCACACACGTGTCTCCTGCTTGGCTGGTGAATTCTTTACCACCGAGTCACCAGGGCAACCCAAGAAGGTCATCACGTAATAATAAATGGGTCAATACTCTAAGGATATATAACTATCCTTAATATGTGTGTATTTAACAACAAAGCTTAAAATTCAACATTCAAAAATTTAATATCATGGCATCCAGTCCCATCACTTCATGGCAAATAGATGGGGAAACAATGGAAACAGTGACAGACTTCATTTTCTCGGGCTCCAAAATCTCTGCAGATGGTGACTACAGCCATAAATAATTTAAAAGACATTTGCTCCTTGGAAGAAAAGCTATGACCAACCTCGACAGCATATTAAAAAGCAGAGATGTTACTTTGCCAACAAAGATCCATCTAGTCAAAGCTATGATTTTTCCAATAGTCATGAACGGATGTGAGAGTTGGAATATAAAGAAAGCTGAGTGACAAAGAATTGATGCTTTTGAACTGTGGTGTTGGAGAAGACTCTTGAGAGTCCCTTGAATAGCAAGGAGATCCGACCAGTCAATCCTAAAAGGAAATCAGTCCTGAATATTCATTGGAAGGACTGATGCTGATGCTGAAGCTCCCATACTTTGGCCATCTGATGCAAAGAACTGACTCACTGGGAAAGACCCTAATGCTGGGAAAGATTGAAGACAGGAGGAGAAGTGGACGACAGAGGATGAGATGGTTGGATGGCATCACCGACTCAGTGGACATGAGTTTGAGTAAGTTCCGGGAGTTGGTGATGAATAGGGAAGACTAGCATGCTGCAGTCCATGGGGTCACAAAGAGTATGACACGGTTGAGTAACTGAACTGAACTAAACTAATACTGATTGAAAAGGAGGAAATAAAACTATTTCTGTTCATGATCATTTGTGTAGAAAGTCTGAAAGAATCAACTAAAAATTCCTGGAACTTTAAAATGATTGTAGCATGGTTGTAGGATACAAGTTAACATACAAAAGTACATTTCTTTCCTATATATCAACAATGAACAGAACAAATGTTAAATTAAAAACATTAACGTTTACATTAGCAGCAAAAGAGAGAGAAATATTTGGTATAAATCTTGCAGAATATTTGTACAAGATCTATATGAGGAAAACTTCAAAATTCTGACAAACAGAAATCAAAGAAAAGCAAAATAATGAAGAGATACTCTGTGTTCTTGGATAGAAGGGCTCAGTACTGTATCTTTCTTTTAATCTGATAATGTCAGATTTTCCCAACTTGATTCTATAGATTTGATGCAATTCCAGTCAAAATCCCAGTAAGTTATCTTGTGGATATCAACAAACTGACTCTAAGTTCATATGAAAAGGGCTAAGATCCAAAGTAGTCAACTGAATATTAAAGCAGAAGAATAAAGTTGGACTATTTTTCTGGTCTGTCCCTCTGTTTACCACAAAAGTAAGTGTCACTCACGTTGGACCATCTAAGCCAGGTATCTGTCTGCAAGCATAGCTGGAAGAGTCTTTAGCTGAGTACTACCCACAGGGCTTGAGGATAAGAATGAAATTCTCCTAAGCAATCTGGAAATAAAGTAAATAGTGTTGGCTATTTACTCCTAATAGTAGGAGACTAAAATGTAACAATGTGATCAAGCACGGTGTGGATCTACCAAGGAGATGATGGCAAATATGCCAATATAAGGGTCACCCACAGACAAAATGACACGAGTATAATCCCAGAAGTACAAGACTTGAATGTGCTTTTTCATTTAGTATGTACAGGTCTAAATTAGGTTGTATTTTTTCTGAGAAGATACCTTCTGAACAAAGGGTTCCATGGTGTCAGGGGGAAGTAAACATGGGCTAGTGTTTCAGAAATTGGACATCTATATAGAAGACCTGGATCCTAGAACAGTCAAAGCATCCTTCATTGTAACCCTTATTAAGTGCTTACTATATGACAGGCAGTTTACATATATTTCCCAAATAATCTTTTCAAAAAGACTTTAAAGCAAATTATTATCTCTGCTTTGCAGGAGGTGGGGTGAGGAAGGGAAAGCTTACATAGATTATACAACTAAGTATTTGGCAGATCAAGGATTCAAACTCTAAGTCCACACTCTTCAGCATTATCTTGGTTTTATACATCAGTCTTTTGTTAGCTGTGGTAACATGAATCTAAGCCTCCGAAGTAAACACAATCTTGACATAGTATCAAAATCAAGTTTCTCAATTTAAGGACCACATTCTGGACTTGGTGCATTCTCTATGGGCTGTAAACACTGCCTGTGTTTATAGGAAATTGAGTGTGGGGGAAATGGGGTCCTATTAGGAGAGGCCATGCTCAGTAAATCTTTAACCAATTGAGGCTTTTGGATTGTGGTGTTGGAGAAGACTCTTGAGAATCCCTTGGATTTCAAGGAGATAAAACCAGTCAGTCCTAAAAGAAATCAGTCCTGAGTATTCATTGGAAAGACTGATGCTGGGAGGTTTCTTAATGGGCAGTTGCTTGAACTTGTCTAGTGAAGCCTGTATCTCTCTGTATACTTTTATTCAAAGCAAGAAAGAACTTCATAATGACTATGAAAGGATTATTTGAAAATGACTGGACACAACTGAGCGACTGAACTGAGCTGAACTGAACTAAATCACATTTAGTTGGATTGGCAGCTTGATTGGCTGATAGAACCAGAAGTTCAACTGTGGTATCCATATTGTCAGTCCTTCTCATTGGATTCCCTGGCCACAGAGTCAACCCCTAATCTCCACATCCTCTGGAAAATGTGTCTATCAGAAGGAAAAAATCAGAGAAGAGTTGCTTCTTCATGCTTACTGCTGACTGATCTTCATATGAGAACAGTAAAACACTGGTACACTTAGTGTCACACACTTTGTTTTAGTCCGGAGATTTGCATGCTCTAACATTAGCATGGTCCCTTGTGGGCAGGAATTTTTTCTGTATCATCAGAGCCGACTCTGGGGCCAGAGCCAGGGTTGTTGTGTAATAAATATTTCTTCAGTGAATTAAAGTTACAAATGTAAACCCAGATATAAAATAAAAGATAGCAAGTCCCATTGCTGGATTTTCCATTTAAAAACAAGAAGAAGAACAGGATGTGTTATGACTTTTAAACAGCTTATTGACTTTTGTGGGGTGTACCACTCACATAGTGATTAGGAGCCTGAACCATAATTGTTCTTGTCATCCACACAGTCGGCTCCAGTCAATATCTTTTTATCATATACATTTTTAATCATGTATTAATAAACAAGAAGTCTGTATCGTATTGATGATTGGATTATATTATTGACTAACTCCACAATTCCACACATGGCTTCTGAAAATATAAACAAGGTCAAAATGTAAAGATCACATAAAGAGCATCAAAGACATACATTAGGCTTTTCTCCAACTCTTTATACAACTCTCATGGAGAATGATTCTGACGAGAGCAGAGGAACTTTGAAGTTATTTATCAAGTGAATAAGTGATTCTGTCTAGAGCAGAGAGAATAACAGAAGTAAAAATTAAATCACTTTATTGTACTGAAACACTGAAAGTGTTTTTGCTTTTCATACATCTTGGTATGAGTGACTTCTTGCAATAAAATGTGACCTAGGCTGCCTCAAGAATTTGGAGTTATAAGGAAAATGCGTCCCTGGCTGTTGGCAAACAGAAAATGTTACACTTGGGAAAATGGGCTTTACTTTATCACCTACGAAAAGCATTAGGATTTTCTCCTCTCAAGGACAGAGGCTTCCCTGGTGGCTCAGTGGTAAATAATCTGCCTGCCAATGCCGGAGACACAGGTTCTATCCCTGGATTGGGAAGATCTCCTGGAGGAGAAACGGCAACCCTCTCCTGTATTCCTGCCAGGAGAATCCCATGGACTGAGAGCCTGAGAGGCTCCACGACTGAGCAGCTAAGCACATCCACACCTCTGAAGGCTAAGCCCTTTGTGTTATGACTGTTCCCCTCCCTATTCTGCGATGCCACTCCCTGCCCCCCACCGTGTTGGCTCCTGGTGTGGTTGTCCAGACACTTCAGCTGGTGGGCAGACACTGCAGGGAGAATCAAACTTGTAAAAATTAGATAAATTGTGGATGAAAAATCTCAGTAGGGTTCAGTCCAGTTGAAACCCTCACAGCATGCACTTTAACTGTTCTTCACTCTTCTTTAAAACCTCTGGTGTAAGGCTAGTGAATGATGGTTCTTATACTATCTTAAGACCCCGAGAATTTGGAGGAAGTGTGTCTTTCTGAACCTCACAGGTTCTTCTTTACATACTTGGTCTGTGAACTCTGACTTCTGTCTCCTAACAAACCATAGTCCCACTCCTTCCACTTGACCCGGGCACTTTGAAAACCATTGACTCTTGGTCTTTATCATCCTTTTTCTAAAAGTTCCCTTTAACTCTGACATTCCTCCAACTTGTGATTTTCACTTTCCTCTGTAGTCTGGTTAATTGTTCCACTGTCAATTTCCTGGTTTTGAGAATGGGCTGTGGTTATGTAAAATGTTAGTGCTGAGGGGAAGCTAGGTGATAGGATGTGAGCCTTCTCTCTATTGTTTTGCAACTTCTTTTGAGCCTATAGTTTGTTTCTAAATTAAATCAGATTTTAAAAACTCCAAGCCAAAGTGCTAGCAGCTCATACTTCCATTTCTTTTTTTTTTCTCCCTTTTATTGTTTTTGCCATACAATGCCATGATATCACCATTGGTTTACATATGCTCCCCCCCCAGAAACCCCCCCCCCCCCCCCCCCCCCCCCCCCCCCCCCCCCCCCGGGAAATCTCAATGCACCAGCCCCGAGAATCAATCCTGGGCTGGCGATTGATTAGACATATGATAATTAACATGTTTCAATGCCATTCTCCCATATCATACTTCCATTTAATACAAATATTTCTGCACTCTCTGGACATACCTCCCTAACTCACAACTAGATACTTGGCAGAAAAGGGTGGTCGGGGAGAGTTATCTTTGATTTTGAAGTTTTAACTGCTTTTGGAGCAAAGCTTTTGGGGACAGGGTGATAGAGCATGAGGGGATGGAAGAGAAAAAGATGTTAAGCAAAAGAATAAGCAAATGATTGCTTTCGAGCTAGACTGGAAGGAGATAATCAAAAGCACAAATACTTTGAATGCTCACAGAAAATATAAAGTCCTGTCTTCACAAGGCAATGTATTCAAATAGATTTAATACTCCTTTGGAGGTCTTCATTTGCATCAGTTAAATATGATAATAATACCTTGTGTATATAGTGATTTACACTTCTCAAAATTCACATTTATTATCTCTTTGATCTTCATAAAAATTCTGTGACACAGACAAAGGAGCGATTATTATTCCCATTTAAATCTGGCTGCAGATCTGAGAAGACTGTGTACTTTCTTAGGAGTGGTTAAGCCTGGAACCTATATTTTCAAGTTCCTAGTCAAGGGATCTTCCTAACTCACTACATATTATTAGAATATCTAGTTTGGACTTTATTTATCTCTGGTTATAGAGCAAAAACCATGAAAGTTGTTTACTTTGCTTTAACTTTTGTTTTGGGGGGGGAAATTTGCCCTACCTTGCCCCATCCACTATCTGCAAGGATTTGATTCCGTGGGTATCAAAATCCAGGGATGCTCAAGTCCCATAGTCAGTCCTCAGATCCAAGAATTTGGATCCATGGACTCCCTCAACCAAGGATTGTGTAGTAATCCATGTATTAATTGAAAAAACTCACGCATAAGTGGACCCATGCAGTTCAAGTTCCAGTAGTTCAAGGGTCAACTATGTTTTAAATAATAATAATGTCCTGAAAAATGACAGACCCATGAATGATACTTAATGAATATTTTTTCCTTCATGTATCACTCTGTGACTTTCTTTATGTAAGTGAAGCTCTCTGGGCTGGTCTCTCCAGTTCTCTGTCTTCCTGGTAACATGACTGTCTTCTCCTACACCTCGGGTATTCTTCACCTTGGTTTAACTGAGAGATCGAGTGTTTCTATATTTTATTCTACTTATTCAATAGAATTTTATAGTCATACTTCTTAGTTTACAGAGAGAATCTTGAGAACTTTTTTCAATTTCCCCCCTCTTTTTTTTTTTTTTAAACCAAGTTACTGATTTTTCCTAAGTGGCCCTTTTTAGTCTTGTTAGTTTGTCTTTTGGTCCTGGACTCTATGGTCTTTCAACAATTTCCCTGATCAATGAAGTTTCCTTTCTCCCAGAAAGTTTATTTGGGTTTTTAAAATTTATATTCAATATATCAAAATTTCGAAGTCAAAATTCCAGTTTTTTCTTGAGCTCATAAGATCAGCTTATACATATTTTGTTGTCATTTTAAAATCTGCAGATTCTGGCTAGTTACTTAGAAGTTTTTCAAAAACGTTTACTCCCTTTTACAAACTTAATTGAATACCCTCAAGCACTTAAGCAGATTATTAATGTACTTATTAGAGTTTTATTTTAAAATTATTCACGTATTTGTATCCGAACCAACAAACAAAACTTTCCCAAGAATTAAATCTTTTACACATCCAAGAGATGTGTATGTGTATGGGAGCTAAGATTTTTCTTAGTTATTCCAAAAATAATACATTGGTAGGCTGTCACTTTGTATTCACAAGTTTAAATTGATTGCTCAATTTCGCATTTTAAATAGGAGTTAGAAAACTCCCCCTCCAGTAGGAGGGATTTGCTGCACATTAAGTAACAAATGTGTATATACCTCTTTTAACATGAAATTCCAGTGCTGTGGCTTAATAAGTTTTTTATGGTAAAGAGACAGTAAAAACGCCACTTATCTGGTGCTTCTGTGAATTTTTGCACAATATATTGATCTGTGTAACCACCAATACAATCAGGATATAGGGCAGCAAATGTTACCTTTCATTCCCTAAAAGTTCCCCTTAATTCTCTGTATGACTATATCCTGACATTCCTCAAATATTTATCCCTGGGCTTCTTTCTGTAGTCTGGTTAAATATGCCAATGTAGATTTCTTGGTTTTAATAATATACTGTAGTTATGTCAGAGGTTCAGTTCAGTTTAGTTCAGTCGCTCAGTTGTGTCCGACTCTGCGACCCCATAAACTGCAGCACGCCAGGCCTCCCTGTCTCACCAATTGCCAGAGTCTACTCAAACCCATGTCCACTGAGGTGGTGATGCCATCCAAACATCTCATCCTCTGTCGTCCCCTTCTCCTCCTGCCCCCAATCCTTCCCAGCATTAGGGTCTTTTCCAATGAGTCAGCTCTTTGCATGAGGTGGCCAACGTATTGGAGTTTCAGCTTCAACATCAGTCCTTCCAATGAACACCCAGGACTGATCTCCTTTAGGATGGACTGGTTGGATCTCCTTGCAGTCCAAGGGACTCTCAAGAGTCTTCTCCAACACCACAGTTCAAAAGCATCAATTCTTCAGTGCTCAGCTTTCTTTACAGTCAGAGGTTACCTAAGGGAAACTGGGGGATGGGTAAATTTAACCACTCTGTACTGCGTTTTTGTTTTTGGTTTTTTTTTTTAAGTTTATTTGGGGTCTATAATTATTTTAGAAAAAGAAATTGAAAAACCTAGAAAAGAATCCAGTCTGTGTGTTCTAAAAGCAGAGGCACCTACAACTCATCTTTACATGTTAACATAGACATTCTGCAGTTTCCATCTGGATGTGATCTTATAATTCACATGCATTTTGGGGAGAATAAGTTTATCATTTTTGTTACAGTTCTGTCAGTTCACCAGATTTCCATGTGCTACCTTTTCATAACCACACGTCCCTCCACACCCCTATCTATAATGTCAAACAGTCACTGATCTAGTCATTGTAGCATCTTCTGTTTGAGAATGTCACAAAAATCGTATAATATTATAGCTTTTTAGAGGTCAGCTTCTTTCGTTCAGAATAATGCCTCTGAGATTCATCTGAGTTTTTGCAGGTGTAAGTAGTTCGTTCCTTTTTATTGCTAAGGAGTATTCCATTGAATGGGTATACACAATTTGTTTATACATTCATTTGTTACAGGATATTTGGGTTAGTTTCCATATTTTTGCAATTAGGAATAAAGTTGTTGTAAGCATTCACCTGCGGGCTGTTGGGTGCACACGTTTTCATTTCGCTAAGGTAAATACGTAGGAGTGGGCAAATACATAGTGTATGTCTAACTTTATAAGGAACTACCAAACTCTCTTCCAGAGTGGCTCTACACTTTCACCATCAGTGAGCAAGGATTCCAGTTGCTCCACATCCTCACTGGCAAATGGTGTTTTATCAATACTTTTTATTTTATCCATTCTAATAGATGTGCAATTGTATCTCCTTGTGGGTTTGCTTTTCTCTGGTGGCTAGTGATGTTAACCATTTTTTCATGTGCTTATATATGTCTTCTTTGATGCAAGATCCGTTCAAATCTTTTACCTGTATTTTTTAACTGGATTGTTTGTGTTTGTTTAATTCAATTTTGAACATTTTCCCAAAACTCAAGTCACCAAGATTTCCTCCTTAAAAGCTTTTTATTTTTACATTTTAGGGGCACAAACTATTATGTATGAAATAAATGAGGTCCAAAGACATACTCTACAACACAAAGAATATAGCCAGTTTTTTAACAATAACTATAAATGGAGTAAAACCTTTAAAAAGTGTGAATCATTGTGTTGTATACCTGTAACATATAATATCATACATCAACTGTTCCTCAATTTTTAAAAGTAAAAATACACTTAGAGCTATGATCCAGGTTGAGTTAATTTCTCTTTGTTATGAGATCTAGATGGAGGCTCATTTTTCTGCCTGTAGATATCCAATTGTTCTAATGCCATTTGTTGAAGGGTCTGTGTTTCCTCCGTTGAATCGTCTTTGCATCTTTGTCAGAATCAGTTGGCCCTATTTCAGTGGGTCTGTTTCAGGATTCTCTGTTTTCCTTCATTCATCTGTGTACCTATATCACTGTCAGAATCCCCCTATTTTGTTTACCGTAGCTTATGATTTATCATAAGTTTAAAAATCAGGAGATGTGATTCTTTCAGCTGTGTTCTTAAAAAGTCTTGCTCTAGTCTATACCTTTTCCTTTCCAAATACTTTTAGAAACAAGTTATATCTACAAAGACTCTTGCTGGTATTTTGATAGGAAGTATGTGAAACTTATAGACCCATTTGGAGGGAGTTGATATCTTTCCCATGTTGAGTCTTCAAATCCATGAACATGATATGTCTTTTCGTTTATTTTTCTTTGATTTCTTTTATTATCTTTTTGTAGTTTTTATCATAGTGAGCCTATGTATGTTTTATTAGGCTTATACCTGAGCATGTTGGGAAACTATTTTAAGTATTTTTACTTTCAGTTTCCTGTTGTTCATTGCTAGTGTACAGAATATGATTATGAGCATTAACTTAGTGTTCTCCAGCTTTGCTTCTAAGTTCTAGAAAAGGCATCTAAATAGATGCCTTGGGATTTTTCTACAGAGACAACCATGCTTCTGAAAATGATTTCATTACTTTGTTTCCAGTATGTTTGTCTTTTTATTTCATTTCCTTGTTCTAGTGTATAGATAAGGAATTCCAGGAACTCCAGCCAAATTTCAATGTTCATTCTTTTTTTGTCCAATATAATGTATACTTTCTGATCTCATAGATTTCAAAGATATTTCGAATAGGTTTCATCATATGAAATTTTACTTATTCTCCTTTAGTAATAGTTTTCTGTTTTGTTTTCCAACCAATGAGGCACCAGAGTTGAACAGCTGAAACAGTTATCATGGTTAAATTAATTGAATTACTTTGCACTCAATGCAGAGTATGATGAAAGCATCATCATTCAGAGATGATCAGAGCCCCCCAAAGTGAAAAGTATTAAGATGTACAGAGCAAGTCTATGTGGCAGTCCAATAGCTGGGTAACTAGGGTGAACTCTGGAAGATAACTTCTAACCTACAACTGATCAAAAAGCCAAAAGCACCCATTCTTTAAGACTGGGTAAATTTCCTTAAACTCTAAGACAGAAAATTGGGTATAGCAGAATAAGTAGGAACATGTGTCTTCAGGACTGGTGTGTCAGTGATCAGAATTACTCCAGCAGCAATATGGGACTGCAAGATATTGGATGAAGTGCTTGATTAGAGTCAGGACCGTCCCTCAAATAGTAGGCTTGGTGGTGGGTTGGGTAAGTGACTTCTGTTATAGAGAGCAGTGGATAAATAGGATATGAATGTCACAGATTTTGATTGAACAAAACAAAAGTACAAAGTTTCAGTCATCCTCACTTGTCCTTTTCCCCCATCAGAGTCATTTTCTTCTCATTGCAAAATTGTTGATGTTTAAATAAGTTTCAAATACATTGATGTATGGAATTAACTCTGTTGATCAAATAGAGTAAAAATTTTAGGACTGAGTAGCTTCTGCATTGTTTCTTCTAGATAAGGGGTCTCTTGCATTATTAGCATTTCAACAAATACCCTTTTCCTAAAGAAGGAAACTGCTCGATCACCTAGAAAGTATTTTGGAAGCATACAGAGAGCTAGCTTATCTGCGGTCAAAGGGCAGGTATTTCATTTACCTAACTTCGTGAGTAGCGGCAGCCAAAGCATCATTTTGGAGAGATTTTTGGGCAGAATATCTTGAACAAGAGCTTTCATATCATGAAAACACAATTTCCTCTTTTCATATATTACTTCACATTAGGTCATGACTCAGTCTTAAGTATATTCTCGTTTTAGGTATAGGTGTAGACCTGCCAGGGTATACAGGAATGAGATAAAATGGATGGAACAGCTAGCTCACCCTAGTGCTTCTATATTCCTGTTCACATCTCCTTTTACCATATCACTCATGTGGTAGTATGGGATTAAAATACCTGATCATTTTCCAAGATGAGCTCTCTATGTGTTTCCAAAATACCTACTAGATAATTAAACATTTTCCTTCCTTAAGAAAATTTATTTGTAGAAATGCTAAAAATACATCAACTTCTGTTTCTGAATTCAAGTCACTCAGACAACAGGTTTGGCTCTCAGAGCCTCCTAAAGGTCACCTGTGTGGTTATTTGCATTCACTGTGCCATCCACAAATATAAATTAAGCCACCTGCAAGAAAAGGAACTTTAAATTTAGGCAATGGGCATAGACTGGGCCCAGAGGATCCATTTCCATTAAATGAGGCTATAAAAACTAACCATGACCTAAGCATTCTTCTGCCCTCCAAAACAAGGCTCAGGGTGACAGTTAAGCCAAGAAAACATATACTAGCTAGAAGGAAGCAAAGGACAGGACAAACACTCATCCGACTGTGTCTCGGTACAACAAAGCACAGGTAAAACACAGGATTGGAAAGAACCACTGGCCTGATGCATTAGCTCTTCTTATATTTGTCAGATGGTATTCCTATCAGATATTTACACATAGACACCATTTTCACAGGCAAATATCTTCTCAAAGATGTACTGGCAATAAGCACAACCCCCAAAACCAAAAGGCACAAAATAAGAGCATCTAAAGGGTTATTACTTAGATACACTAGAGTATACGCATGTCTCCACAGTGCAGAATCTTGGTGTGTAAATGTATACAATGGAGTCTTCCCACTAGTTTAATCTAATGAATTAATATGAAATTGCTTGTGGTGATCCCACTGGGTCAGCTGCTACCGCACAAGGTTTGAATCAGCTGAAAAACCAGTTTAATGGCAGTGGGGGGAAAAATAAGGCAATACTAGATATCTGCTATTGTGTCACTTATTGCATATTTTTGAGCAATAATGTGGGCTCTTTGTCATCATCACTTTCCCTTGGGATTTTTGAAGAGTTTTGTGGTTTCCCTTATATTAATTATGGGCTTCACAATTATGTGGCACTAGTGGTGAAGAATCCACTTGCAAAAGCAGAGATGCAAGAGATGTGGGTTTGATCCCTGGGTTGGGAAGATCCACTGGAGGAGGAAATGGCTACCCACTCTAGTATTCTTTGCATGGGAAATCCCATAGAGAGAGGGGCCTGGTGAGCTGCAGTCCATGGGTTCACAGAGTCGAGCACAACTAACCACACTCCTTACCTGGCAGTATATATTAATCATGCAAAGGAAAGTACCCTGTATATTTTCCTGTCACTGCAAAGTTAGATCAGTTCCAGATCAAACTAAAATTCTGTACACTAACATTGCCCAAAGGAATGCTTTAACACTGTGTAGGAAACTTTGCTGTTTAGTCACTCAGTCATGTCCCACTCTGAGACCCATGGACTGCAGCACGCCAAGCTTCCCTGTCCTTCACCATCTCCCAGAGCTTGCTCAAACTCATATCTATTGAGTCGGTGATGCCATCCAACCATCTCATGCTCTGTCATCCCCTTCTCCTTCTGTCTTCAATCTTTCCCAGCCGATGAGTTGGCTCTTCACATCAGATGGTGAAAGTATTGGATCTTCAGCATCAGTCCTTCCAATGAATATTCAGGGTTGATTTCATTTAGGATTGACTGGTTTGATCTCCTTCCTGTCCAAGGGACTCTCAGGGATCTTCTCCAGCACCACAGTTAGAAGGCATCAGTTCTTCAGCACTCACTTTTTTATTGCCCAACTCTCACATCCATACATGACTACTGGAAAAACTATAGCTTTGACTATATGGACCTTGGTAGGCAAAGTAATGTCTCTGTTTTTTAATATGTTGTCTTGGTTTGTGATTGCTTTTATTCCAAGAAGCAAGCGTCTTTTAATTTCATGGCTGCAGTCACCATCCATGGTGATTTTGGAGCCCAAGAAAGTGAAGTCTGTTGCTGTTTCCATTATTTCCTCATCTATTTGCCATAAAATGATGGGAAAAGATGCCATGATCTTAGTTTTCTGAGAGTTGAGTTTTAAGCCAGCTTTTCCACTCTTCTCTTTCACATTCATCAAGAGATGCTTTAATTCTTCTTCACTTTCTGCCATAAGGATGGTGTCATCTGCATATCTGAGGTTATTGATATTTTTCCCCACAGTCTTGATTCCAGCTTGTCCTTCATCCAGCCCAACATTTCACATGATGTATCCTGCATATAAGTTAAATAAGCAAGGTGACAATATACAGCCTTGACATACTCCTTTCCCAATTTGGAACCAGTCCGTTGTTCCATGTCTGGTTCTAACTGTTGCTTCTTGACTTGCATATAGATTTCTCAGGAGGCAGTCAGGTGGTCTGGTATTCCCATCTCTAGGAATTTTTAACAGTTTGTTGCAACCTACACAACCGAAGGCTTTAGCATATCAATGAAGCAGAAGTAGATGTTTTTCTGGAAATCTCTAGCTTTTTCTATGATCCAATGGATGTTGGCAATTTGATCTCTGTTCCTCTGCCTTTTCTAAATCCACGTTTTACATCTGGAAGTTCTCGTTTCACATACTGTTGAAGCCTAGTTTGAAGGATTTTGAGCATGATTTTGCTAGTGTGTGAAATGAGTGCATTTGTATGGTAGTTTGAACATTCTTTGGCATTGCCTTTTTTTGGTATTGGAATGTAAACCGACTTTTTCCACTCCTGTGGCCACTGCTGAGTTTTCCAAATTTGCTAGCATATTGAGTGCAGCAGTTTAACAGCATAATCTTTTAGGATTTGAAGTAGCTCAACTGGAATTTCATCACCTCCACTAGCTTTGTTTGTAGTGATACCTAAGGCCCACTTGACTTCACACTCCAGGATGTCTGACTCTAGGTGAGTGAACAAACCATTGTGGTTATCCAGGACAAGATCTTTTTTGTATAGTTCAGTTTATTCTTACCACCTCTTTTTAATATAGGAAGTGGTGCTTATATTTTATTAAAATTATATTAAATAATTATATTAAGTGCTGCAAACCTCCTGAGTAAAACAGCCTATTTAACTATATTTACAAATAAAGTTAAATAGGCTGCTTGTAAATAAAGTTAAATAGGCTCCTTTTCTCTAGGGGTTTACAGCACTTATGATAGGCAAAGGTACATTAAGAATAGCTTTGAGATTAACAGATACACACTACTATAGATTAAATAGATAAGAAGGATGTGTTGTATAACACAGGGAACTATATTCAATATCTTCTAATAACCTATAATGGAAAAGATCTGATAAAGAACATCTATAAATATATTTATTTATGTGTATATATAAAACTGAATCACTTTGCTGTACACCCAATTGGGAACACAATTTAGGGGGTTCAAAAAAGACAGTTAGCCTTCCTTGGTTGATTGTAAAAACAAAATTGCTATGGTAACTAGTACTCATATAAAGTTGTGAAATTTTCAAAGTTTTAACTTTTTTTCAGGCAGAAAAAGATGATAAAAATTATAGTACGTATTTCCAGGGCTTTGTCACTTCAGAATTTTATATGAGGACTAGTTAGCACAGCATCTTATCTTTTTAAAATTTTGTTTACTATCAGTGAATTCTTATATGAGGCTTTTAACTTGTGTGTGTATATCTATATGAATTGATCTTTGTCAATAATACTATTTGAGATATGCTGATTACAGAAAAATACTCTGTCCTAAAGAAATTCTGTTATTTCATTAGACTAATATAAAATTTCCTATGTTTTTGCATATATGTGTGTGTGTGTGTGTGTGTGTACAGACACACATATATAAAGTACTCTGAGATAAAATATTTTCTCTATTCTCTCTCCCCAAATAATCAGATGGTCATGTCATAAGAGTAATTCAATCAAGTCCAAAAACTCATATCAAAACATGACTTGCTAAAGTTTTTTCTTTAAGTAAATGCAATTTTTTTAAAGTAAATAAAATCATTTAGACAGTTTTATAGACCTCAAATTTCACTTTCAACCAGTTTTCTGTAGCACAGACAGAGCCCGCCTCAACATTCTTTTAGGGCACCTAACAAATGCAGACTGTAATAATGTGCTGTCTTGTAGGAAAATCCAAATGAAATGGCAGAAGCAGAAGTCATTCTGTCAAGTAGACAGTCGATTCAGTTAAGTAAAGAGTTTCATTTTGTTGGTGAGTTGTTTGGTATTTTCTAGCTTCTGTCTTAGTCCGAATGTTTTGAGGAAGTACAAACACATATTTACCCTTAAATCCAAGTAATACAGATTAATGGTGTTCACAGGTGCCAAATTGAAGGGAGACATTCCTGGGAGAAGCAGGCATTGTAAGGAAGTTTCTTCATTTTCTTTCTTTCCTTCTTACAGAGTACCTTTAGGTTAGACTTTAGGAGAAAAGTGAGGACAAGACTTAATGGAAGGTTGAAAGGGCAGCATGCTTTATTCATCCACAGAAGGAAGAAGGCTGTCACGTGCAAAATAAATGAATGCAAAGGATGAGCCAGTAACTTTAGCAATGCTAGAGAGTCTCAGAAAATGACTGTTATTTGATATTTTGAGGATGGGACACCTTAAAATACATATTGATATTTTTACATTTAATTTGATGGATGATGGGGAAAGTAACTTGACATTTCAGTGTAAAGTACATTCTATATAGCTTATTAATCAATTGATCTAGAGATAGACATACACATTGCATATGTAGATACATAAAGATATGTTGCATATATATCCAACTATAGAGATACTGTAAAAATAGACTGAGATAGATAGATATACACAACATATAGTAATGAGTCTCTACATATATCTATATAATGCATATAGATGTATATGTATAATCAGATAGATATACACCTTGCTTATTGATATCTGTATGTAAAATACTAGCAAAAACATTTAGAGGGTTGACATATAAGAGAGAAATAAGAACAGATGACATCTATTGAAGATGATTTTTGTTAGAGAAATTGTTTTTCTATGTATATAAAGTTGTTTTGATTAATATTTATGTAACAAAATTCTGATAGTAACTGTTATAGACTGAGTTGTGTCCCCACAAAAGCTGTATGTTTAAACCGTAGTTCCTACCTTGACTGTATTTGAAAACAGTCTGTAGGGAGGTGTTGTTTAGTCGCTAGGTTGTGTCCAAATCTTTGTGACCCCATGGACTGCAGCCAGAGGTGAAAGTGAAAGTGCAAGTCGCTCAGTCGTGTCCGAGTCTGTGCGACCCCATGGACTATACAGTCCGTGGAATTCTCCAGGCCAGAATACTGGAGTGGGTAGCCTTTCCCTTCTCCAGGGGATCTTCCCAACCCAAGGACTGATCCCAGGTCTCCTGCATTGCAGTCAATTCTTTACCAGCTTAGCCACAAAGAGCCCAGAGGTAATGAAGTCTAAATATGGTCATAAGGGTGGAGCCTTAATCCAGTAGGACCAATGTCCTTATAACAAGAGGAAGAGACACCAGAAAACGCTCTCTCTCCATGAGCACAGAGGGAAGAGGCTGTCTGAGAACACAGTGGTAAGGAGGTGGCCATCTACAAGCCAGAGAGGGAGGCTTCTGGCAGCACCTTAATTGTAGACTTCCAAGCTCCAGAATTGTGCACACACACACTCCTATAGGATTTGCCTCCCCAAACTCAGGATATTTCAACAGCTGTCCTTCTGTTGAAAACTTTGTAGTAAACATGTGCTAATTTCTCCCCAGCTGTAACCAGTACTCATTCATCTAAATTTTCCAAGTTCACAGGAAATCAGGCTTCAGTGACAGCAAAATGAGGTAAGATGTCAAGAGGAAGACACAATAGGAAACTGGGTGTGAAATTCTCAGTTGCCCAAAGCGTTATGTAAACCAACACACCAGGATAGGGCAGACCTCTTGTTATAATGAAGATCCCAAACTCCCCAGATCTACATTTTAAAAACCTCCCAGTTGATCCTTGAACACACTGAAGTTCAAAAGCACTATTTAAAACATTGACAGACTTATCTGTCTGCCACAGCAGGAAGCAGAGGAGTGGGCTAGTGTTGAGGATCAATAAAAGCTTATTGAACTAAATTGATGATCTCTCAGGGCCTTTTTGTGTCTATGAAACTGATCATCTCTCCCCCCCAGTCATGTGACATTTTATTTATTCTGATTCAGTAACAATGTTGGAGAAGGAAATGGCAACCCGCTTCAGTATTCTTGCCTGGAAAAGCCCAGGGACAGAGGAGCCTGGTGAGCTACAGTCCATAGGGTCACAAAGAGTCGGACACGACTGAGCACACACATACACACACAGCAGTGTAGTGTGAAGCACAAAGTAATATTTTGCTTAATAATTCCTCCTGACTTTTTTTTATTGAAGTGTAGTTAACTTACAATGTGTCAGTTTCAGATGTATAGCAAAATGATTCAGCTTTGTGTGTGTGTGTATACATATATATATATGGTTTTTCAGATTCTTTTCCATTATATATTATTACAATATTTGAGTATAGTTGTCTGTGCTCTATAGTAGGTCCTTGTGGTTTACATATTTTAATCCTAAACTCCTAATTTATGTCTCTCCCCTACCCCTTCTATTCCCTTCTGTAACCATGGTTGTTTTCTATGTCTATGTCTGTGAGTTTACTTCTGTTTTGTAAATAAGTTCATCTTTGAGGAGCAAGTCCGTTGTTTTCCTATCCACAAACTAACATTCCCACACTCGAACACAACGTCAAGCATCTCATGTCAGGTTGGGCAACATACAAGTTTAACTCTTTCACTATTGCAGAAATTACCTATCTTAATAACATTTTAAAAAATGCTGCTCCCTTAGCACCTTTTCCTTATCTTCCAACATCTTCCATCTCAGTTCTAACCTGCAGCAGAATATTTACATGTGCTTGTGGTTAGTCGCTCAGTCGTGTCCGACTCTTTGTGACCCCATGGACTGTAGCCCACCAGGCTTCTCTGTCCATGGGGATTCTCCAGGCAAGAATACTGGAGTGGGTTGCCATGCTCTTCTCCAGGGCATCTTCCCAACCCAGGACCGAACCCAGGTCTCCCACATTGCAGGCAGTTTCTTTACCGTCTGAGCCACCAGGGAAGCCCGAATATTTATATAGTCCCCTCCTATCTCCTAGCTAGAATCACTCACAGGAAGTGATCAGTCCTGGTAGTGTTGTGTTAATCCTGTTTTTCCTACTTGGATCATCAGCCTGTTACCAAATCACAGGCAACTGTAAGTGAGAAAGGAAATACCTTTGCACAGGGGAGGTGCAAAGCAAGCTGCTGCTGCCTTGCCTCATGTCAGCCCTCCTGGGTTTCCCTGCAGGCGCAGGAGACAGTTCTCATCACATCGCAGGCTTTCCACCTGCCCCACATCTCTCTTCTCTGCCCTAGGCATGGAAGTCCAGGATGGGAGTCCAGGCACGCAAGGCCCGCCATTCCTATTCTCCTGATCTTGAACAGTGGGATGCAGCTCCAGGGGCCCTTAAAAGTGACTTGTTCTTTCATGTTCATGCAACTGACATTTTCCCCTTCTCCTATTCATATGTAGTTCCTGGGATCACCTTCCAAATAAACTGCCTGCACACCCAAGCCATGCCTCAGGCTCTGCTTTGGGGGCCCTGATCTAAGTTGAATCCCTTACTCATGAAGACCTTATCTCTGCTTAGCAAAAGGGCCACAAACTGATCATTTTTAATAGCACATTTTATTTGCATAATAATTTTTGCAAACTTTAACATTTATAAATTATGTGACCACATAAATCTAGATTTCCATTTTCTCTTTAAACATTGCTATGTTCACCCCCATGGGGCCCTGCTGGTGCTGAGGGGTGACTGGTCTCTTTAGAGGACTCTTCACCCCAGGCCTGCCCACTCACTCCAGGAATGCAGGAATGTCTACCCCATGCTCCTTCCTCTCCTTCCTCATGTTCACAACCTGCCTGGCTCTTGTAGGGGTTGGTGCAGCAATGGACATTGAGCCCGTGGGCTTTGTCACTCATGGATGTGGGGGAATTAGTGCACAGAGGCAGCCTGGGAGTGTGGTTGGTGATGGTGAGCAGCGGTCGCATTCTCGGCACTGATGTGAAGAAAACCCAGAAGCTTCTTTCCCCCCTCATTCATGGAGCCAGGGCAATAGGACCAGTGGGAAACCCCAGAGAGTCCCTGGGAAGAAGTACAGGAGAGTGAAGACGGGTAAAAGCCAGCCTGGCCTGACCCTGGGCCCACTCTGGTGACCAGCACCATTTGTGATGGTCTTGTGATGCAGGCCAGAGCTCTCTTAGGCTGTTTCCTGCGGGAGGGAGCTTAAGGAGGAGCATTCTTCAGACCTAGAAAAAGCAACTCGAGTTTTCTCTGATCTAGGCTCTCGTCCTCTTTATTTTTTCTAGAGTCAGCATTTAACAAGGCATAAGAAACTACAAAAATCCAGACCATCTTAAAATGAGTTCCATTTACAAGCTTCCACAATAACTTTGTGTGGAGGGAGTGGGGAACTCAGCTAACTTCTCTGGTTCTCGGCATTTTAATTTGGCCAAAAGTGATAATCACCATATTTAGTGACCTCGCAGGTGCCCTGAGCGTGAATAAGACAATGTGAGAAAATTACCAAGTGCTTCACGTTAGTCCTAGTTTTACTTATTTTAAGAGTCTCTTTTATCTCAAAGTGAAAAGAAATTGTTAAATGGAAACGCCTAGTACTATAGAGAATGGAGGAAAAAAAAAACAGTTACTGAAACTGCTTTAATAAAAGTAATAGCAAAGTAACACAGCCATAGAGGGGACCTTATTATGCGCACTGCTAAAGTATTAATACCACCTTCTCTTTTGAAGTGAAGTGAAGCCACCCAGTCATGTCCAACTCTTTGTGATCCCATGAACTGTAGCCTGTCAGGCTCCTCTGTCCATGGGATTTTCCAGGCAAGAATACTGGAGTGGGTTGCCATTTCCTTCTCTAGGGGATCTTCCCAACACAGGGGTCGAACCCAGGTCTCCTGTATTGCAGACAGACTCCTTACTGGCTAAGTCACAAGGGAACATGACTATAACTTAATTTTGGAACCATGTATCTATTCCAAATTCCCCTCTCCTAAATGATTATAGTTAATGAAACAGATCTAAAATTTCTGTGGCTATTTACATATAGTAGGTGCTAAAAGATATGCTTGCAAAAAGAAGGGGGGAAGGAAGGAAGTTTGGAAGGGAGGAAAGGATGGAGGGAGGGAGAGAAGGAGGGAGGAAGGAAAATCTTCCATTAATTTTGATTTTAGAATGATATTATGCTTTGAGGTAGAAAGATCAGAAACAATGAAAGAGGATTAGGAACGTTCCCTTAAATGCTATGACCCTCAAAATCATTTCTCTCCATTTATCACCTACAAGTGTTACTAACTCTCATTGTGCCCAATGTTGGGAGAATCAAAGACATGTCAAACATGGCCCTTTGTGTGCTTAAACAGCTTAAACTCTAGTTGTAGAATTACAGCAAACAAAGATTATATATATATATATATATATATATATGAAAGAATTACAAAGGATGTGGTACACATTCTGGGTTATGGCGATAACTGATATTCTGAGAGGGAAAAGGTCGCTAGGGACTGATACAGCCGGAGAAGTCTTCTGAAGGAGATGGTGCTGGAGTCAGGCTGTGAGATGAACTTGCTGCATTCCCCATCTATGCCTCACATTAACCCTGGAAGGTTAATCTCTTTTCATAAATGAGGAAACAGCTCAGGCAGACTAAGTCACTCACCAAGGTCACTCAGTTGAGGTCTATCTGACTGCAGGGGTCTCTCCTCCATACCGCACTTTTTCTATAATGAATGGGTTGTTACGATCATGGGATAAAAGCCCAAGTTCTGGTCTAGACTCTGCCCTGTGTACATCTGGTCGTCCACCATTTTCCCACACCATTTGCCCTCTGCTTCAGCCATACTTTATGTGTTAAGAAGGGACCTAGCAGGAAACACAGGGCACGCTTCAAAGAATTTAACTGAAAATAATATAGTGAGGAACTATTTTCAGAGAAGTGGGCAGTTGGAAGAACCAGCAAAGGCTGGGCTGGGGAGGGCAGCCGGTGGTAGCCGGAAGCCAATACTACTTCAAGACTGAAGAGATGAGAGCAGACGTGGCAATACCGGAGCCTGCAGAGTACTGGACCCATGAAAGGCGAGGTCTCAGGAGCCGTGGTTTTGCATCTGCACCCTCAAAACCACAGAGAGAACACACTCCCTAACCTCTCTCACTGTCTGCCCTCGCGTTGCCTACTGGGGTCTGCCACTGGTCAAACCCCTGGGAGACAGAGGTCAAGGGAGTCCCAGTGTTACACTCCAGGGAAGTCAGCCTTGCAGACACAGAGGGGAAAGGGGTAGCAATTAGACTGTAGGGCCAAATGGAGATCTGAGAGCTTTGCAAACACTGAGAAGGCCCCCCATTGTCTGGGTAACCCCTCTTGTTCCTTTAAGACTTAGTTCAAGGGTCACCAATACTAGGGAGCCCTTTATTACCCACCGCCTGGGTTAAGTGCCTCCCCTATGTGTTTTCACAGTCTCTCTGCATACCTTTATTCTTGCCCCTGCCTTGTTCTTGGAATAGACCCCAAGTGAGCCAGGGGCAGTGGGGCTGAGGAATTCAACCAAATGCACACAAGGAGGCTGATCAAATTGAGCTCTCCATGATAAACACATATCTCCTAACTTTTCGGTTTTGACTTCATTTTAAACTTTGAGAAAATTTGCCGAAATAACATAAGCAATTCTCACGTTCCCTTTTTTTGTCCGGATTCACCAGTTCACATTTTGCCATTTTGCATCATCATTCTCTCTCTCTCTATATATATACATACATACATATATAGAATGTAAAAATATATATTTGACATCTGTATGTAATCTAGATATAAAATTTGCCCTTTGTTACTTGCAAGTTGGAATGATTACCCTTTTGCCCCTAAATACTTTAGTGCATATTTTCTAAGAACAAGGACATTCTCTTATATACTTAGCACACAATAACCAAAATTGAGCACTGATACAATACTATTACCTAGTTCGCAATCCATTTTCATATTTTGTCAATGGCATCAGTCATATTCTTAATAGCTCTTCCCACTCCCTTCCCCCAACCAGAAGACAATACAAGATTATGCATTGAAATTGGTTATTATATATCTTTAGCCTGCTTTATTCTGGAACACTTCCTCCATCTTCCTGTGTCTTGACCTTGACATTTTTGAAGAGTATGGGACACTAATTTCATAGAATGCCCTGTAATATGGCTTTATCTGATGTTTCCATTTGATTAGATTTAGCATCTTCATTTTTGGCAGGAATACCTGGGATGTTGTGTCCTCCATGACTCATTGAGTGGTGTCAGCCTGCCCTGATATTGGTGATGTTGACTCTGGTTATCATGAAGGTGTGTCTGCTAAGTATCTCTATGATTAAAAAGTATTATTTTAAATTTATAAATAACTTGTAGAATATACTTTGAGACTTTGTGAATAGCCTGTTTCTCATCAAATTCCAACTTTTTTTTTTTTTTTGGAGTATAGTTGCTTTTCAGTGTTGTGTTAATTTCTACTGTACAGCAAAGTGAATCAACTGTACATATACGTATATTCCGTCTTCCTTGGATTCCCTTCCTGTTTAGGTCACCACAGAGCTCTGAGTAGAGTTCCCTGAGCTACACAATAGGTTCCCATTAGTTGTCTATTTTATACAGAGTAGCGATAGTGTATATATGCCAATCCTAATCTCCCAATTCATCCCATTCCCACTCCCCTCTTTTGTGTCTATATATTTGTTCTCTACATCTGTGTTTCTATTTCTGCTCTGCAAATACGTTCATCTGTACTATTTTTCCAGACTCCACATATACGTGTTAATATACAATATTTATTTTTCTTTTTCTGACTTAATTCACAATGCGTAACAGTCTCTAGGTCCATCCACATCTTTGCAAATGGCACGATTTCATTCCTTTTTTCTGGCTAATATTCCACTGTATATATGTACCACATCTTCTTTATCCATTCCTCTGTTGATGAACATTTAGGTTACTTCCATGTGCTGGCTATTGTGAATAGTGCTGCAGTAGACACTGGAGTGTGTGTGTCTTTTGGAATTGTGATTTTCTCCCAGTAAATGCCCAGGAATGGGATAGCTGTGTCATATGGGAGCTTTATTTTTTTTTAAGGAACCTCCACACTGTTGAATTCTAACCATTTTTTAAAAGGAAACATAAACAATTCAGTGGGTGTAGTGGGCAAAAAGAGGAAGTGACCCTAATCTTCAGTCACCCCTAGTTTTCTGCCCCTGGTACCAAGGCAGGTCAATTCACTGTCTAAGATTTTCCCTTTGGAATCACAGCTTGGTTCTGCAAGGTCCTTACAAAGGATTCCTCCAGAGGAAAATGGAAGGTGTTGAGTCTCAGTAAGAAGAACAGACCAATCCAGCAGCACCTCCTTGGGATCACGGGTCGGCCCTTCTATCATTCCCCTTCTCCTCTGACCACCAGAAGCAGGGATTCCATCCCAACTATTCTCACTTAACTAAGTGTACATCAAAACTGGGCAGGCTTTTCACTGGCTTATTTACTTCTAAGGTCTGAGCGGTAGAAGCGTAGCCTAATTATTATTGACCCAAGTCATTTTTCTTGCTTAGGAAATGATTTAATAGTATTAGGAGCTGAAGTCTGGTAAAATTGGAAACCCAAATAATCTTGTCCTCAGACCTTGAAGACTAATACAAGGTTAATGTCTCTGCCTTTTATAAAAAAGTAAGTATTTATAGCGTTTTAAACTGGTACTTGCTTTCCTTTCCATGTCTCCTTTAACACGATGATCACAATGAGAACTTTAAATTACCTGTAAAATATCGCATCATAGTTATTAGTTTAGTTGCTTGTCCCACCTTAGAATGTGATCTCTCTGAGGCCGGGGCTGTGCTTTATTCATTTACCTGTGCATCTCCTTCTATTAGCCTTTTGTATAGCATATCATGAACACTCAGGTTTAGCTGAATAATTTTAAAAAATATTTATTATTTATTTGTCTGTGCCAAGTCTTAGTTGTTGCATGTGGGATCCTGTTTCCCAACCAGGGATCAAACCTTGGCCCGCTGCACTGGGAGCACAGAGTCTTAACCATAGGACTGCCAGGGAAGCCCCTAGTTGAATAATTGAATGAATTAAGTGGTCCCCAGTATTCTAAATTATTCTTCACCCCAACTTGTTTCTTTTATTAAAACCTTTCAGTCTATGAGAAAAAAGAATTTAATTAGGATCTGGGGGGTTTTTTGGCTGCAGAAAATATTATAAACTTTTATTGAAAAACATTAAAAAATATCTAAGTGTACCAAGTTTACTTTTATAGAAAAAATCTCTTTATATTGTTTAATTCTTTTTATGTCTATAAAAGTGTAAGACTCACAAAAAGTTATCAGAATTGTACAGGGAGTCCTAGGTACCCTGCTGTCTACACCCGCCACAGATAATGTCTGACACAGTAGATGTTATCATAGTGAATTTGTCCAAACTCCAAAATGGACTTTCTTGCAATACTAGTAACTCAACTACTGACCAGTTCTTATTTGGGGTTCATTCATTTTTACAAGCACTATATATGTTTGTTTTCAGTTCTTAGAAATTTTGTCTCATGTCTAGCTCTGCCCAACCATCAGTCTGAACACAGAGCTCTTCCATGAAAGAAGCTGTTATCACTTTATTATCATACCTTATCACCTCCCCCCTTCCCCAAGACTAACCTCTGGAAATCTTTGATCTGTCCTATGTAATTTGTTCACTTTGAGAATATTACATAAATGGGATCACGCAGTCTGTTACATTTTGTGATTGGCTTTTTTTTTTTCCCCACTCAGTATAATGCCCTTAAGATCCTCCAGGGTTCTGCCCTGTGTCTCCTTCATGTCTTTCTCTCCATAGCTTCTCTAAGTGATTTCCTCTGGTCCTATAGCTTTCACTATCAACTCCATAATGATGACTCCCTAGTCTTTATTCCCAAGTTCCTGGAAATTTAGTTTTGAAAATTCAGATGCCCACTTTATGACGTCATGGATGTTTAATGCATTTCTCAAAATGACCCTGGCTGAAACAGTTTTTTCTCCAGACTGACAGAAGATCAGAGAAACTCCAAACTTATTCATTTTAGTACCTACTATGTGCCAAAGTGCTCAAGACAAGTATTGAGGAACTCTCTGATTTTCCTGTTTTTTTACTTTTCTTATTAATTCATTAGTAATTCTGTTGATCTCACTTATAACCATACCCTGAGGTTTCCTTTTAACATTTTTATGGGAGTCTAGTTACTTTGAAATCTTGTGTTAGTTTCTATTGCACAGAAAAGTGAATCGGCTAGGTGTATACATATATCCCCTCATTTCTGGATTTCCTTCCCATTTAGATCAACAGAGAGCGCTGGGTGGAGTCCCCTGTGCTATACAGTAGGTTCTCATTAATTATCTATTTTATATGTAGGATCAGTAGTGTATATATGTGTCAGTCTCAATTTCCCAACATCATATATTAACGCATATTATGTGGAATCTAGAAAAATGGTATCAATGAACCTATTTGCAAAGCAGAAATAGATTCCAAGTATGAGTGCACTTATGCTCTCTGGGAGAGAGTATGGAGCAAAGGTTGGAAGCCTGGATCTGGGGTCAAACCCTTCATCTGCTTCCTGTTAGTTATGCACCCTTGGTCCCCTGCTTAGGCTCCTCTTACCTGAGTTCTCTCAGTGACAAAAGGGGGAATGGATATAGCACCTTCCTCATGAAGTTGGAATAATTCATCAAGTTCAAGTATGAGGCCTTTTAACAATCCCCGGTGCATAGTAAACACTCAAGCACTAGAACATATTAGCCGTACCCATCTCATCATTTGTTCACAAATGTTCAGAGTGGCTATTGCATAATGGGTATTGGAGACATAGCAGTAAACAGATCTGGGATCCCAGCCTTACAGACTGTACACTGTAATCAGGCAGGGGAGTGAAGGGTAGAAATGAGGAATTTACATACATAACTGTGGTTACTATGAGAGTGAGTAACTCTGATCTGTCTTTCTTTTTTTTAAAGTGCCTTGTTATATAGTTATTCCTTAAAAGCAAATTTTTTTTCTTTTTAATTTAAAGTTTTTTGGCTGCACTGCACAGCATATGGGATCTTAGTTGCCAGACCAGGAATTGAATCCACGCCCTGTGCAGTGGAAGCACAGTCTTAGCCACTAGATGGTCAAGGAAGTCTCTTTATTTTTTCAATTTTTTTGAGGTCTAGTTGATATACAGCCTCGTGTTGATTTCTGCTATGAGCAAAGTGACTTGTTATACATGTATCCACTTTCATATTCTTTTCCATTGTGGTTTATCACAGGATATTGAATATAATTCTCTGTGCTCTACAGTAGGACTTTGTTGTTTATCCATCCTGTATATTTAGTTTGCATCTGCTGATCCCAAACTCCCAATCCTTCCATCCCACACCCTTCCCCCTTGGCCACCACAAATCTGTTCTTTATGTCTGTGAGTCAGTTTATATTTCATAGATATGTTCATTTGTGTCTTGTTTTAGATTCTACGTATAAACTATATCATGATATGTGTCTTTCTATTAGCAACTTACTAGGCTTAGTAGGATCATCTCTGGGTCCATCCATGTTGCTGCAAATGGCATGATTTAATTAGTTTTAATGGCTGAGCAATATTGCATTGTATATATGTACCACATCTGATCTTTCCTTAAGGGAGCCAGCCATGGGAAGCACAGGTAGCTGAGGGCCTCCACCTGTTCTACCTCACACGCAGGCCTCTTCTCCCAAGCCGACCCAAACAGAGACTAAGCAGGGAAGCCAGAACCTGGTCATCTCTGAACTCCTAACAGGCCACCTTTCCTCCAGGGCCTCCCATCAGCATGGCCAGGACTTTCTCAGAGCAGCACTACCATCTGAGTCCCTCACCACCTGCTCATCTTCCCTAGCCTTCCTTACTTGTCTCTCTTCTTTCACAAGTGTGAAAGAACCTTCAGACCTGCATTGGAGTTTGAAGACTCTATTTACCTATTCCTCCTCCTTCTTCCCTTTATCCTTCTGAGGAATTTCCACCAATTAATCTCTTGCCCATTAAAATCCATCTTGGCATCTGTTTCTTGGAGGAGGCAAACTCACTCAGTGGGTTAAAGAAAAATGAAGTGAGGTCAAGGAGAGAGAATGTGGCTCAGAAGTATTGAAACTATTGATTACGTACCTGTCTAATTGGATGGGTAGAATCTATTAATTTTTAGATAAGAGAGATATGCCAGTATCTGGAGGGAATATTCTCCAGGTGAACACAATACCAAGTACAGAGACTCTGAGATGGGAGCATGCTTGGCACATTCAAGGACCAACAAGGAGTAATTTGGGCTTCCCTTGTGGCTCAGCTGGTGAAGAATCTGGATGCAATGTTGGAGACCTGGGTTCGATCCCTGGGTTGGGAAGATCCTCTGGAGAAGGGAAAGCTTACCCACTCCAGTATTCTGGCCTGGAGAATTCCATGGACTATATAGTCCATGGGGTCGCAAAGAGGCAGACACGACTGAGTGACTTTCACTTTCTTTTACTTCAAGGAGCCACCTGCAGAGAAGTGGATAGAATTAGAGACTGTCATGCAAAGTGAAGTAACTCAAAAAGAGAAATCAAATACTGTATATTAAGACTTACATGTGGAATCTAGAAAAATGGTACAGATGAACTTATTTCCAAAGCAGAAATAGAGACATACATGTAGAGAACAAACTATGGATACTGAGGAGGGGAGGAGTGGGATGAATTGGGAAATTGAGATTTACATGTATACACTATTGATACTATGCATTAAATAGATAACTAATGCAAACCTACTATAGAGCACAGGGGACTGTACTAGATGCTCTGTGGTGTCCGAAATGGGAAGGAAATCAAGAAAACGGGTCACATATGTATACTTATAGCCAATTCACTTTGCTGTACAGAAGAAGCTAACACAACATTGTAAAAGAACTATACTCCAATTAAAAGATGAAGTTTTGCATGATCTTATCCCTGTCTCCTCTTCAACACTATCTCATTCAGTTTTCTCTCTTTTTCTCTCTTCTTTAGTAGACATCATCTTTTCAGAGCAGTTCACAGCAAAATTGAGCAGAATGTACAAAGGTTTCACGTATATCCTCTGCCCCCAAATTTGAACAGTCTCCCCCATTATCACCATTCTCTGCCATCTGCTCCTTTTTTTACATCAATTCTTGAATCAAAATGTTCCTTTTCTGTAATGTGATTTAACAAGCCTACTCTTGGCTCAGAAAATCTATTGCTTCCTCTGTCTGACATATTCTTTCCCATGATCTTGGCATGGAGGGCTCTTCCTTTCATTGCGACCTCAACTTCAATGTGTTCTCCTGAGAGAGACTTCCCCCCAACTTTGAGAGCACCCTCCGTCTTACTCTCTGGTTGAATTCTGTTCACATGGGTTATTACCATCTGATCTTTTTCTAGTTCATTTACTTCCTCATACACATCTCTGCTCCTCAAAGAATGTAAGCTCTGTGGAAGCAAGGACTTTATTTTGTTCACTTCAAGAACAGCATTTTGCATATGACGGATATAATGTTTAAAGAAAGTTCTCAAAGGCGAAATGAATGTTCTCCTGTGATGGAAAATAGAGAACTGACTACAATAAAATGACCCTTATTCAGCTAAGGTTTATAAAAATTGAATGCATATAACTTAAACTGATAGTGAAATGCAATTTTTTTTTTAAATAAGAGACAAACTTCTCTTTTAGATGCTCAGGTCATATGTGTTGTCTTTTTAAGGCTCTTAGGATGTCAAATACATTTTTAAAGGATTTACTTCTCAGTGATGTAAGATATAACAAGTGGTACCTGGATCCCTGGGTTAGTGTCCTGCCAGCTCTTTATCCTGAACTTCTCTGTTCTGATTAATAACAAGTAATCAGGTATCCTGTAATTAACAGGAAAGTCCTTAATGCATACTTTTCCTGTATTTTCTGACTTGCTTTCCAGAGAGATACTCATTAATCAATTTTATTTCTCAACTGACTGCTTGCTTATGTACTGAAAGTTGATGTCTCCCCTCCTGTTGTTCCAAAGCTGAACCCCTAGCACCCTCTCCTTTATTTTTTTTGGCCCCACTGCACGGCCTGCAAGCTTTTACATGGATCGGAGATTGAACCCATGCCCCTTGCAGTGGAAGCATGGAGTCTTAACTGATGGATCACCAGGAAGCCTCTGAAGCCCTAACCCTTAAGGCATACCCTAAGGTGAATTAGGAGATGGGAGCCTTTGGAAGGTAGTTAGGTTTATATGAGGTCATGAGGGTGGAGCCTGCCTGATAGGATTAGTGCCCTTTTAAGAAGAGGAAGGGGGAAAAAAATGAAGAGACCCTAGAGCTGCTTCTCTTCACCAGGTGAGGACACAGTAAAAGGCCACTGTGTAAAACCAGGAAGAGAGTTCTCACCAAGACCCAACCATGCTGGCAACCTGACCTTGGACTTCCAAGCTCCAGAACTGTGTGAAATAAATGTCTGTTGTTTAACTGATATTGTATTATGGCAGCCCCAGTTAACTAAGGCACTCTTTTCCTTTTCTTATGCCGTTTTCCCCTCCCTCTCATTGAGTCTTTTTCTGGATCAACCAGATTTAGCAATTCCACTTTCCAGGGGATATAGCTTATTTGTAGCTTGTTTCATTTGTGCTTCCTGATTAGTCCTTGTAACAGTTTCATTTATCTGCTGCAGCACCATTCACCTGGCTTAAATGAAACAACTCTTGTCTCCTCTATTCTCCTCCAGCATCCATCAATTTCGTCTCTATGCACCCCAGGGAAATTCCATTCTCTTGGCAATAGGCAGAGCACTTCTTAGGCACTGCCCTGGGTTTGTCTCGATCTGGTGTCTGGAAGTCAGTGTGCAAATAGAGATGTGTTAGTTGCTCAGTGATGTCCAACTCTTTGCGACCCCATAGACTGTACCCTGCCAGGCTCCTCTGTCCATGTGATTTCCTAGGCAAGAGTGCTGGACTGGGTAGCCATTCCTTTCTCTAGAGGACCTTCACAACCCAGGGATTGAACCCAGGGACGTGAATTGAATATGCCTCCTATACTGCAGGCATATTCTTTATTGTCTGAGCCACCAGGGAAACCAGCAAATAGAGATGAGCGCAAGTCCAATGAGGGTGGGGGTGAGGTGGAGGAAGAATAGTATTCCTGGGATTCTGGAATACCGAAATTGTCCATTGCCCAGGGTCACTGTGCAGAGCCAAGGCCTTGTGTTTACTTGCTATCTTATTTTCCTCCTGGGCAATAGGAAACCTTCTTTCCCTTGCCTCCTTTGCCTCTGAGTAGGGTCATATTACTAGGATGACTAGTTCTGTTCAAGGCTACTTTTAAGCTTGAGGCCAAAGTTGGGGGGGGCGGTGAGAGAAGGTGGGAAGAGGCTGATACAACTGAGAAGCAGAATTCTTTCAGGATGATCCATCAAGATGAAAGCACTAAGAAAAACAAATAATTGTCTATTAATGCATGTATGTGGAATCTAGAAAAATGGTACAGATGAACCTATTTACAGGGCAGGGAATAGAGACACAGATGTAGAGAATGAACATGTGGACATGGTGGGGGAAGGAGAGGGAGGATGAATTCGGAGAATAATATTGACGTACATACACTATTATGTGTAAAATAGGTAACTAGTGGGACCCTACTATAAATTTACAGGAAGCTGAGTGCGCAGCTCTGTGATGACCTGGAGGGATGGGGGTGGGTAGGAAGGAGGTCTTAGAGGGAGAGGATGTATGTATACATATGGCTGATTCACTTCACTGTACAGCAAAAAGTAACAGAACATTGTACAGCAATTATATTCCAGTAAAAAAGAATAGGTGTCTGGCTGAAGGGCAGTAAAGTAGACTCTCCTGCTTGTGCTATGAGAGTAGAATTTTGGAGACATCCGTATGATGCACAGTAGCTCCTGGTGACACAGACACACGTGTTCATTTGGGATTTACTGTATATGGAAGAAGATTACTGTCAGCACACAGTGAAAGAGGGTGTGAAGATAGTGCCTTGAGTCTTACTGATGCTTCTTGCTGGAGAGACAAAAATAAATATGCTGTAACACATAGATATGGAGCCGAGAAAAATGATACAGATAAACCTATTTTCAGGGCAAGAATAGAGAGACGGATGTATAAAACAGACATGAGGACACGGTAGGAGAAGGAGTCCTCAGTCGCTAACTCATGTCTGACTCTTTGCTACCCCTGTGGACGGTACCCTGCCAGGATCCTCTGTTCGTGGGATATTCCAAGCAAGAGTAGTGGAGTGGGTTGCCATTTCCTTCTCCAGGGGGACAGTGCAGGTGGGATGAATGGGGAGATTAGGACTGACATGTTTACACTACCGTGTGTAAGATAGATGGCTAATGGGATGCCGCTGGGTAACACAGGGAGCTCAGCTCGGTGCTCTGTGATGACCTAGAGGGTGGGATGGGGCAAGTGGGAGGGTAGTCCAAGATGATTTGCTTCATTGTACAGTGGAAACTAGCAAAACATTGTAAGGCAACTATAGCCCAATTTTTTAAAAAGAGTTTCTGAGATGTTTCACAGAGATAGGCCAAAGATCATTTAGCTTAGAGAACTAAATAAAGCCCAACAAAGGGATCGAGGCGGTTAGGTTCCTCTCCCATCCTGAAAGTCCTTCATGTGACTTCCATCTCTGTACCTCACCTGATTTTAAAACAAGCACATGTATGACATATAATACAACATTTATAAATTAAGGAAGCCCACCTCTTTTAAGTAATATTCTTTAAATCTCCATCTCTGACAGTCCTACTATTTGCACGGTAACTATAACAGGCGTATTTTTCAGAAAACAGTGAATAAAAACTGACAAGCTATCTGGGGAATCTGAATGTATAATTGATAGGGGCATAAATTAATATGATTAGGCCTTTATTGGGTGCAGTGGCTGCCAAACCTACAAAAGAGGCCTGGAATGAAACACGGCTGTGGTCTCGGCGCTGATAGACATCAATATGTAATGTGGATTATCTCAGACTTTCTCATGTGGGCTGCTGATGACAGTACTGAGCCTAATTGAAATTTTTATCTTTTTGTTGCATACAGACAGTTTTGGCTGGTCACTTTCTTTAGAAAGAGGAGAAAACCAGGTGATAAAAAATAATCAAGGTTTTCAGTAAAGGTCTTAATAAAATCATTTAATAAAGCTTTAGAAATTAGTGCTTTGTAAAGCCATGTTGGAGAACCTAACTTCTGGAAATTTCTTTACACTATGATTATTTAAATATTATTAAGCAGCCGTGTCCAACCAAGTAACACAGAAGATTCAGTCATTTCTGTGGAAATTGATGACATCTATATAAAATCATGGTTAATAGTTTTAGCTTTTTTGATACTTATGAAAACATTTCTTAATGCCTGTGATGAAATGCATCTTTGCAGAATAATATCTAAACAGGCTTTCCAAGTGGCTCAGTGGTAAAGAATCTGCCTGCCAATGCAGGAAACACAGAGACACAGGTTAAGTCCATGGATAGGGAGGATCCCCTGGAGAAGCAAATGACTACCCATTCCAGTATTCTTGTCTGAGAAATTCCATGGACAGAGAAGCCTGGTGGGCTACAGTCCATGGGGTCACAAAGAGTTGGACACAACTGAGGGACTGAGCACACACACGCACACCTATAAGTAACAAAATTAAAATAATTTCCCCATTCATTCTAAAAAACAAATTTACGTGCTTAATAATTAAACAGTTATCATCCCTGAGTACCACTATTTTTGTTTACATACCATTTCCACTGTACATTTTAGATTGCAATACTATGATCAAAAACAGATCAGAGTTGTGGTATTTCCAGAATGACATGTTCAGTTTCAGAGATCAAAGCACTTCCATCTGTAATTTTCCAGAACTTCCTCACTTTACAGAATGTATAATATTAGTCACATTTTATATCTGCCCTTGGCTGTAATAAGTATAAGATGTGAAACAAGCTTGATATGATTTTGGGAAACATTTGTGTACTGCAACCAGAAAGGTCGTATGTTTTATGTACTTTGTGATAAAAGTGAGTGTTGATATCTAGGGACTGGACAATGAAAACTAATGGGGCATTGGAACTTTCTTGGTGACCTCATGAAGCAATTTACGATCCTTTTATCACCCCCTAATACGATGCTGTCATAAAAATGATCTTTTAATTAAATGTAACAGGAAAACCCTGCACCCTCATTGGGGTGTTTCTGGTCCCAGCGAGTTAACATTTTTAATGGCATACCATCAGCAGTCAGCAGTGTTGGATTTATAAAATGTCGTTCCTCTCGAGTACTTTCAAAGCTGTGATCTCTGTGACTGTACCTACCCAAGGGTCTGTGATATAAAAGCAAAGCAGTTGAAAGAGTTGCTCGTGCAGAAAGGCAATGGAATATCATAGAAAGACAGCTAGGTTGAAAAGAAACCTGGTCTGTCTCTTAGGAAATGCCCACTCTGTGCTAGGCATTCCACCAAAAACTTTACCATTCTTTCTATGTCATATTTTGCCCTTATTCTCTGGAGAACTGGGTTCTCTCTCAGTCTTTGCCACTATTTGATTGTGTGACCTTAGGGTCAGAACTCTGATCTCAGTTTTCTCTTCTGTAAACGGATAAAGAATGGGTCTGCCTATATGCGACCCCATGGACGGTAGCCCACCAGGCTCCTCTGTCCATGGAATTTCTCAGGCAAGAATTCAGGAGCGGGTTGCCATTTCCTTCTCCAGAGGATCTTCCCAACCCAGGGATCAAACTCGTGTCTCTTATATCTCCTGCATTGAAAAGCAGATTCTTTACCACTGAGCCACCCGGGGTGGGGCCCATAATTTTTACACAAGAAATAAAAGAATGAGCATAGAAGAGAGGAAGAGAATTAGAGGAAAGGACATTATTGAAGTTTACCATGAACCATCTATGGTCCTGGGGTCTGGAGATGGATGACCAAAATACAGTCCCTGATATTAAAAACTCATAGTCCCCTGAGAGAATGAACACCATGTTAGCTTAAGAAAACATACACTGGTGGTAGCCAGCACAGAGGGCTGTGGTATCAGACAAGGCGGTGCATCTCAAATGAGAAGTTGAGGGAAAGCTTTCAGGGGGGACACCTTAAATAGTGACAAATCAGACCTGGGTGAAGCAAGGTGGGACTAGTGTTCCAGGTGGAGGGAAGCCTCAGGGGGTGAAATAGCCTGGATGCAAGGCACTGCAAGAGGTTTGCTATTGCTAGTGCGTGAAGCACAAGGCTGTTAGTAAGAGGAGCAAAATTTAGACATAAAGGGAACCCAATTCATAACAATTCTTGCAAGTTGGGCTCAGAAGCATGGACTTTATCCTACAGGAGATAAAAAGCTGCAGACAGGTTGGATTGAGATTTAGGAAAAAAAAAATCAGCCTGGCTACAATAAGAGGTTGGGGGTGTGGGGGAGATCTCAGTAGAGCAAAAACAGAGGTGGGGAGGTCAATTAAGAAACTATAGCAACATTTGTTGAAAGATGATCTGTCCCTGAACTGGAGACATGGCCCGGGTGCTGTAAAGAGGAGGCAGGCATGAAAATGTTTGGAAGGTGAAAGCAGCAGGTCTTGGGCTTGATTGGATGCGGGTGTCAGTCTAAGAAGAAGGGAGAGTCTGGACCAAAGTGCTGACCAACTCCATCAATTCAGTGAAAACTAAAAGTCAGTTGTGCTCAGTCGCTCAGTCATGTCTGACTCTTCGTGACCCCATCAACTGTAGCCCACCAGGCTCCTCTGTCCATGGAACTTTTCAGGCAAGAATACTGGAGTGGGTAGCCATTTCCTCTTCCAGGGGATCTTCCAGATCCAGGGATCAATCCTGTGTCTCTTGCGTCTCCTGCATTGGCAGGTGGATTCTTTACTACTGCGCTTCCTGGGAAGTCCCCATACTACCCTCGATCTTAGCCAAAAAGTCCTATGGAAAAATCTGTTAGATACTTACTTTGTTACTGTGGTCTCAAAAAACTAAAAAAGTTGATAAACTGAAAGTTTTCATCAAGTGCTCAGCATGGGCTTCCCTGTCACTTATCTTCCCCAGAAGTCAGTCAGGGATAAAGAAAGTCATTTTTACCTCCCCTATGTAGCTGGAGAACTAGAAGTCTTAGATACTGGGTGATACAACAGGCGGATGCATGCAGAGAAAGAAGCCTGCTTGCCCAGCTCCTAGTCCACATGGTTATTCCTTGCACAGTTCAGTTCAGTTCACTCGCTCAGTCGTGTCCGATTCTTTATGATTCCATGAACCCCAGCACGCCAGGCCTCCCTGTCCCTCCCTGTCCATCACCAACTCCCAGAGTTTACCCAAACTCATGTCCATTGAGTCAGTGATGCCATCCAACCATCTCATCCTCTGTCCTCCCCTTCTCCTCCTGCCCTCAATCTTTCTCAGCATCAGGGTCTTTTCCAATGAGTCAGCTCTTCACATCAGGTGGCCAAAGTATTGGAGTTTCAGCTTCAATATCAGTCCTTCCAATGAACACTCAGGACTGATCTCCTTTAGGATGGACTGGTTGGATCTCCTTGCTGTCCAAGGGACACTCAAGAGTCTTCTCCAACACCACAGTTCAAAAGCATCCATTCTTCTGCCCTCAGCTTTCTTTATAGTCCAAGTTTCATATCCATTCATGACTACTGGAAAAATCATAGCCTTGACTAGACAGACATTTGTTGCCAAAGTAATGTCTCTGCTTTTTAATATGCTATCTAGGTTGGTCATAACTTTCCTTCCAAGGAGTAAGCAGAAATCTTCTAATTTCATGGCTGCAATCACCATCTGCAGTGATTTTGGAGCCCAAAAAAATAGTCAGCCGGTGTTTCCACTGTTTCCCCATCTATTTGCCATGAAGTTATAGGACCAGATGCCATGGTCTTAGTTTTCTGAATGTTGAGCTTTAAGCCAACTTTTTCACTTTCCTCTTTCACTTTCATCAAGAGGCTCTTTAGTTCTTCTTCACTTTCTGCCATAAGGGTGGTGTCATCTGCATATCTGAGGTTATTGCTATTTCTTCTGCATTCTTGATTCCAGCTTGTGCTTCTTCCAGTCCAGTATTTCTCCTGATGTCCTCTGCATAGAAGTTAAATCAGCAGGGTGACAATACACAGCCTTGACGTACTCCTTTTCCTGTTTGGAACCAGTCTGTTGCTCCTTGCACAGCTTGCCTCCTTTGTGACGGAGGGACTTAAAACATTTTTTTTTTTTCAATGTGTTGTTATTAGCATTCAAAAATTTTAGGATATTTAAATTTTCTCTGATGACATACTGATTTATAGTCTATGGTTTTCCTTAGGGAAATAATTGGCCTTTGAAATTTGTTTAAGCTCCTCAGCATTCACATGAATAGTGAATACCAAATAGCGGCTACAGTACTGTTTAAACGCAGACCATTGACAGTGTCAACACCCTCCAACTTGAAAAGTTAGCCCAAATTAATCCATGATGACATTCATTTCAGTGAGATGAGATTCATTCACAGGAGGACTTTTTTTTTGGTTTTGTTTTTGCCCATGCCATGTGGCATGTAGGATGTTAGTTTCCTGACCAAGAATTGAACCTGTGCTGCCCTGTACTGGGAGCACAGAGTCTGAACCACTGAACTGCCAGGGAAGTCTCAGGCAGTAAAAATGCCTTTTGACTTTCCATGGTGATTGATAATTGGAAAAAAACAAATAATCCCAAATCTCATTTTCACTAATATTTTCAGTCTCCTTGTGTATCAGCCCTTTCACCAAGACTGTGGACATATAGCAAAATAAACCTGCTTGAGTTTTAACTTTTTCCTGCTTCAAGACCTGTTGAGAATTTATTTCACCCTGGGACTCTTGGAAATATGAAACACAAAGACCTTGCAAATCAGCAAACAGGATGATATTTAGGAAAGACCATAAATTGCTTTCAGTAAGTCGCTGGTAAATATGGTAACTCCGCACTGTATCTTTCCGTATACTGAGCTATGAAATCCTAACAACTCAAATTGACATTTTCTCAGCACCAGGTTAGTAAAGGAATTGCTCAGGAACTGAGGTCAATGCCGCAAGAATTAAAACCAGGTAGGAAACAGCAAGATACCATAGTTAGAGCCACAGTGTTGGCTCATGCATGTTAATAAAACAGTACATTTGATGCCTTGATATGTAAGTTTTATTCAGCACAAGTCTATTACTTTTCTCTCAGAATGAGAGTGACAAATGAATCTGAGAGGTTGAATAGTTCTCACAGGGACACTGTCTCTACTCTCACTGGTTCAAGCCACTATTATGTCCTGATTGGACTTTTCAGACACCTTCCTAACTGATCTATTTACTTCAGGAATACTGTTAGACTCCCTTGCATTCTGTGCTGCTAAAATTATGAACCTACATGTCTTCAGACTTCAATAGCTCCCTATAGTTGTGCGATAACATTCAAGTTCCTTTATTGGCATATAGTCCATTTCTGGTTCAGCCTCACGTCCTGCCACTCTCCTTTACCAGCTCCAAACTCCAGCCAAGTTCAATCAACTGTAGGTCTTCAAAAACACTACTTTTGTTTATGCCCCCCCCCAAACTGGCATAATGTCAGCCTACCAATCCATGAAAAATCAGCGAAAGGCTCACATCTGAGGCCAGTGATGTTGCATCATTCCTGAGAAAAGCAAGAATGTGGGGGCCAGACAGATGCAGGCTGGAATCCAGGCTCCACGATTTGACTTTGAAAGAACTACTGAAGTCGCTAACCAGAATCCTCACCAGAAAGGATAGGATCACAGTGATATCTATGCCACAGGGATATAGAAGGAAGTAAAGAGCAAACATGTAAAGCTTGCAGCACAGTGCCTGGCACTTTGTACGTATTCAAAGTGTTAAATGTTACAGTGTAACAGGGAAGAACAAAACCCGACTCCATGTTGGGGCAGTTTCTTGTGCTTTAATCTTTGCTTTTCATTGCTTTTGTTTCTATAATCACTAAAAGGATGCTGTCTATCCCTAGAAGCATGCTATACATAACAACCACCCTGGGCAACTCTGCCCCTCTGCCTGAATTTTAAACTAAAATGTCTTTGCTCAGCTCACAGGGAGGCATCCTGACCCTGCCCACCTGTGAATGGCTACAGGAAAGAAAAATTAACACATCCCTTCCTCTTTGCTGGCTAAGCCAGGAGAATTATGGAAGACTTATGGCCTTTTTACTTTACTTCCTCATCTCCTCCCCTTCTCTGTTCTAAAAAAGAAACTGGCATCCAGACCCTGATAAAATGGCACTCTAGAACTCTAGTCTGCCATCTTCTCCGAGGTTTGGCTTTCCAAAAAAGTCGCTATCCCCTGCCTGGTCTCCAGACTCTTGGCCTGTCGTGCAGCAAGCCGTCAGAGCTTGGCCTCAGTGAACAACAGTACTGCTGGGAAGAACTTTAAATTGTTCTTCACGTTTCCACCAAGTCCAGATGAGTAGTCTAGCAGCCGTATTCCTGTACCTCTCTGGCTGTGATTGTTTAAATGTATGTGTCTGCTCCCAGGCTCTGCAGAATCTGTGTATCCCGCATGAAAGGATCAGGACCTGCCTTTGATAGAATTAATGAGGAAATTGAAAACCTTGACTCTACTGCTCCTGTAAGTGTAGAATAAGATACATTTTTTTTCCACACCCATTTTAACTCAGGAAGGATTCCATATGACAGTTCATAGCACATTATCAATCTCACTTTTATTGGAAAATGGGCTTTAATTTTTTTCCCCCCCAAGAATATATGAAGGACAGCTAATGAGCCCTTGTTTCACTTATTTGAATTACATATCCTCCATTCTAGAAAATAATCATTTTGTGGCATTTTCTAGCAAATTACATGGTGTCTTGGCTGTGGCAGTGATGGTGTTGTTTTTAATCATATTCTCTAATCTTCCCTCCGGTTACTGTTACTACTTTCTACTTATCGCCTGCTCACTTTACCTGTTCTTGTCTCTTTCTGTCTTGTGTTTTAGTCAAGGGGGCTGAGGTCTGAAAGGAGAAGGTGAAAGTGATCCACACGCAGTAGCCACTGTTTGAAGTGCCTAATCCACCATCTTGAGACAAATGTTGATGTTTATTTTTTATTTCATTAACATATAATTTTACAAGTAATAAAAAAAATAATATTCATTGTATAAAAGCAGCCACACAGAGACTAAGGCTCCCTAAGCCTCCTAGGGCCTTTCCTATGCTATATTTTAGCATTTCTGTATGTATATATATATATATTTAATAATTTTTTTTACTGATTTATAATTCTTTTTTTTGAGTGCTGAGCTTTTACTATTCAACTATTTGTCTTAAAGATCTATGTCTTAATTTTGTTTTAAAATTTTGCATAGTATTCCATTATATAACTATATTGTGATTTATTAACCATTCTACTACTGATGAATAGTTAGGTTATTTCCATTTTTGTGCTGCAATAACACCCTTACACATGTCTCTTTATATACATGGATCTATATTTCTCTGGGAGTAGATGCTGAGAAGTGTAATTGCTGTTCATAGTACCTGGACTTGGAAAAAAGAAATTTTATTCGATTGTTTTTTAACAAAAATACAAGCTTACAGTATAAAATCCAGATTTGAAAAGTGCTACTTACCTTCTACTGTTTGTTATCTAGTCACATAGTTCCCTCCCAAGGAGCAACTGGTAGCATCATTTTTTCTTTCATATGTCCTTTAAAATATTTTTTTCATATTGAAGCACATAATTAAGTAACTGTTTAAATTGATGTGTATATATGTAGCCCGCCAGGCTCCTTTGCCCATGCAGTTCTGCAGGCAAGAATACTGGAGTGGGCTACCAGTTCCTACTCCAGAGGATCTTCTTGACCTAGGGATCCAACCCATGTCTCCTGGGTCTCCTGTATTGGCAGGCAGATTCTTTACCACTGAGCGACCTGAGAAGCCCCACTTCACTTTATGGATGTGCCATAATATGTTTAATGGTTCACTTATTGATGGTCATTTAGCTTTTTCCCAATATTTTATAAAAAATACTACAATGAAAACATTTCTGAGTCAAAGTATACATTCATTTATAGTCTTATAGGTGCAGTGAAATTTTCTTCCACACAAGTTGTATTGGGTTAAAATGCTAGCTGCTCAGGATGGCTGCAAATTCTCTACCATTCCAACCGTCAAGAGACAGTTTATTTCTCCAGCCTTTGCTTCTGTGAATTGTTTTCGCCCACTAGAATGCTGCAGAAGTAATACTGTGTCATTTTTAAAGCTGGGTCTAAGGGATCTACAGCTTTTTCTTTCTTAAGCTTGAAATGTTACTCTTGTAAATGCTGGACAGTAAGAAGTTCAAGCCAGATGGAGGAGAATCAAGGTAACCCCAGATGATCTGCCAGACAGGCAGAACCAGCCAGATGAATCAGCTTTCTTGGGCTCCAGCCTAGTCAAGCCTCCAGACGAACTACTCTGCTGAGCCCAGTCAACCCTCAGAATCATGAGAAGTGATGAATGGTTGTTCTTTTCAGCCACCAAGTTTTACTTTACTTTTTTCATTTTGTAATTGAAGTATAGTTGGGCATCCCTGCTGGCTCAGATGCTAAAGAATCTGCCTGCAGTTGTGGGAGATCCAGGTTTGATCCCTGGGTTGGGAAGATTCCCTGGAGAAGGGCATGGCTGCCTACTCCAGCGTTCGTACCTGGAGAATCCCATGGACAGAGGAGCTTGGTGGGCTACAGTCCATGGGGTTGCAGAGTCGGACACGACTGAAAGGCTCACTGGCGTACACTGGTCTGTAATTTCTGCTGTATAGCGAAGTGATTGTCATACATACATCTCTATTAATGCATTTTTGAAATATTCTTTTCCATCATTATTTATCATAGGATATTGAATATAGTTCCCTGTGCTATTCAGTAGGACCTTGTTGTGTATCCCTTCCACGTGTAATGCCTTACATCTGCTAACCTCAGCCTCCCATGCCATCCTTCCCCCAGCTCCCTCCCTCTTGGCACCCATCAGTCTGAGATGTCTGTGGTCCTGTTTCTGTGTCATAGATAGGTTCAGTTGTGTCGTATTTTAGATTCCACATATAAGTGATGTCATATGTTATTGGTCTTTCCCTTTCTCACTTACTTCAGTTAGTATGATGATCTCTAGCTGCATCCATGTTTCAACCACGAAACAGTGATTTTTAAATGTGATAATGGATAGGATAAAAATGATATTTTCCAATTTAATCAATATATCATATTTACATATCTAAAGCTATTAACTACTTCTCAAAAACCTTTTTTTCCCCATTTGCCAGTATTTCTCACATCCATTTGCCCCTTTACTCTACCATGCCTGTATGTACATATTTCTATTCCTCATGTCTGCTTCATCAGCATCTTGTAATATTTTCCCTAGAATTCTGAAATCTATTTTTGCCCCCACGCAATTCAAAATGGATGATTTCTGAGAGTCCGTGTGTTCAGCTCAGAACGTGGCTGGTCTCTAGGAAGCAGATTACAAAACACTACTGAAGTCCAAACTGAAACCCAGTTTCTCCCAGAATGATGACTCCCAATCTGGCTGCATGTGGGCACCTGCTGATCAGAGTTTCTTAGCTGAGGGTCCCGTGCAGGTTACCTTCAGGGGTCCGTCAGTTTTGTTAAAAGTAGTCCCCGTCACATCTTTGGGGATGAACATAAATCCCATTTTTCTTTAGAAAGTCTCAGCTTACACCTCTTATTTTGGTATAATAATTCATTATGCACATTTTCACTCTCAAAAGTGTTTCAGTTTTTACAATAAATTATGATCATTCTAGGATACATTGCAGGATACTTTCCAAATTGCTGCAGAACTTACACACACATTTATACACACACACACACACACTCATGAATGTAGCAACTTAGGGAATTTGTTAGTAAATTCAAATCCAGTGTGTGTTGCAACAATTCAAATTATTTAGTGATGATTCAATAACCATTCCATACTTGCTATCTTCCATATGTATTCTGTGAGTTTTGCTCATACTTAACCATACAGTTTTTTTTTAATAAAACAAGTCTACTAAAGAGTTTTCCTGTGAACCCAGTTTAAGATCATCAAGTAATATATTTTGAAACTAGAGAATATCTCAACAAATAAATATTAATGGAGACCCGTTCTCAAACTCCCATTATGTTGTACAAGACCAGAAATGCTATACTGTGATCTGGGGTTCTAAAGATAATTAGGTATCAACATAAGATTGAGAGAGAGAGAGAGTAAATGAGAGCAGTGATGAAGTAAATTCAAATGCTTATTTGGGTCAAGGCACATGTACATACCCAGGTCAAAGAAGATATGGGTCTAAGGCTGGGGCACAGGTAAGTAAGAGGTGATACCTTTAACACATCAGCATGAGTAGGTCACTCAAACAAAGTCAGCAATCCAATAAAGCATCTGGAACCAAGAATGTAGAAATACCATGGAAATCAAGGAAAATCTAAGAACAAACACACTCTGCTCAAGTTTAACTGATTATGTCCCTCCCACTCGAGAAGACTATTCCTGGTTATTAGAGGACTAACTACCTGCTGGAGGATGTAAGTGAAGACAGAGGACATGGTTTGGAGTATATGGTCAGGGACCAGACACTGTTTTTGCCAGAGGGAGAATCTGGGAATATTTTTCTCTTATCAAGTATACTTTTGCCAAACACTAGAACACCCTTTATGTTCCAGGCATTGTGTTGGATGTAAAATGGAGAGGAAAAGAGGAAAATATCTAATTGTGACAATAAAAGGTTCGATCACTACTCTTAAGAGGTTTGTAGCCTAGTTCTCCATTTTTGGTTTCCTTCTGTTGCTACGTTCATTTCAAGCACTACTATGTTAATTGGATAGACATGGTACCCTTCTTAACAATTTAGTTTTTTAGTGAAAATTTGGGGAACAACAGATATATTTTGGTCATTGTCTTTTGTGCTAGGGCTAAAGTATTTTTCATTGTAAGCTAAAGCTCTAAAATAGTCTTTTGAGCACATTCTGAATACAGGCAGGTTCCTGTATTATTTAGTGAAAATGTTCATTTCGAGAGCTTTTTTTTTTTTCTAAAAAGCTCCAGACAATTACACATTCATCGCTTTCCTCAAGTGCTATCACTTACATAGCCTCTACATAGTATTTCAACATGAGGTTAATTGCAGCTAAAGAAAAGTTTATGATTAGTCCAGACAGGTATTTTTCTTCATTGTCTGATACCATAAATCCATTAAATTCCTATCCATCTTGTCATCCTCTCCTTGAAGACTGGGTTATATGACCTGCAATACTAGTTCAGTTTCGTGATGATAATTGTGATTGGCAGAGAGCTTTCAGAGTTGCAATAAATTTTGCCACAGGCAGAGAGGAATTTTGTACCAACCCAATTCCACTGTGAAATCAGATTTTTTAACTATCTTATTACTGGTGAATAGTTATCATTTGGAAGAAAGAACCATGGCTGTCTTCTGGCTTTAATAATTGCAGTAATATGCTTTGGAAGATCAAGTTTGAAGCAACTTGAGATACACGGCTTTTCTTTGTATTATTTGGGACTGAAGCACATTGCCTTTCACCCACTACCCTGGAGTTCTTCTGCATCATTGGATTGTTTTTTGCATTGTTTTCATAGCCCATGAATAATCCTGGAATACAAGAAAAGTTGTGGCGATCTTGTCATAGGCAGTGGACAACACATTTTCTTCTGCTCTATTTTTGTCTTTCTGAAAAAAAGACAAATTTTAAGGACTCTGCAGTGTTTGTATATACGTGTGTGTGCACTTGTGTGTGTATATAAACAAGAAGCCCAGATACCCATGATACATGTGTTCCTCCTTGAAATTTTAGTTGTTGACATGCTGGAAAAATTGGGTACGTAAATTATTTCTGCCCCCAGGCATTTTAACTTGAACAGCCAACACTTACTCACTGGTCACCATAGGTCTCCCTGTCCTTGGCAGCATTACAGGGGTAATATTTTTTAACATGGTTGAACAGCTCTTGGAAATTTCTCCAATGTATTAAGCATGAACAAGCCTTTCTTCAGCATCAGGCTTACATATCTTCCCTCCACATTTCTCTACAACCAACATATTTATTGGGGCCATTATGAGAAAAATCTCTCTCTCCATAAATGTTTGTCTTCCCCTTTGTCCCTTTTATAGGATAGTGAAGACATGATGGAGGATCTTGTGGGATGATGGTATGTGTGTGTTTGAAGGGGAACTCCCTCTCAGTGAACTGTCTCCACGAAGTGTTCTTTCAAAAACCAGGCAGTAGGTTTGGGAAGTTTGCTTTGGGGTAACAGATGGACTAAGTAACAAACAGGTGATAAATAGGACTCATGACATCAGTAAATAATGGAGTATTCTCTGTACCAGCATTTGAAAATAATTTCATTTACCCACCCATGAATGTCACTAAAATGTATCTAGGATCAAGTACTTTAACTGATCACCTCTGGCCAAATAGCCATCTAAGAGCAGTTTAAATTGTGGAATTCAGGTAAACAAATGCTCAGATATTAGTTCACTCTGCAAAATTTTTATCATGGTAGACCTGATAGCTCAGTGGGAAAGAATCTGCCTGCCAGTGCAGCAGACTCGGGTTTGATCCCTGGGTTGGAAAGACCCCCCTGGACAAGAGTCAAATGACCATCCACTCCAGTATTCTTGTCTGGAGAATCCCATGGACAGAGGAGCCTGTCAGGCTACAGTCCACATGGTCGCAAAGAGTCAGAAACACTTAGCAACTGAAAAACAAGACACAGTCAAAGGAAAATAATCAAATTTTCTGACACTCATAAAGAGTAGTTATGTCTGTGGTACAGGACAGTGTTGCCAGGACCATCTGATGTGTCTGTTTTCATGGCTCCTTGGTTCGTAATTAAACTAAAATTCAGGGTACTTTTGTCTTCTGTTTGTTCAAATGGCTATCATTTAAGATGCTATGGAATCTAGGGTGATAGCTGGATAATATAAGGATGTGTTTTCTACTGTGCCCTTACATAGGAAAAGGAGAGACCTACAGCTTAAAACTATTCCAGCCAATCCCTACTTTCATTTTGGCAAGTCTGGAATTTATCCCTCTTCTAGAGAACTTGCTTACTATATACTGGATGGCAAAGGCATAAGGCAGGGAGGAAACGTCCTTACATTAAGTCCCACATCAAGACATCACACAATTTCCAGTTAGTCTACTGGGGAGCTGGGCTCGTGGGGTCAGAGAGCAAAGGTCCATCATCATGGTTGTGATTTACCAGGTGAATTTGGGATACATCTCCCCCTAATGTTTACAATCACCTTCCATCGGCTTCAATTAGAAAGCAGGCAATCCGTGTGCGTTTCTTGGGGGATGTGTCTCAGAAAGCCAGTGACCTGGCGAGCCCTCATATTGGCAGCCTCCATGAAAGCCATGGAGACCAGATGACCCACTTCTGTCTTCAAAGCAAGGCTGAGGAACCACGGGAACAAAGATCCAACCTGGGCTCTGGCAGCTGCAGCTGCCTCACAGGCAGGTCTATTTCTAGGGAAATTTAGAAGATTCTATTTTCAGTCCTCTTACCTTCAGTGTATAACTAGACTGTTGCATTTGATGGCATGAGGTCAGATTCTGAGTCCTGAAGAGAGCCTCTCTGGTTTAATGTATTTTAAAACAGGTTGAACTTGGGCACATACCCTACCTCGTGCGCTCTCCTTTTTCTGGAACTAACAATCACCACAGGAGTTATTTGCATGGAAAATTTGTTTATGGATGTATTTTGTTTGCCTTTTAATTCTTTAACTTTTTTTGGCCCAGAGGCACACAGGATCTTAATTCTTTGACCAGGGATGGAACCTGTACTCCTTGCAGTGGAAGCATGGAGTCCCAGCCACTCGCCTGTCAGGGAAGTCCCTAATGCTTTGACTTTTCAGTAATTGAGATAAAATTTGTAAATGTGAAGTGGATAAGTCCTACGTGTAGAATACCACTCAGTGACTTATGACAGATGTATGCTCTTGCGTACCTGCTAAGTCGCTTCAGTCGTGCCCAACTTTTTGTGACCCTAGGGACCGTAACACACCAGGCTCCTCTGTCCTCGGGAATCTCTAGGCAAGAAAGCTGGGGTGGTTGTCATGCCTGCCTCCAGGGGATCTTCCTGACTCAGCAATCGAACCTGAGTTTCTTACATCTCCTGCTTGGTAGGTGGGTCCTTTATCACTCACACCACACAATAAGACCTGGGCTTGTATAACCCAGATCAAGATATAGACATTTCCATCAATCCAGAAAATTACCATGTGCTCCCTTCCACTCTCTTCCCCACCATCAGCAACCACCCTTAGTTTCCAACGTTAAGATTACTTTTGCCTGTTCTTGACCTTCACACAAATGTTACCTCACAGTATATGCTCTTGCTTCTGACACTTTTCGCTCAACACAGTGCTTTAGAGACTCATTTGCCTTGTTGAGTGTATCAGTAGTTCATACTTTCTTGTGACTAAATTGGATTGCGTTATATGAATATAATACAGTTTATTTATTCATCCTGCTATTACTGCTTTGTTTATAGTGGTTGTCTATTGTAAAGAAAGCTACTATGTATATTCTTGTAGAAGTCTTTTTGTGGGTATATGTTCATATTTACCTTTAATATATATATAGAGAGAGCAGAAATTCTGAGTAATATATATCAAGAAATAGAAATGGTATAGGTTAAGCTTTTTGAAAGTAAAGAAAATGTTAGTCACTCAGTCATGTCTGACTCTTAGAGACCCAGTGGACTATAGTCCACCAGGATCCTCTGTCTGTAGGATTCTTCAAGCAAGAACACTGGAGTAGTTAGATGTTCCCTTCTCCAAGTCTCCCTGGGCCTCCCTCATTGCAGGCAGATTCTTTGCTATCTGAGCCACTAGGGGAAACCCAGAGCTTTATATCTTTACATATATCTTTATATCTATATCACTTTGCAACCCCAGGGACTGTAGCCTACCAGGCTCCTCTGTCCATGGGGATTCTCCAGGCAAGAATACTGGAGTGGGTTGCCATGCCCTTCTCCAGGGCATCTTCCCAACCTAGGGATCAAGCCCAGGTCTTCTGCACTATGGGCAGATTCTTTACCAGCTGAACTACTAGCAAAGCCCATATATATGTATATGTACTTTATATGTATACATATACATATATATATAGAGGTATGTGTGCGTATGCTATTTTGTTTACTGTTTATAGTAAATTTTGAAATCAGGTAGAGTAAGACTTTCAAGTTTGTTCTTTTTCAAGATTATTTTGACAATTCCAAGTCTTTTCATTCTCATTAAACTTTTAGAATCAACTTGTCAATTTCTACAAAAAAAAAAAACCTGATGGGATTTTGATTGGTATTTCATGGAATCCATACATCAATTTGTCAAGAATTAATGTTTCAATAATACTGATTCTTCCAGGTTATGAACATGGTAAGCATCTCTACTTATTAAGGCCTTCCTTAGGCCTTAATTTGTCTCAGTTTTGTTGTGTAGCTTCAACTGGAGAAGTACTATATGTGTCTTTTCAAAGATTATTTCTAAATACATTTTTTAATGTTACCTTAGATGGAAACTTAAAATTTCACTTTCCAGTGATTTGCTGCTAGTGTATAGAAATACTATTTTTTTGTTGTGTATTGATTTGGTCTACTACAACCTTGCTAAACTCATTATTAGTTTCATAAGATGTGATTTTTAAGGCAGATTCTCAGGACTTTCTATGGATGTGATTATGTTGTTTGTGAATGATGACAGTTTTACTTTTTCAGTTTTAATCTCTGTGCCCCTCCTTTATTTTTTTTCCCCCTTGCTTTGTTGCACTGGCTAGAACTTCAATATGATGATGAAAACCAGTGATGACATATTTGTCTTGTGTCTGTTTTAATGGGGACAGTGTTTGATATTTCACTATTGCACATTGCTAGCAAAGATTTTTCACTGATGCCCTTTATCAGACAGAAAATTCCTTCCTATTTTTAAACTTGCTAAGATATTTTTTTTGTGGTCTGCCTTAAATCATGAATAGGTGTATAATTTTGTCAATATTTTTCTACATCTGTTGAGATTATCATATTAATCACATTACCCCCTTTTCTTATTGATGGTCTAAATTACACTAGCTGATTTCCAAATGTTAAAACCAATTTTTTAAATTTCTGGAATAAACCCCAGGTGGTTATTATGTATAATTTTTTTTCATGTAATTCTGGTTTCAGTTTGCTAGTAATGTGCTAAGGACTTTTTTATTTATTTAATGAGAAATATTGGCTGTAATTTTCTTTTCTTATAATGTCTTTGGCAAATTGTGTCCCAGGGTTGTCCTGACCTGGTAAAATATGTTGGGAAATGTTCCCTTCTCTGTTTCCCCAAAACATCTGTGTAAGAATGTATTATTCTTTTTCTTAAATGTTAGATAGAATTCACAAGTGAAACAATCTGAGCTTAGGTTGTTTGTTTGTGAGAAGAGTATTTATCACACATTCAGTTTCTTTCACTGGTATTAGTCTATTCAGAGTTTGATATTGTGTTTTTTCAAGTAATTTTTCTATTTTATATAAGTTGTAAACTTTATGGGCATTAAATTATTTATAGTATTTTCCTTCTTATGATTTTAATATCTGTAAATATATATATATATTTCTTTTCTCATACTGAAATTTGTATTTTTTATTCTTGATCAGTCTTGCTAAGGGTTTATAATTTTAATTGTCTTTTATAAACCAATTTTTTACATTTCTTTAGTTGTTTAGTATTTCACCTCTTTCCTGCATTAAGGTTATTACTTATCTCCTTTATTTCCCTTGGCTTTAATTTGTTCTTTTTTGCCTACTTTTGTAATGTGAGAGGTTAGATTATTAATTATAAATTTTCTTCTTTGTTATGAGAAGCATTGAAAGCTGTAAATTTTCTTTAAATCACTTTTTAGCTGAATTCTCTAATTTTTCTTTTTAAAAATTGTGCTAAAATGCATCTAACATAAAATTGATTATCTTAACCATTCTTAAGTATGCAGTCCCATAGTGTTAAGTATATCCAAATTTTTGTGTGACCAATCACTAAAACTCTTTTCATCTTGCAAAACTGAAACTTTGTACTCATTGGGCAATTCCCCCTTTCCCATTCCCTTGTGTCTAGCAACCATCATTCTACTTTCCATCTCTATATAACTACTCTGGGAACTTTACATAAGTGGAATTATACAGTGTTTTACTCTTTGTGACTGACATTTCATTTAGCATGGTGTTCTTATCATTCATGTCGTAGCATATATAAACATTTTCTTCCTTTTTAAGGCTGAATAATATTCCACTTGGCTACACTGGTGGCTCAAGTGGTAAAGAAAGTGCCTGCAATGTGAGAGACCTGAGTTCAGTCCCTGAGTTGGGAAGATCCCCTGGAGAAGGGGATGGCAACCCATTACAGTATTCTCACCTGGAGAATTCCACGGACAGAGCAGCCTGGCAAGCTGCAGTCAATGAGGCCACAAAGAGGTGGACCTGACTAAGCAACCAACCCACACACAATATTCCATTCTGTGTATATGCCATGTCCAAATGATTGCCTGAGTGATGAGACCATAGATCCCTGAACATGGAGGACAACTCATTTTTATAGTTCATGAATTACCAATTTGATAATTGATCATTCATTTCCAATCTCTTTTTACTGTTTTCTTTGAATTAGGTCTACCATCAACTCCAGGCATCCTTTATATTGTAAGTTTCAGTTTGTTCTTTGGTCCATGCAATAGTTTTCTTTAATTTTATTATTCCTTTCAATTCTAGAATTTCCCTTTGGTTCTTTATGTAGTTTTTTTTTTCCTGGATTTTTATCTGTTATTCATTATGACCTTTCCCCTTATGTCCTTGATTATATTTATAATGTTTTCTTGGTTTTTTTGACCACAACCTGAAGACCACATGATCTTGTTCCCTGACCAGAAATCAGATCTATGCCCCCTGCAGTGGAAGTGTGTAGTCCTAACCACTGAACTGCCAAGGAATTTCCTATAAGGTTTTCTGTATATATCTTTTCTGCTAATTCTAATACCTGCTTAATTTCAGTATTTTTTTCTCTTAAATATGGGTCACGTTATCCTGCTTCTTTGAATATCTAGTAATTTTTATTGTTTGTGGAACAGTAACTAATAAATTCAGTATTATTTACTGAAACAGTAAATAATACATTATATAGAGTGGATAGTGTCATCTTTCATTAAAATTATTACATGCTATTCTGTGAGATCCTTTTGATTCCATAATAATGGATTTTATTCTTTGTTAGAGCAGGTGTTGTTCAGTGAGCTAGTAGGAATGAATTATATGAAATACTCTACATAGATGGGGTTACCCCAGCCTCAGTGACCAGGGAGAAGTTTAGGATATTATTTGGTGATAAGACTATAGTTAAACTAATATCAGTCTTTTATCATTTCATTGGTAAAGTTTAAATACAAAGAAGTGAGTCATCAGAGCACTGAACTGGGCTCCCTGCGCTATACAGCAGGTTCCCACTGCAATCTATTTTATGCATTATAGTGTATATAAATTAGTTCTACCCTCTCAATTCATTCCACCCTTTTCTTACCTGCTCCTGTTGGCCACAGGTCTGTTTTCTACCTCTGTGTCTCTATTTCTGACCTGCAAATAGGTTCATCAGTACCAGATATGATACATATATACAATGGAACATTGTAAAAAGGAACAAAATCGGGTTATTTGTAGTGATGCAGATAACCTAGAGTCTGTCTTACAGAGTGAAGTAAGTCAGAAAGAGATAAACAAATATTGCATACTAATGCATATACATGGAATCTAGAAAATGGCATATGGTTTAAGTATTAAAATAAATATGGCCTTATTTGCTATAAGCTTTGAGTCAAATGTACATATATAATTTTTTTCTTATAAAATTTACCTCAATTTTTTTCATCTGTTATATCATAAATGTTCTTCATATATATTTAGTCATATAGTCCATTTTATAGTTGATGGCTATATAATATCCTATTGCATAACTATACTGGATTTTATATAACCAATTCTCAATAGCTGTGCATTAAATTATAATAAATTTTGAGTTATCCTTAAACAGCTCAGCCATAAAAATCCTTGTATTAACATTACAAGTATGTATCACTTTGCTAGTACTGCCATGACAGGATAATCACAGACAGAGTGGCTTAAACAATAGATATGTCTTCTCGTATACTTCTGGAGATTAGAGGTCTAAGATCAAAAGGTTTTCGGGTTTGGTTGCTCTGGAGGCCTTTCTCTTTGCCTTTCAGATGGCTGCCTTCCTGCTTTGTCTTCATATGATCCTTTCTCTGTGCATGGGCATCACCGGTGGGTGTCTCTCCCTCTGCTTATAAAACACCAGTCACATTGGATTAGGTTCTACTTATATGACCTCATTTAACCTTATTATCTCTTCAAAGACCCTGTCTCCAAATGTCATCACATTCTAAGGTACTCGAGGTTACAACTTCAACATACGAATTTTGGGGGAACGTGTGCATGAATGCTCAGTCGCTCAGTCGTGTCCAACTCTGCAATCCTGTAGACTATAGTCCGCTGCTCTGTCCATGAGATTTTCCAGGCAAGAATACTGGAGTGGGTTGCCATTTTCTCCTGCAAGAGATCTTCCCTACCTAGGGATTGAACCTGAGTTACCTGCATTGACAGGCAGCTTCTTTACCACTGAATCACCTGGGAAGCCCAACATAAGAATTTTGGGAAAACATAATATATGAAAGCCCATATTTAATACTTAGAAGTCAGTTCTAGTAGTGCTTAGTAAACATTTTCACTGGTTTTGTGAACTGGTTTGCCATGAATCTCATGGACAGAGGAGCCTCGTAGGCTACTGTCCATGGGGTTGCAAAGAGTCAGACACGACTGAGTAACTTTACTTATTTACTTATTTTTGCCATGAATGATGCTCTTCACCACCACTGCAAGCATTACAACTAACACTTCACACAAAGAGCCAGTCCTGACTTCCCAGAACCCATAGGAAGGTGGAGGGGAAAAGTGGAAAATCTGTGGTCGCTTCCATATGTATGCTTACTGCAGTTTCCCACTGTGCTAAGTCATCCCCTTGCACTTTTGTTATAATATCTCAGCTGTGTAGCATGAGCACCTCCACTTGTGTGGGGGTAGGGGAAGGAAGTAACAGGAGCAAGGCAAGAACATGTGATAGGTCTTGACTGTGTGCTTACACCCACAGCTTTTAATTCAAAAGGAGATGCACAGTGGTTGAGTTGTTGAATTAAGAAATTCTACTAACCATGATGATTTACTGTGCTCAGAAATTACCCTTCCCCAGGACAGTTTAGGTTTTGAAATGAAACTGGATTATTTTCTTTTACCAGCTATTTTAGCCCTCATTTCTGCCCAGTGGTCTCAATACTGTGCTGTATCAGTGATCCAGCTTGGTGTGGTTTTTGGTTTTGTTTTGTCATTTTTTTGTTTTTTGGCAGGGTACAGCAGAGAAATTCTCTCTTTATATGTGGATATGTCAGGCTTGCCAGGTGGCACAGTGGTAAAGAATCCATCTGCCAATGCAGGAGACACAAGAGATGCAGGTTCAATCCCTGGGTTGGGAAGATTCCCTGGGGCAGGAAATGGCAACCCATTCTGATATTCTTGCCTGGAAAATCCCATGGACAGTGGGGCCTGGTGGCCTACAGTCCACGGGGTTGCAAACAGTCAGATAGAACTGAGCACAGACAAACACATGTGAATATGTCATCATTGCTGAAGGATATCATGGTGTGCATTGTTCATAAATCTTATTTGATAAGGGATTAGGTAGAAACCAAAGATTTGGGGGGTAGAGGATGTAGGGACATTTTTGGATTATCGTATTTCCATCAGCTCTAATAAAAAAAGTTTTTCTTTATGTTCCTGATGTGAGGACAAAGGGTGAAATTAATGAAGCTCTGAATCAAATGACAGCCCTTTCAGGTATATCTTCACATTCCACTAGTGAAGTGAGGAAATCCTGAAATGAATCCTGTTTCTTTCCAAAGTGTAGCTGACAATCCTTTAATGTCAAAAATTTTTTTAAAAAATCTATTTTCAGGTGTGCAAACCAGTGACTTATTTGAAATGCTAGTTGAATTATTTGGAATGCCACTGTTTTTGTGGTTTTCCTTTCAGTTTCCATTCTTTATAGTACAGTTTCACAGCTCAATTACCAGACCAATTATACTTTTCTCTTTTTATTTGTTCTTTTTTATTGCCACCCAAGACAGAAGAAAAAAAAGAATATTGGTGACAGTCATCTCGTTTATGGAAGGCTTTCAACGTTACTGATTAGAATGCTCTTCAGCAAGTCGACTTGCCAATGACATACTATAAAAACAGCTTTTCTGATTAGAATCTTCATGCAATGGAGATATTTCTCACTAATGGAAATATACACATGTGAGCTGACTCTCTGAGTAAGGGAGAAGAGGTTTCCTTGAGGAGTGAGTTTCAGACTCATTGTTTCTTTTTAAAGATTTTTATCATTGACTTGGAGAATAGAGCATGCTCCTAGATATTATGGAAAAGCAATTAAAATTTAAAATTACACAGGTTCTTAACACATAGTTAAAAGTAGCAGTTGAAAATTCAGGGTGTCTGAATTGGATTGCAGTATGGTTAATCATATTAAGTTTATTCTGAAAGAGACCTGAAATATATAAATATATATATACACACACATATTTTAGTCACTTCAGTGATCATGGACAAATATAGTATGAGAACTGAGATCTCAGAATTATAAAGTTAAGACCAAGTACAATGATAGCATGAGGAGGGCATGGCAACCCACTCCAGGGCTCTTGCCTGGAGAATCCCATGGACAGTGGAGCCCGGTGGGCTACAGTCCATAGGGTCACAAGGCTACAGTCCATAGGGCCAGACGTGACTTAGTGACTTAGCACATGCATGCATGCACATTGGTAGCACACAGAGAGGAAAATATCCGTACAGGCTGGAAAGAGAAGGATTACAGTTACTTCTAAAGAGGTGATGACTTTTTATGATGATCATATCAGAGTATAAATCCAGGTTTAGAAATTTATTTATATTTCATTTATAAAAATGTTATATTTTTACTATTAAACACTGCATGTTTTCTAAGATACTTTGGACCCCTAATGCCAAGAGCTGACTCATTAGAAAAGACCTTGATGCTGGGAAAGACTGAAGGTGGGAGGAGAATGGGACGACAGAGGATGAGATGGTTGGATCGCATCACTGACTCTATGGGCATGAGTTTGAGCAAGCTCTGGGAGATGGTGAAGCACAGGGAAGCCTGGCTTCCTACAGTCCATAGGGTCGCAAAGAGTCAGACACGACTGAGTGACTGAACAACAACAACAGTAGTTGCCAGACTGGTCATGAAGTGAAAAAGTCAAAGCATTAGTAGCTCAGCTATGTTCAACTTTAAGACCCTAAGAATGTAGCCAGCCAGGCTCCTCCGTCTATGGAATTCTCCAGGCAAGAATACTGGAGTGAGTAGCTATGCCCTTCTCCAGGGGATCTTCTAAACCCAGATTTTGAACTCAGGTCTCCCACACTACAAGCAGATTCTTTACCATCTGAGCCACCAGCCTTTTCCTAAAGCATCAACTGTTGGATTCCTTCTCCTGTAAGCATAGTCCTGTCTCAAGCTCTTCGGAAGATCAGTGTCCCATCCCTAAAGGTGGGAAAGGTCAGGTAGGGTTCCAGATCTTGTGGAGAAACCAGGGGTTGGCTCATGATGGGGAGGCCATGGCAATGCTATTCAAGGTGGAAAAAATAAGGAGAGTCGGTGAAGGAACTCTAGCCTTGGATAAGGGATGGAAATGCAGAGAGGGAGGAACACTATCATAAATAATGTGTAGATGCAAGAGATAGACACTGGTGGGCTTGCATGTCAAGAAGACTTGAGGAGGTTTTAAACTACTGCCTCATCACTTTTATGGGCACATGGCAGATGGTATGTTTGGTGGATTTAAAGATCAAGAAAGACAGTTTCTGAGATTCACCATCATCAATCTTGCTGCCAAATCTGGCCCCAACCTTTTATCTCCTAAATAGATAATTGGGCACCTGGTTATTCCTGACTTCAGTCCTCCCCCTCAGGTTCAGTTTGGTGTCTGAGAACTGGCTACCAGAGATTTCCCTGCTACCACCTTCCTTTCTACTTTCCTTAGTTCGGCCTGCTCCTTCTGATGCTCTCTTTTATCTGTCTTACTCTCCCTAGGTTAGGTGTTTTCCTGGACCAGGACTTATCATCTGTGTCCACATAATACTCTTTAGATATAGTCGTCTTCCTATTGAAGAGGAAAATTTAAATGCTTTCTCAGAGGCATACATATTGGGGCAGAATAGGTGTATACCCACTGATGTGGAATCTGGGTAGCAGAGCAGTGCCAGTGTCTCTCTGAAATATTTTTGATCTGACAGTTGATGCCTACAAATTCAGGAGCCAAGTGTTCATTCATTAAAATATAAATTCCCATGAGAGCATTAGTTTATATCAGGCCTTTGTACTTTAGTGGGATTAAGGAATCTGAGAGAGATATTTTTTGTAGAGGAGAGAGGAAGAGGAAAGGAACATTATTGGTTTCCTAATGTCAGTTTCATGGGGGAAAATTTAAAAGCCCAGAAGATGACGTCACCTTTTTGGTTCTGACTATTCTAGGCAATCTAACTGCAGCAATTGTCCAGAGACATCCAAGCAACCAAGCCAAAGATCGAGCCCTGCCTTCTATACTTGTAGTCTCATACAATGTTCTAGATGATGATAAATCCTCTATTTTTCACCTGTCAGTTATTCAGAAAGCATTATTCCCAGGTCTTTCACAGCTGACCATCCACCACTGTTATCCCACACCCCACCTTTTTCACCCTCCCATGTTTATACTTATTAAAAACACCCATCAAAACTGTTTGCTACTGTTGTGTTGTAGCAACTCAAGCTGTGCTTCATTGTTCCATTTTGGATTTCCATTTATGCTTTCATCAGAGTCCTTTACCACCTAAATGGCTAAGAGTCTAAGACAGGATGGATTTTTCAGATGGTAGACTGGAACATGAAGACATTGGATCTTAGAAAAAGTGAGAGAGTTCTAGACAAACATCTACTTCTGCTTTATTGACTATGCCAAAGCCTTTGACTGTGTGGATCACAACAAACTGTGGATGCAATTGGATTTCTGGTTCCTCTGCCTTTTCAAAATCCAGCTTGAACATCTGGAAGTTCTCGGTTCACATATTGTTGAAGCCTGGCTTGGAGAATTTTGAGCATTACTTTGCTAGTGTGTGAGATGGGTGCAATTATGAGATATTAATTGGTTATCATTCTCTTTTTGGAAACTACATAGAGTGAACTGAATAATGGTCCCCAAAAAGATCAGGACCTAATCCCTAGAACCCGTATCACTTTGACTGGAAAAGACAGAAGATATTTTAAGCTAAGGATTTTGTGGTGAGGAGATCACCCTGGATTATCTGTCTTTACCCTAGGTACAATAACATGCATCATTATAAGCGGAAGACAGAGGGAAATTTGACTACGCATAGAGGAAAAGAAAGTGTGAAGATGGAGCAGAGACAATTTAAAGATACTGACCTTGGAGATGGAACTGATGCAGCCATAAGCCAAGGAATACCAGCAGTCATCAGAGCTAAAGAGGCAAGGAACAGATTCTCCATGAAAGCCTCCAAAGAGGGCATGGCCCTGCTGACACCTGCATTTTGGACCAGTAACACTGATTTCAGACTTTTGGATTCAGAACTACAAGAAAATAAATACCAATAGTTGTTTAAGTCACCACGTTTTGTGGTAATTGTTTACAGCAGCCACAAGAAACTAATATGCAAGTTAACTTTATTCTCTAGCAATGATTTCTGAAAATAAAGTATACTGTAAAGTTTTAATAAATAAGTAATATAGAACCATATGAAAAGGAGAGTTAAAATCACTAGATGTTTCGCATCTCAGGAAGGCTGAAACAGTATTAAAAAAAAAAAGAAGAAGCAACAGATAGAACTGGACATGGAACAACATATGCTCCAAATCGGGAAAGGAGTATGTCAAGGCTGTATATTGTCACCCTGCTTATTTACCTGTAAGCTGAATACATCATACAAAATGCAAGGCTAGATGAAGCACAGGCTGGAATCAAGATTGATGAGAGAAAGACCAGTATCCTCAGATATGCAGATGACACCACCCTTATGGAAGAAAGTGAAGAAGAACCTCTTGATGAAAGAACCTCCTGATGAAAGTGAAAGAGGAGTGAAAAAGTTGGCTTAAAACTCAACATTCAAAAAACTAAGATCATGGCATCCGGTCCCATCATTTCATGGAAAATAGATGGGGAGACAATGGAAACAGTGACAGACTTTATTTTCTTGGGCTCCAAAATCACTGCATATAGTGACTGCAGCCATGAAATTAAAAGACACATGATCCTTGGAAAAAAAGCTGTGACCAACCTAGACAGCATATTAAAAAGCAGAGACATTACTTTGCCAACAAAGGTCCATCTCGTCAGAGCTATGGTCTTTCCAGTAGTTATGTATGGATGTGAGAGTTGGACTATAAAGAGGGCTGAGCTCCAAAGAATTGATGCTTTTGAACTGTGGTGTTGGAGAAAACTCTTGAAAGTCCCTTGGACTACAAGGAGATCCAACCAATCCATCCTAAAGGAAATCAGTCCAGAATATTCATTGGAAGGACTGATGTTGAAGCTGAAACTCCAATACTTTGGCCACCTGATGCAAAGAGCTGACTCATTGGAAAAGACCCTGATGCTGGAAAAGATTGAGGGCAGGAGGAGAAGGGGACGACAGAGGATGAGATGGTTGGATGGCATCACCGACTCGATGGACATGAGTTTGAGCAAGCTCTGGGAGTTGGTGAAGGACAGGGAGGCCTTGGCGTGCTGCGGTCCATGTCGCAGAGTTGACATGTCTGAGTGACTGAACTGAACTGAACACATATTTCAAGCAGCCTTACAATGGAGAATTTAGAGGTGAATTTTATGGATGATGGGTATTGTCAATTGATTTTAGAGTCTAATAATTATAATCCTGTTAGAATGAAATATTTGTGATACTCTTTACATTTTCATATTTTCTCTCACCTCTTATTTTGTTTGCTTTGTTGTCTGTATCTCCCTTCCCCTAACATTTTAGCTTTTCTCTGTTCCAACCTTACTCAGTAATTGCTTTAATACATAATAATATCAAAGTGTATTTGTCATTTATAGTGAAGAGTCTTATTGAACTCTTAAGACTCCCTCTTATGTCCCTGTAACACCCTATTCTTGCACCCGAGATAGTTTATACACATTGTAACTTTACTACCATTTTACTTGTCTAATTTTAAGTCAGACCTTAATCATATTTTTGTGACCATTTCTCTGTCTGGTTTGCCATGAGATTTCCTTCTGCCTGGTACCATGCTTGCAACATTCTTGGGTCTCAGAACTATTTGAACCACTTCTCCCACTTCAGACATCTGTAATGAAGTTTCTTCCCTTTCTTTATTTTCTGTACTAGTCATAGAAGACTGGGAGCATTATTTATACAATTTGCTCCAATTTCAGTAGAGATGTTTATCATGGTCTTCATGTCAAGGGTATCTCAGAATTTAATGCAAATCAATAGAAAAAGTGCATTCTTATGGGGATCATAGAGAACTTGGAGCCCAGGAGTCAACTTAAGGAGGTGGCTAGCACCGCTGTTGTCACCTCCAAAAGAATATAGCAAACACAGCTCTTTCAGAGAGTCACTACCCGAAGAGTCCATTCTGGTAGAAGGGTTAGCATCAGAATTCTCTGAAGAATGCAGCTCCCTAATCATGGGTCTAAGAAGTTTTTATTAAATGGGAACAGATCTCAAAGAAGCAGTGTGGTCTATTTTCCAATTGAGAAGAATGGAGCAGAAATTGGACTGGGAACCAGGTCTCCAGACCCATATGCTGAGGAGTATTAAGAAGCTGAAACACAGCCCCGAAACTGGTATAGAAACTCCATCAAGTGGCCCATGGACCCAGAGTGAGAGCTGGGCATGGTGGCTGTAGCTTATTGGCGTGTGAACACCCAGGGGTCGCCTGGTCATATCAAACACCATTCAAAAGGCAGTAGTCAAATGCTTGTCTTCACAGGACCCCAGGGAAGGACCAACCAAGGCTTATCTTCTAATAGCTATTGTAACAGAGCCTTTGGTAAGAAGCTTTGTCTTGTAAGCTCTGAGATTGTTCCAAAATGGAATTCAAATTTGAATTACATAGTTTGTAGCAAGTGATTCAGTTACCAAGGCATACACCAAGGAACTCTGGGGAGAGTTTCTGAACAGCACAAGATACTGAATGAGAACAAAGTCATTTTCTTAGGCATCTAGAAATCAGATTCATTTTTAAATGTAAACTCTTGGGTTGCCCATAAGCCAACATGCCCGACAGATATAAAAAGATATACTAAAGTGGCCATGAAAACCTTGGCCAAGATGATTGGGCCAAGTTCGTAAAATTATTGAATCTGTTTGTTTTGTAGGCTATAATTCAAAAGTGATAAGTGCTTGTTACACTGAACTGCAGTAGAAGACCCAGTGGAATATGGATTGTCAAGGCACATCTCTCCCTTTGCCCTTTTATATTGTTTTATAATTACCTGTTTCTATGCCTGCCTCTCTAACTGGGTCTAATGACCCCCAGATTGTGAAGCCTTCAGGAACTAACTTTGTGTTTTCACTTCATGGTATAGCAGCCCACACCTAGTGTGAGACCAATAGCTCTCCTCCAAAAACTGTTTTCCTTGTCTTTGGCCACATATGTAGCTCTCAGTGAGTAGTTTGGCATCACTGTACGTCCTGTCCAAAATAGCACTTTGCCCTGAAGCCAGGACAATCAAGTTTTATCCTTTGTATTAATATAAGCAAATGACATAGTCCAAACCTGGCAAATTCCCAATGACTCAGAGCAGTATGGTGGCACTACAAAATCAGGCTAGCCATGATCACTTTATGAATATTTTCAAGGGTGATTTTCCCCTAGAAACCTAACTTGAATAAATGTTGAAATACAAATTCAATCACCTGGTTATCTGAGAGGGTGATAGGAAATGATGTCTTTTAAAGGGTCATAATATAAAAAATGAAAATTTTAACAATGCATTCTTACCAGTATGCTTTTCTCTTAGGAAAGACTACTGTAGGGTGTATTAACCAGAAGCAAGCATGTTTTCTAGTCCTTTCCCCCTTTCTTGCTTCTGTTCCTATACTTTATGGATATTATTTCTCCTTCCAGAAATACATTCTAGTTCATATTCTTTTAAAAATTCTACTCCATATTCATTTCTGGTAGTAAAAATATTCTGATCTAGGAAGTACATATTTGTCAGCATAAATCACATTTGATTTTTCCATTTGTTCCGAGAGTCTTCTAGATATTCAGTATATATAACGGTTCTTGTAATGAAATCAGCTTGTTTGAAAATTGGACAAGTAGTTTGCAAACCAGCAGAAAACTTTCCAAGTATAGAAAAAAATCTGATCCAGGGATTGAAATAAATGATGACATTAATGTAAAAGTCTATTTTTCCTCAGTCAAAACAATTAACTTAATTAACAAACACTTACTGAGTTGACATAGTGAGTTCAAAAATAATGACAATAATAAAAAAAGCTTTTATTTAGTTTCGAATCAATGATATTAATTTAATTGTTTCTAAACTCATTATTTCTGAACTCAATACTTTTGGAAAATTAACTTCATCATTCTTAAGTCATAAATAAAGCTTCTATGTTTTTAAGCAATAAATAAAGCTTCTGTACTTTGATAGGTCATGTCTCTTAATTTATAAATGAGTCATTTTCTTTTGATTATGGCTTATATCCAGGTTAAATTGCATTGCGACAAGTCACAACGCATTATAGTGAAATCTCCCTCTTGAGTCAGAGACTTTTAATTCTAATTTTCCCTTATTCCAAATAATATTTAATGCAACAGAATCCAAATTCAAGGGAAGCTTGACTGATCCCTTAAGAATTTTGAAAAAGTAGCTTTCCTATATTTATTTATAGTTTTTCTGAGAGCTATACTAAGAATGGTTTCTGTAATAAAAGCATAGTACATATTTAGAAAATAATAGAGTAAAACCAAATATCTAAAACATAAAATAATTGGAACTTGTGATTTATATAAATTAAATGCCTCTTTAGTCTTTTTTTTTTTAATTGAGATTTTGTCTTGTGAATAGATAGGCATGCCAGACATGTTTTAGATTGATTACTGTTTATGAGATCTATCATTATCTTGAACTACAAGTCTGATTCTAGGACCCTAATGAATGTGAACGTGCTTAATTGCTCAGTCGTGTCCAACTCTTTGCGACCCCATGGACTGTAGCCCACTAGGCTCCTCTGTCCATGGGGATTCTCCAGGCAAGAATTCTGGAGCGTGTTGCCATGCCCTTCTCCAGGGGATCTTCCCAATCCAGGGACTGAACCCCAGTCTCCCATATTGCAAGCAGATTCTTTACCATTTGAGCCACCAGGGAAGCCCCAAAATTAGTTGACACCACAGCTATCTCCCACAGCATGCTAATACAGTGTCTGAAAGTGTTAGTCCCTCAGTCATGTGCAACTCTTTGCAACCCATGGATTGTAGCCCGCCTGGCTCCTCTGTCTGTGGGATTTGCTAGTCTAGAATACTGGAGCGGGTTGCCATTCCCTTATCCAGAGTCCTGACTCAGGGACCAAAGACGGGTCTCCTGCATTGCAGACAGATTCTTTACAGTCTAAACTACCATGGAAGCAGGACCATAACCCTAATGGAAAATTTCCGATCTTTAGTGAGAAGAGTCTTGAATGATTAGATCTAGGCTTCTTCTTTTATAGATTAAGAATGACTTACCTGATAGCAAATACTAATTCCACAACTTGGGATCACCCAAGATTTTTTTATATTAAGTCATTTGATCAGACATCCTTGTATGCAAATTATATGAGTTATTAACAGACAACAATGGTGAAATAGAGCTTGTTGTTTACTACGGGTTAGTAAGAAATAATTCTTAATAATGCAAATGAACTTTTCAATAGATAATTATATTACTTGTTTGAAGGCATGAAGTTAAAATACTAGTGGTAGTCAATAAGTAAATTGATGAAAACACTGATACTTAGCAGAGTAAATTTTTCTGATGAAATGAATTTACCATATCTTACGTAGATGTAGAGTACCTCTGATCATATAGTGCTTTACAGTGACAGAGAATGAGATGGTCAAACAGCATCACTGACTCAGTGGACACAATTTTTGAGGAAACTCGGGGAGATAGTGAAGGACAGAGGAGTGTGGTGTGCTCCGGTCCACGGGGTCGCAGAGTCAGACACAGCTTAGCAACTGAACAACAACGACATAGATGTAGAACCACTAACAAACTATGGTAAAGGAGACTGGAGAAATATATACTCCACTATTCCATTTTATCCAAGAAAGGGGAGCACAGGATGTCAGATGGAGGTGTGTTAGAAAGCTTGAGGGACTGAGAACATTTTGGAGAATCTCTGATGGAAAAAAGAGAAAAGCTTGTTCAAGTGCCAAAAAATTTTTTTGATATGTTTTGAGCCCACCTAATATTGGAAAACCATACATTTAGATGCAGTATTGAAATTCCATAAATATTTGAACACTTAATATATGCTTGGATGTTCTAGGCACCAAGGATTCAGCCAGGTCCTCATGCAGTTTTCCTCCTGGGGGGATAAAGAGTTTCTGTGCTACAAAGAAAGAAGGCTGCTTGCTTAGTGACTTCAGCTTGGAGAATTTCAAGAGTTAAGTATGGAGAAAGAGCAGGAGTTTAATTCATTTCATTGCAAGAAGTATTTATTGAATATCTATAACATCCCAGCCATCCTGTTAGTTGTTAGAGAATCAAGGATCAAACGATAGTCTCTCTCTTTCAAGAGTGATTATGGCTTTCTGAGAAGGACGGAGGTGCTAGCAGGTATTATCGGTAGCATGCGGTCAGTACTCTGAGGGCCTGGAGAGCAGTGTGTGCAGGGGCAGAAGTCCTTAGCTCAGTCTGGGAAGGGCCTGGGGAGAAGTGTCGGGGGATGAAACCTAGGTAAGAGGATCCCTGGGCCAAGCCTTCAGACAGCATAGCCAGGCCTAAAGACCTTAAAGTACCTTGTGTGATGCCTGCAGAAAACTGTAAACTGGTTGATACCCTCCTGTATAGAGGATGAGGAAAGCAGTATCTGGTGATGAGGTTGATGGAATAGTGAAGAGATCACAGAATTTCTTGGTGGTTGGTACCAGCAAGAAAATAGACTGTACTGTATAGGACAGGGAACATATTCAACGTCCTGTGACAGACCATAATGGAAAAGGATATGAAAAAAATATATATGTATATACACAAACATGTTTTTCTCCTGGCAATCTTGATTCCAGCTTGAGCTTCATCCAGCAAGGCATTTCTCATGATGTATTCGGCATATAAGTTAAATAAACAGGGTGACAACATACAGTCTTGATGTACTCCTTTCCCAATTTGGAATCAGTCCATTGTTCCATATCTGGTTCTAACTGTTGCTTCTTGACCTGCATACAGATTTCGCAAGAGGTAGACAAGGTGGTGTGGTATTCCCATCTCTTAAAGAATTATCCAGTTTGTTGTGATCCATACAGTCAAAGTTTTTGAAATAATCAATGAAGCAGAAGGATATGTATTTCTGAAATCCTCTTGCTTTCTCTATGATCCAGAGGATGTTGGCAATTTGATCTCTGGTTCCTCTGCTTTTTCTAAATCCCCTTTGAACATCTGGGAGTTCTCAGTGCACGTACTGGTGAAGCCTAGCTTGAATTTTGAGCATTACTTTACTAGTTTGTGAGAAGAGTGCAACTATGCAGTAGTTTGAACATTCTTTGTCATTGCCCTTCTTTGGGATTGAAATGAAAACTGACCTTTTCCAGTCCTGTGGCCACTGCTGAGTTTTCCATATTTGCTGGCATATTGGTGACACTTTCACAGTATCACCTTTTAGGATTTGAAATAGGTCAGCTGGAATTCTATCACCTCCTCTAGCTTTGTTTGTGTGATGCTTCCTAAGGCCCACTTGACTTTGTATTCCGGGATGTCTGGCTCTAGGGGAGTGATCACACCATTGTGGTTATCTGGGTCATGAAGATCTATTTTGTATAGTTCTTCCATGTATTCTTGCCACCTCTTCTTAATCTCTTCTGCTCCTGTTAGGTCCGTACTGTTTCTGTCCTTTACTCTGTCCATCTCTGCATGAAAAGTTCTCTTGGTATCTCTGATTTTCTTGAAGAGATCTCCAGTCTTTATCATTCTATTGTTTTCCTCTATTTTTTTGCATTGTTCATTTAGGAAGACTTTCTTATCTCTCCTTGCTGTTCTTTGGAACTCTGCATTCAAATGGGTGTATCTTTCCTTTTCTCCTTTGCCTTTCACTTGTCTTCTTTTCTCAGCTATTTGTAAGGCCTCCTCAGACAACCATTTTGCCTTTTTGCATTTCTTTTTCTTGGGATGGTTTTGCGCATTGCTTCCTGTACAATGTTATCAACCTCTCTCCATAGTTCTTCAGGTATTCTGTCTATCAGATCTAAACCCTTGAATTTATTTGTCACTTCCACTGAATTTGTCACTTCCACTGTAAGGGATTTGATTTAGGTCATACCTGAATGGCCTAGTGGTTTTCCCTCCTTTCTTCAACATAAGTATGAATTTTGCAATAAGTCAGCTCCTGGTCTTATTTTTGCAGACTGTATAGAGCTTCTCCATCTTTGGCTGCAAAGAATATAATCAGTCTGATTATATCAGTAACCTCAGATATGCAGATGATACCACTGTTACTGCAGAAAGTGAAGAAGAACTAAAGAACCTCTTGATGAAGGTGAAAGAGGAGATTGAAAAAGCTGGCTTAAAACTCGACATTCATAAAACTAAGGTCATAGCATCCAGTACCATCACTTCATGGCAAACAGATGGGGAAAAAATGGAAACAGTGACAGACTTTATTTTCTTGTGCTCCAAAATCACTGCAGATGGTGACTTCAGCTATGAAATTAAAAGACATTTGCTCCTTGGAATAAAAGCTATGACCAACCTAGACAGCATATTAAAAATCAGAGACATTATTTTGCCGACAAAGGTCTTTCTAGTCAAAGCCATGGTTTTTCCAGTAGTGATGTATGGATGTGAGAGTTGGACCATAGAGAAGGCTGAGCTTCAAAGAATTGATGCTTTTGAACTGTGATGTTGGAGGACTCTTGAGAGTCCCTTGGACAGCAAAGAGATCAAACCAGTCAATCCTATAGGAAGTCAGTCCTGAATATTAATTGGAAGGACTGATGCTGAAATTGAAGCTCCAATAGTTTGGCTACCTGATGAAAAGAAGTGACTCATTAGAAAATATCCTGATGCTTGGAAAGATTGAAGGCAGGAGAAGAAGGGGACGGTGGGGGACAAGATGGTTGGATGACCTCACCAACTCAATTGATATGAGTCTGAGCAATCTCCAGGAATTGGTGAAGGACAGGGAAGCCTGGCGTGCTACAGTCCTTTGGGTCATAAAGAGTCAGACACAATTTAGCAACTGAATAACAACAACAATATAACACTGGCCTGTTTCCTGCTAGTGAAATTTACAGTTCTGCATGCCTTTATTTTTGCAAAATATTTTTGCCAACATTATCATATTTCATCATCAGAATACCCCTTTGAACCATAACCAATGCTTTTCCCCTTGGTTTACAAATAAGGAAACGGTTACAGAGATGAAATATTTCTCTCCAAGTCTTATAGGTAGTATTGGCAGAACTGGGCTAAAAACTGAGATTTCTGTTTTTTGTTGTTGTTGTTGTTTTTGTTTTATTTGTTTGGAGAAGAGAAAAATTTGTTGCAGGGCCAACAAGGAAAATGGGTAGCTCATGCCTAAAAACCTTGTACTTCAAAATTGACTTTTCAATAAATAGAACAGGCAAGGGTCCTCTCTTATTTTATATATCAGAGGCAAGCATTTGGTTTATATAATTTTCTATACAAAATTTGGTTGTTTTTAGAACTAACTTTGGTCCATTATATTCTTGAATCTTTCAGAATCAAGAAAAAACTAAAAAAAAAAATTTTTTTTCAAAACCTTGTTAGCTACAATCTTGAATCTGGGAGAGAAGACGTATCTCTCTAGGTCTAGTTTTATACTTAGTAAAGTGAGACGTGTTTAATTTTATTTTTAAAAAGAAATTAAGGCAAAAGGAGAATATTTTGCATCATTTGTGTATCAGAGTGTGGGGACTTTTTTTTGATAGTAAACATCTATCAAGGAGTCATAAAAATTGAACAGCCTTCATATTCAGTTTTAAAAGCTAATTTTTGGATTTTGCTCCAAGATATCAAAAATATTTGTACTCTTTTTCATACACTAGTAAACCTCATTTTCAGAGATGCCTAGATGGTATTCGTTTAGAAATGTGTGATCATTACCAAGTGGGACAGTCACATTCTCGCCTTTGTGAACGACTTCATACCCCTTCCCAATGGGTGATGCAGTGGAGTTACCAGACCAGTAGGTAAATCATTAAAGTCAAGAAAGAAGTGATTTATTTAAAATTCCTCTTTTTGCTGCTAGTCATAGGCAAAGGAAGCTGCCCAAATGGTTTCTACTTCTCTTATTTTCATTTTTTCCCCTTAAGCTTTCTCTTAAATTGCCATTTACTGCCAATGGTGTCAAATGTGTTATTCCTTGTTAAGAATAAACTTTATTGAACTGGAAATCTCATCCTCTTACTATTTATTAATATAGTTTTAGAAGAATCCTCCCATTTTGGTTGGTAGCTGCTCAGTTGGGTTTCAATGTGATACACTTGTTGGCTCTTTAGTCCCATGGGGACTGTGCTGAGACAGACTTACCCAGGCTTCCTTTGAACACAGAAATGAAAATCAATAAACAATTTGAACTTCTTCAAGGAGAATTTTTCTTCTCTAATGAATATACAAGCTTGGTTACAGCTTAATTCAAAGATTGAATTTAGTGAGTGTTTTTGAATGCACTATAAGCATGACAAACACAAACCTCAAACAGCGTGCCTCACAGGGAGACAATGCTTAAAAAAAAAAATTCATACTCTCCCATTCCAAGTCCACATAAAAATGAGACAACTTATCTGTAGTAATATTTCCTTGAACCAGTCTTGAGACATGGCCCAGGGAATGCACAGTCATATTATGTGTGCTGTCTTCACAGGAAGATTTTTTTGTTTTGAGAGAAAATTATTTTATTTTATTATTATTTTTTAATTTATTTTTCTTTACATTATCGTGTTGGTTTTGCCATACATTGACATGAATCCACATGGGTATACACGTATTCCCCTTCCAGAACCCTCCTCCCACCTCCTTCCTGATTCCATCTCTCTGGGTAAAGATTTTGAAAGCAAATATATGATAAAACAAAAAAGAGCCCAATTAACTGAAACAAATATTTTATCAGTTAGGATTTTGTTATCTTTTAAGTGGAAGAAAATTCAACTCTGGCCTTAGTTAAGTCTCATCTGGTGTTACTACGATCCACTTCTTTGTGTCCCTCTGTTCCTTCTTCTCTGTGTTAACCAGTGAAGTTGCTCAGTCATGTGCGCCTCTTTGTGATCCCATGGGCTGTAGCCTACCAGGCTCCTCCATCCATGGAATTTTCCAGGCAAGAGTACAGGAGTGGGTTGCCATTGTCTTCTCCACGAGATCTTCTCAACCCAGGGATCGAACTCAGGTCTCCCACATTGCAGGCAGATGCTTTACCATCTGAGCTACCATGGAAGCCTGTAATTGTGTGTTAACTTCAGCCTTATTCTTCGCTTCAGAGCAAGGCACTGCCACATGACACCGAAAAGGCCTCCCAAGGAAATGAGCTAAGTTTTTTTTTTTTTCCCCTCACAATAATAGAAAAAGAGCCCAGGTCCTGTTTCTGGCTGACCTGATTAGGGTCCCAAGATCACTGTTATCTCTGCTGCTAGAGGGGTAGGATACATTGATTGACTGAAGGCTGAGTTCACCCCTTGAATTAAGGATGGTATCAACCCCAAGCAAGTCTTAAGTGTTTGCCAGAAGTGATTTCTCTGAAAGAATTTGAGGAAATAGTTCCCCAAAAGAGTGGTGAGAAAGTACTATATGACCAAAACCACAGATAGAAGCCAGGAAAACAGATTTGAGAAATGGTTGAATAAATTAATTAGTTAACGGTAGTATTAGAAACATCATTTAAAATGTGATAATAAGTTGGGCTATGACTGTAATTCATCACCAGTGACTTATAATATTAAAAACATATGTTAATGGATGATGACACTTTTGAAAATTTTAAGAATAAAGATATGACTGTATAAATACCAATTCAATGCAACTAATTACTTATCTGTAAAGTCTATTATTAAATGCCTGTGAAAAATAAGGATTTCATACCTCTTACTGTAAATGACTTCCAAGACTATATCCTTTGTCTTCATAGTATTTTATCATTAAGTTTCTAATATTTCTGCATGATTTAACAATATACACATTGGAGCCATGAAAGGGAGAAAACATTGCATTTCCTTCCTTACCTCCCATTTTTCTCTGATAATAAAGAAGGAACATGTAGAAAGAGAAAGTCATAGGACTGACCTTTCTTTATCTTGTTAAATCCAGAGACAACATCCTTGTGCTGGTTTATGACAAGAGGCCAGTTGAAAAATCCACAAGTAAGATAATCTGTTGATTAATGATGGCTGGCAGTTTTGGAATTTACAGATGGAAACAAACCACATCTTCCTGACCCTGCTGAGAAGATTGTCAATTCTTTATTCTAGTCCCAGGTTCTTATATTTGACTTATGTCTACTGATGATATCTGTGGTGGTTTTGCAATATGGTCATAAATTCATCAACACTTCTCCTTCTACTTGTGTTTTTTTTGTTGTTGTTTAGTTGCTAGGTAATGTCCAACTCTTTGTGACCCCATGGGACTTTCCAGCAAGAATACTGAAATGGGTTGCCATTCCCTTCTCCAGGGCATCTTCCCAACCCAGGGATCAAACCTGCATCTCCTGCATTGGCAGGCAGATTCTTTACTGCTGAGCCACCAGAGAAGCCCGTCCCTCTAAATCTTGGAGCCCACCTCCCATCCTCTTGTATATGGCTTGGCCTTACTTATAACAAATAGAAGATGGCAAACATGATAGTGTTTAATAACTTTAGGTTATTAAAGGTATAGCAGCTTCTTCCTTGATTTCTCTTTCTCCTTTTGACCTTGTGCTGGAAGCCAGTGGCCATTTGATAACAACCCTTCAGAAGCCCTGTGACAAGGTCCTTTGCTAAGAAACAAAGGTCCTCTGCATACTGCTGAAGGAGGAAACAGACAGAACAGGCTCCATCTTGAAAGCAGGACTCCATCTTGGGCCAGACTGTGGACTTTGAGCTATATGCCCAGTATCTATGAAAGTGACATATCAACTAGAAAACCAGACCTCCTGGATGGAAGAGCCCCAGGGCTTGTACCTAGACTCTCCTTGCCTAAAAGAATACCCTAATTATCTGTGTAACCAAATAGAATCATAAATTCTATTATGCTTATTGGGGTATGACCACAAGCCTATTGATAATTGTCCACTGTTAACTACCTAGGTTTAAGGCAAATGAATCACGAGTTAACTTTGATTGTATCTTTCTTTTCCTTTGTTTAGACTAGTTTCAGGGAATTTGGAGAGGTGGGTTTGGGCACATACACTTAAAGTATATAAGGTTTTCACAAAAACTGATCAGGGTCCTTGGCAAAAAGGAGACTCTGCTTTGGGCCTGCCAGTGTAATAAACTGCACTCCACTATCTGCATTGTCCTTCTGAGTGAGTTTGTTTCCCGGAACGCGTGGCTACAACATTGCCAGCTAGAGAGAGAGGTTCCCCACCTAGAGCCATGTAAGTGAACCATTTTGGAAGTGGGTCCTTTAGCCTCCTTTCATTCAACTGAAACTTCTGGCCATATCCTGACCTCAATCTCATGAGAGACCCTGAACTAGAATCAGTAGCCTAAACTCTTTCCAGATCATTACCTTCAGAAAATGTGTGAGATACTAAACATTTGTTGCTTTAAGCCACTTGCAGGATTCATTGGGGTTATGTTTGGGAATCTTATTCCCTGTTGCTCATCAAGATACAAACTTTCCTGACACGTATTGTTGTTTAGTCACTAAGTCATTTCCTGCTCTTTTGCAGCCCCATAGACTGTAGCCCTCCAGGCTCCTCTGTCTGTGGAATTTCCCATACAAGAATACCGTAGTGGGTTGCCATTTCTTTCTTCAGGGGATCTTCCCAAACCAGAGATTGAACCTGCGTCTCCTGCATTGGCAGGGAGATTCTTTACCACTGAGTCACAAGGAAAGCCCCTCATGACATGTATTGACCAATAAATTAGTCAATCAAGCAGTTAACCAATTACGCATATATTTACTACTTACCTCTTCCATGCCCAGGATAATCTCAAATCTAACCGCAACACCTTGCTTACCTCATCTTGCCTTCTTTACATGATTTTTCTACTAAGTAGCATACAGTTGAGCACATAATTTGCTTTAAGGAAATTCCCTCTGTTATATTTGGTCAATCTCCCCAAAGGCAGAGATCTTCCTGTTTTAAAATATTTCTGAATGCATTTCTGGACTCAGAAGAAGTCTTGATGAATTGAAGTAGCAGATTAGTTCCTTCAAGTTGCTTGACTCCCAAGGAAATTAAATAAATGACTTGCAGAACAAGTACTTTTTTGCAGTCTTCAGAGAGAGGAGTCAGTTTTCCCCATTCTGGTCACTTCCTGCTTTACCCCTTGTGGAAAGCAGGTATCAGCAAACCGTTTCTATGAAGAGCCAGAAAGTAAAGAGTTTGGGTTTCTCGGACATGTGCAACTATTCAGATGTATTGTGATGCTGTGAAAGCAGTGGTAGACAAAAGTAAATTAGTGGATGTGGTGTGTCCCAATAAAAGTTTATTCACAAACATAGGTGCTAGGACAGTTTTGGCCCCTGGGCTGTAGTTTGTGGACCCATGCCTTAGGGTGGTATTTCCCAACATTGTTATATCATAAGCATCACCTGGAAAGCTTGTTTTACAATAACCATAGCTCTGTGAAAATGTGTTTTGACTAAGCACCTCCATTGTTCCTTATAATCTGACAAATTTGGAAGCCCTAGAGAAATGAATCAAATCTGTGGTTTCCTTATGGTATGCTTTCTCCTATGAGATGTGAGAAGAGAATGTGAGGCAAGAATCACAAGTCACATTTCTTTTCTTTTCTTTTTTTTTAATCTCTTAGGCCACTCTGTGAGGCAAGGATGATCTTGGTTTCCTGAGGAGGGATCTAATGCCACCACCTGCAGTGGAAGCACAGAGTCTTAACCACTGGGCCACCAGGTGAGTCCCACAAATCACATTCTTTGATATAGAGTTTATCTGATTTCATGAGGCTGCACAATCTAAGGACTGGCTATTATGTTTCTCATAAATACATGGCTGAATTTCTTATGATAGGAATGAAAACAACAGGTAAAATCACTTCCCCCATTTTATTAAGGAAAGATTAATGCCTCAGGAAAATTTCTGAACTTCCCACTTGGTTTGAAGGATGCAGTCCCTGTAACTGTTCTTCTATACAACGTGCAGTTTTCTTAAAATGATAGTTGCTTTGCAAGATTAAGATTTTTTAAGATATAGAATTCAGATATATAATATGAAACTAGGCATAGGACAGAAACACTTAAATCTGTCCAAAACTTGACCCAAGAGATGGCTCATATCTATAGCATTATGCTCTGATTTCAAATGTATGGTTCATTTGTTAAAAATAAACTTAAAATTGCAATTTTTGAATGAGTTTCCTATACTCATTGTTCTAGTTCAAATCAGTGAGATACAGTATATCCTGAGTCGGGATGATCCCCTGAAGAAGGAAATGGCAACCCACGCCAGTGTTCTTGCCTGGAAAATTCCATGGACAAAGGAACCTGGCGAGCTACTATCCATAGGGTCGCGAAGAATCAGACAAGACTGAAGCGACTTGGGATGGATGGAGTACATTAAGATTGCCTTTCTTTTCATTTTTTTATTGAGTACATATGTTTTATAATTTCAGCAAATATCAGCAAGGAGCAAACTAACCCTATTAATTGCCCCCAGGGCTCCCACTCAACTCTTTGGGTGTCACAGAACGCTATGTAGCTAGATTTGTAGAGGGTACATTGTTGACAATATGGACGTCTTGCCCTGGAACTCTTTTATCGTGGGAGACTGTCCTGTGCATTGCATATATGCTGGTTTTCAGCCTTCATTGCCTCTCTTTGCTGGATTCCAGTAGCTCTCTCAAGTTGTGACAATCAACAATGTCTCCAGACCCTGCCAAATGTGTTTGGTTAGGGGTGGGAGGGAAGGGCAGGAAAAATCCCTGTTAAGAACCATTGTTATCAAGATTGTGTGAATATTGGATGCAAAGTGAAGAAGTGGGACAGCTTCCCAGACATCTCATATTAAGTCCCTGCCCTCAGATTCTCCTGGAATCCTTAGATAAGGAAAAGATGGGCCCATTCAAGCTGTAATTATTCAGGTAATTGACTCAACGCTCCTCTTTGCTTTCAATGTGCGAACACCAACAGTGAGACTTAGCTCTCCTGGGAACTGCATGGGATTCCATTCTTCAGGAACACCTGGGGACCATCATGTGCTGGCTCCCTCAGTAATAATTTTCCAGCACCCAGATGTTAGAAAAACCATTTGTGCACACTGACCCAGGCTCGCTGCATTTTAATAAATCTGCGCCCAGAGAATGCCAGGGAGTATGAGGAAGAACTAGGCAGCGTACACCATCTGGTGTTTTTAAAAATACATGCCATAAGCCCAATTAAGAATTTATTTTTAGGCTATTTATGAATGAGCTGATTTTGAATGAAACCGGAGCAACCTAACCCTAAAATAAATGAATTAGCTCGAAATTTTCTTTGAAATTGAATTTTTAAGTGTGATTTCATGATAATGGGATTTTAGAAGACAACCTAAGATTTTGCATGAGTTGAATTGTGTCCTCCCTGCAAAAAATTCATTTCTTGAAGCTCTAACCCCTCAGTATCTCATAAAGTCATCATATTTGGCACTAAAGTCTTTTAACTGGGAATTAAGTTAAATAAGGTCACCGGTGTTAGCATGTTAGTCGCTCACTCGTGTCCGACTCTTTGCAGGCCCATGGACTACCACCCACCAGGCTCCTCTGTCCATGGGATTCTCTAAGCAAGAATACTGGAGTGGGTAGCCATTCCCTTCTTCAGGGGTTCTTCCCAACCCAGGGATTGAATGTAGGTCTGCTACATTGTAGGCAGACTCTTAACCACCTGAGCCATCAGGGCAAGCCCTAATTCATTAGTGTGGGCCCTAATTCAATGACTGGTGTCCTTATAAGGTGAGATTTGGACTCAGATGCGTGCAGCACAGAGAAGACAACAAGAAGCCAGCCATCTTCAAGTCAAGGGGAGAAGCCTCAAAAAAAGGCAAATCTGCGGACACCTTGGTTTTGGACTTCTAGCCTCCAGAATTGTAAGAAAATCCATTTACCTTGTTTAAGCCACTGCATCTATGGTATTTGGTTATGCTGGTTCTGGCAAAGCAATATAGTGGGTTCTGTAACTCATTTGTTCCCTAACCTGCAAATAAGGGTTGTAAGTATAGGAAAATGACCAAGAAATGACCATTTCCTTGAAAGTGCCTCTCTCTACTCCCCACCCAAGTCAAGATAGTAAATAAGAAGCAGATCATGTTCCTGATGCAGTAACAAAGATGAATAATCTCATTAAAAACTAGAAAGAGAGCCACAGTGGTATCTCACCTATCTGTTTAGTTCACTTGTTTGGTCTCAGCAAAACCTAATGGATCTTAGCAGATGATAGTGAACTTCTGTAAACTAGCTGATAGACTCAGTTGCAACCATTATCTGGGTATGATATCATTACTGAAGAACATGAACCAACATGGCCCCTTGTACTTGGTAAATATGTATTAACTGACAAATTATTTTTTCTCAGAACTCTAATAAAGAGAATTAAAAGCAGTTTGCCTTTACATGACAAGGACAGGAGTATACCATTATTATCTTTTTCCTGACCTCTTAACTTATCCTGCTTTTTTAGCATAATATAATCCATGGGAACCTTAATCATCTTTACATTATTTATAGTATCACAAAGTGCACCCTGTTGATAATATCATGCTAACTGGCCTTGAGAAAGTAGGAAATAGTTATAGGCTTGTAAGACATCTGCCTGCCACAGAGTATGAGAAAACCATGAAGACACATGGACCTACCACATTGGGGAAGATTTTAGGAGTTTAGTCACCTTGGGCATGCTGGCGTATCCTCTCTAAGACTGTAGAACTTTGTTCCTTCTACCATTAAGAAGGGCTTCCCTGATAGTTCAGTTGGTAAGGAATCCACCTGCAATGCAGGAGACCCTGGTTTGATTCCTGGTTTGATTCAGGAAGATCTGCTGGAGAAGGGATAGGCTACCTAACTCCAGTATTCGGGCCTGGAGAATTCCATGGACTGTATAGTCCCTGGGGTATCAGAGAGTCAGGCACAACTGAGTGACTTTCATTTTACTTTCCATAAAAGAAGCCAAGTGACTGTTAGATCCCTTTGAATTCTGGAAGCAAGATTACACTGCATTTGGGAATACTGCTGTGATTCATTTACAATTTTTCTGGTTTTGAATGAAGCACAGAGCTGGAGGGAGTTCTTTGTGGTTTAGTGGGGTTAGCTTTTCTGATACCTGGACTGTATCAGCAAATCCCATGGTGCTCCAGCCGTCTGTAATGGATAAGATTGCTCTGTGGTATTTCTTGCAAGCTCCTGGAGGAGAGTCAAAGTTAGAACCTTAGGGTACTGAGATAAAAACTGCATGTGGTAGTACCATTCTGTATTTTTAAATCAGCTCCCGATTGACCAGTTGGTCATCAGGGACACAGAACATCTGGTCACTGGGCTCAAGTGACTCTTTGGAGCCACCCATTATGAATTCAGTATTATTGGATTCACTGAGTTATATACTGGGACGGACCCAACAGCTGTTCATTATAGTATGGAAGTGATGCCTCCAGGACCAGCTCAAGCAGATCCGGAAAGCACAGATGAATTATATGCAGAGACGGTCCAGACTCCCTCATAACCCACCTGTGCTTTTCCACAATGGAGCGTCCTTCAACCCATACCATGCCCTCATTGCTGATATGTGTGTGTGTGTGTTGGGCAATGAAGGGTGATTTGCTTATGATCAACCAACAGAAGAGCAAAAAAGACATAGGGCTAGTTAATAGGCTTGAAAAAATGTTGGTTATGATTGGAAATGGTCTGTATTACAGCCCTACCTAAGAGAGATCTGGAGAACAGCAGGAAAGGGGAATCTTCCTAGTAGGGAGAGCTTTGAGATGTACACCTAGTTGTACCTTTGTATAAAGGGAAGTGGACTGAATTCCAAAATACAGATATGTATTGATTCTTGTTGTTCAGTCACTGAACAACTCTGACTTTGAAACCCCATGGACTACAGCATGCCTGTCCCTCACTGTCTCCCAGAGTTTGTTCAGATTCATGTCCATTGAGTCAATGATGCTATCTAACCATCTCATCCTCTGCTGCGCTCTTCTCATTTTGCCTTCAGTCTTCCCCAGCAGCAGGGTCTTTGAGCTTCAGCATCAGTCCTTCCAGTGAATATTCAGGGTTGATTTCGTCTAGGATTGACTAATTTGATTTCCTTGCAGTCTAATGGGCTCTCAAGAGTCTTCTCCAGCCTCTTGCAACACAGTTCGAAAGCATCAATTCTTTGGCACTCAGCCTTCTTTATGGTCCAACTAGCACATCTATATATGACTACTGGAAAAACCACAGCTTTGACTATACCTTTGTCAGCAAAGTGATGTCTCTGCTTTTTTTTTTTTTTTAACTTTTTTTTTTTTTATTATTGTTTTTGCCATACATTGTCATGATATCACCATGGGTTTACATATGCTTCCCCTCCGGGTCCCCCCTCCCTCCTCCCTCCCCC